>JAJFDH010000029.1:0-553654 GCA_028637635.1 Xylariaceae sp. X802
TGTCATACGGACAAACTACAGAACCTCTAACTAGAACCTATTTGGTCATCCCGAACTTCACCTAGCGGATGTCAGGTGACGCGGACCGGATAAATCGGGATTTGAGAATCAAACAACGAGATAAGTCTGAAGCCCCTAATGCAAGCTAATCATAGAGTACAGGAGTAGCGGTGTCCAAGATATCCCCTCAGCTACGACGATCACAGTCGAGGCCCGTGATCCTCCCTACGATGTGCCACCACCTGACCTGCTCAATCCCCGAGCCCTCGCTTACCTCCTTCCCTTAGGAGCTGTCGGGGATTGAGCCGGCGTCTGCCCAAAGGGACTCTCACCCTTGGCACATTAGCGCACGTCGGCTAAACCGTCGTGGCTCAATGGGATATCACGATACCGCTCCACTACGGGGCTCTCACCCTCTATGGCGTCCCGTTCCAGGGAACTATGGATAGATAGCGTGTCTCAGCACCCTGCAGGAAGACCACGCGGACATAACAGCATTAGCATAGCGATCGGACAGACCCCGAACACGAACACGAGATTAGCCGCCCGCAGCAGACTACAGAAGTCCCCTACAGACGTTTAGGGTCCCTACAGAAGATTAGAAGGATGGCCGGAGAGTCCGGTAAGACCTACCCGGTAAGACCTACCCGGTAAGACCTACCCGGTAAGGCCTATCCGGAAAGACCTACCCGGTAGGACCTACCCGGTAGACCGAACTTCGAACGGCTCTATCTCAACGACGAGGAGTCCTACGGGGACGAGGATACCACCGTTGGATTCGTCTCGTCAAGAGCTTTCCAATGGTATATAGGTTTTATGCGCTAGGTCGAAGGATGTCTTAGACCACCTGAGAACTTGGCGAAAAAGGGGTTTCGTGAGTCGTCTCGGCGGAATTCCCATACAATAATTTAGCGGAAAGTGGGGCCCTTGGCCGGAGGGCTCTGCGTCGTGTTTTGAGGCCAACTGGGGTCGGTGGGTATATGGGAAGGCGACCCAAGGAAGAAGAATCCAAGAATAGCCAACCCAACCCCCGAGACCACCGTGGTGATTCACGACTCAGACCCATGCAATAAGCATTAGCGCACTCGCACAGCACTCATATTTGGCCACAGAAGGTTACAGGGTAACCGTACAGGCCCAGACAGCAATCGTCGCACTTAGCGGACGGAGGACTTAAAAGGAAGGCAGTCCTCCGGACAGGAAAGAGGGAGTTAGAGAAGCATAGCGACCTTTGCGACCATATTCTATTATTAGCTGAATTGAATTATCGTTCCAAGCCCCTATAGCGCACGCTACAGTGAACTCTCATCGCTAAGTTAGCTGTGCCGAAGGCCCTTGTCACATATAATAGAATACCCTCGCATACGGACGTCTATTGCTCGGCTATTCGCCACCAAGTTATACACACCAGATCTATCTTTTCAGAGCTTATAGCACACCCCAGAGCTGGACTAGTACCAGCAGTAAGGCTACCTATAACTGAAAACTGCGACAGCCCATCGCAAGCACAAAAAATTCTATACTCATAGTTATCCGCACACCTATCTCCAGCATGTCTACCACGGCGTCTCCCCAGCCCGAACCTGGCAATGCCATGGTGGTGTATGCTCCGCCAGTGTTCGACACCATTATGTCCGATGCTACGGACTTGGTCAGCACTGACACTATCTCCAATCCTCCCGAATGGATGATAGAAATCAACCGCCAGTTTATCGAATCTCACGAGGCTATCGTAGCATATGCACGACACCTGAGCATCGAAAACAGGCACGACATTGAAGGCCTACGCGCTCAATATGAGCAAATGCGAGCCACTTATACTGCATCAATGGCCCTGTACCGAACAGGCATTGAGACGACCCAGGAACAGATCAACCAGTTCCAAAGGCAAATGGTGAAAGGAAGCAACCATTTTGCCCAAGAAATCTACGGTGCTATTGCTCGCTACACAGCAGACAATGATGCGCGAGACAAGGCCGTTGAGCAAATTCAGTTGGTTTCGGGTAGACAAGAGCAAATCATCGCTGCTCTACAGCAAGAAGCCAGCCGACAATCTGAGTTTCGCGACAACGTCACTCATTGGGCAGGCCAGAAAGAACTACAGATCAATGACCTATTAGCCCGCGAAGTTGTCGAGCCCCAACAGTTGGATGATCGCATGAAACAGCAAATCAGTGAGATCCGAGAGTACACTGAAGCTGTCATAGCGGAATACCAAGCTCAGCATCGCGCTGGTACTCGTGTAGACACACAATCTGTTCTCGAAACCATCCAACGGAGAGCTGCATCGCGAACAGGGTCATACCCTCCACCTGCACCTATGCCGGAACCTATCACCCGGCCTCGACGACGTTCGGCAGTCTCATTTATGTCACCTCAGCCCGAGGAGACACGGCCAGCCCAGCCACCTTCAGGCCAGTCCCAGATGGCAAATTATAGGCCGCCTTCTGTAGAAAGCGAGAGACCGCAAACCAAGTATTCTAGCTCAACTACACGACGAGAGGCACTAGAGACACAAAACCTGATAGCCGAACAAGCACGCGCTACATCAGAACGCGCTAAAGTGCAGTTCCAAGCAACCATGTCAGGAGCTCTGCCCGGCTACCCGACTACTCCTGCAGCCAGCCAGGCCCAAGCTGGAAGTGGAGGAGGCTCACCCCCCCAGAGACCGACGGACCTTCTAATAGATCTTGGAGGACCTGATGAACCTTCCCGCCATGGTTGGCCATCGATCTTTGGTGATCGACTCGCTGCCGCCCTGGAGGCACTAAACCGACCGAAGCCAGCCAACACAATGCAGCTGCGTAAACCACCTGCTTACGATGGCAAAGATCTATCTAAATTCAAGGCATGGTGGTTTGAGATCCGATCATACGTGGAAGCATACCCAGAGAGTTTCAATACTGATGCACAACGACTTCACTGGATCGGATCACAGTTGTCCGACAGAGCGCAGCTATGGCACCAGCAACGCACAAACCAGATTCGATCGATGCGTTTGACGGATACTTGGGAATCATATACCCAAGCCCTGAAGGAACGGTTTACCGACCACGCAGAACATCATCGGAATGCCAAAAAGATGAAGGAGCTCAAGTACCACGGGGATATCTCCCAGTACATTGGCGAAATGCTGGAACTCAATGAAGCTGTTGAATGGTCGGGCACTACATTCAGAACACAAATCATTTCTGCAATTCCAAGAAAAATCACCGAGCTCATCTATTCCAAGCAAGGTGGTGTTCCCCGAAATGATCACGACTTCATTGAGGCAGTGCGAGAAGCCGGACTGACTTACGAGACCATGCTTGCTGATCTAAATTCCACGGGAAAAGACACTCCGGCCTCGACTACGGAGCGATCCCGGCCGGCCGCGAGCAAAAGCACGCCTTCCCGCTCCGCTCCATCCTCAAAGACGGAAACAACCTCAAGGCCAAACCGAAAGCCAATGCCGTCACCATTGGAAAGAGAGTGGAGTTCAGTAGCTGAGGCTTTGGCTGGGATTGATCAGTCTGATGTCGATGACAGAAAGGCAAGACATTGCAACTGCTGGCGTTGTGGAAGAGATAACCACCACACTCTTGCCTGCAAGGCAAAGACCAGCATTGACGGGAAACCTATGCCCCCTCCAAGACGCGTCGCTTCTACCTCATCACTGAAGCGAGGTCGTGAGGAAGACCCGGAATCAGATGTCGAAACTGTCAAAAAGACACGGATTGATGCTATCAATGTTCGAGACGAAGCCGACATTGACGAAGGAGCTCAACCCATGCAGTTTCTGGAGGAAGAGCCTGAGTCTGATGCGGATTTTTAGAGGGCCCCCTTATGTCACCCGATAGGGACCCGCGGCCTCCTCAGGGTATCATCAGCGCAATCAAACGGAAGAGTGCTGCACTCAATAACGACAAGGCTCCCGTAAAGAAACTTCGTCAGACCGAGCCCAAATCTGGAAATCGACCGATTGTCACGATGACTCTGATGTGGGGAGACAAGGAACACCCCGTGAGAGTACTGCTCGACACAGGCAGCACTGTGCCTGTACTCAGCATGACAAAGGCCCGAAAATGGAAGCTGCCTATGATCAGACGGGCGGTACGAAAGCCAACATTGGGATTCGATGGACAGCCTGTACCTTCAGCCGGAATCTACTATACCGAAGATATCATCCTTCGACATCAAGAAGATCACTTCACGCGACAAAGCTTTGAGGTCAGCGCAGTTGACGACGAGTGCGATGTCATACTACCGCTATGGTGGCTCCGGGAGCACCAGCCCTCATACTTCTTCGATGCAAGCAACAAGATACGCTTCATATCGGATCACTGTCAGAAGAATTGTACTAGCCGCGTGGTTCTTGAACAACGATCTCAGGATGTCGCCATTGTGTCACTATCCAAACTGGTACAGGATAGGATACACGAAATCACGGCTCAGGTAGAAGGCACCAATGATAACGAAACCTTTCAAGACACAGTCGATAAGGGTATCAACTCTGTTCCCGAAGAGTTCCGAGAATTCCTCCCAATCATGTCCAAAGAAGCTGCCACTCGTCTTCCCGACCGTCAACCATGGGACCACGCCATCGATCTTCAGCCAGGTACTACGCCACCTTTCGGCACATTGTACGCAATGTCAGAACGTGAATTGCAGGCTCTCAGACCTTGGTTGGATGATATGCTCGCCATGAAGAGGATCCGTAAATCCACATCATCATGTGCCGCCCCTATGATGTTTGTCGAGAAAAAGGACCCTAAAGATCCCTTACGTCCAGTGGCTGATTACCGCGGTATCAACAAAATCACTATCCCAGTCCGATACCCGATCCCTTTAATTTCAGAACTTCAAGACCGGCTGCGCACTGCGAAATGGTTCACGAAGATAGACCTGAAATCAGGTTTCCAGCTCATCAGGATCAAGGAAGGGCACGAATGGAAAACGGCCTTCCGATGTCGATACGGACTTTTCGAGTACACTGTCATGCCGCAAGGATTGATCAACGCCCCAGCGACATTTCAGTCGATGATGAACGGAATCTTTAAGGACCTCATCGACACAGGAGTGATCGCATATCTTGACGACATTCTCATCTATGCTGACACCGTCGAAGAACATGACCGACTCGTGAAAGAGGTGCTACAGCGACTTACCAAGCACAACCTAGCTGTCGCCCCCCAGAAGTGTAAATGGCGTGTCAAAGAAGTAGACTTTCTTGGGTACATCATCACTGACCACGGTATCTCAATGAACGATGTGAAGATCCGGGCTGTCACTGAATGGCCTACACCCACCACGCTTACAGAGTCTCAAAGCTTCATTGGATTCGCCAATTTCTACCGACGATTCATCGAAGGATTTTCCAAGATCGTTCAACCTATCACAGAAATCAACAAACTAGACCGGCGATCATGGAAATGGAATCCTGAAGCAGACAAGGCATTCCAGGCAATGAAAAAGGCATTCACCTCAGCGCCTATTCTGATGCATTTCGACCCTAGCAAGACAGTCTATGTCGAGACGGATGCCTCAGACTATGCTTTAGCAGGGGTTATGTCCCAGAAAGATGAAGATGGCAAGTTAAGACCTATCGCATTTCACTCACGGAAGTTAATGCCTGCGGAAATGAATTACGAGATTCACGACAAGGAGCTTTTAGCTATCGTCGACTGCTTTGACAGATGGCGACAATACCTCGAAGGGAATCTACATCGCATCGAGGTATATTCGGATCACCAGAACCTGGCTTACTTCACTGTCGCTCGGGTAATGAACCGCCGTCAGGCCAGATGGTCTCAGATGCTGTCGTCCTACTGGTTCGTCATTAATTACCGGCCAGGTCGACAAAATGAAAAGGCCGATATCCTGTCTAGAATGCCACAACATCGCCCTGAAAAAGGGGGAGCTGAAGACCAGCCGATTACGACGGTCTTGCAAGAGAAGCACTTTTCGAACTCAGTTGGAGCGCTATTCGAATCCTCTCCCGCTACCTTGATTTCGTCAATTCGCCTTTGCAGTATCCCGACACAGGCTTGGAATAAGGACTTCGTCACACGAGTAAAAGCCGCTGGCAAAGATGACCCAGACTATGCCCGTGAAATGTCTGAGCTCGGGCCTGACAAGACAATCGAGGATGGTATGCTGTATCGCAAGAACCGCCTCTGGGTACCAGCCTCTCTTCAGAAAGAAGTCATACGGTCGGAGCACGACACTATAGTCGCAGGGCACATGGGCATGGACAAGACAAAAGAGCTCATCACGCGTAATTTCTGGTGGCCTAATCTGGAAGAAAGTGTCCGGGCCTATGTTGGCGGATGTCACGAATGCCAACAGAACAAGGTCCCTCATCATGCCTCGCACGGTCTTTTACAGCCTCTGGAACTTCACTACAGGCCGTGGTTATCAGTAGCAATGGACTTCATCACCGACCTCCCGCTTTCTAATGGCTGCAACTCCATCTGGGTCATGGTAGATCCCTTCACCAAAATGGCACACTTCACAGCGCTAAAGGTGGACGAGAAGAAAACAGAGGACCTGATCAAGATCTTTGCCCGAGTATACTGGAGGCTTCATGGCATCCCTCTTGACATCATTTCCGATCGCGATTCGAGGTTTACCGCAGCTCTTTGGAAGGATTTCCTGAAACTGGTCGGCATCAAAACACGGATGAGTACCGCCTTTCACCCGCAAACTGATGGCCAAACCGAGAGACTTAATCAAATCTTGGAGATCTACTTACGAGCCTTTGTCAACTACGAAATGACGAACTGGGAGGATCTACTGCCCACAGCGGAATTTGCCTACAACAACGCTGTCTCTACGGCACATGGGATGACGCCTTTCTATGCTAACTACGGCTACCACCCCGCTGCCGCAAATCCACCGATCGAGGAAGTCCGCAATCCAGGCAGCCAGCTTTACAGCCACTGGATGACTCAAGTCTACGACCAAGCGCGACAGTTCCTAGAAAAGAGTCGCCAACGGATGAAGGAGTGGGCAGACAAGCGCCGTACCGAGAACCCGCCATATGAGAAAGGACAGTTGGTAATGCTGAACGCTCGTAATATCAAGACTAAGAGACCGGCAAAGAAGCTCGACAAGAAAATGCTCGGTCCCTTTCAGATCGAAGAAGTCATCTCGCCGACTGCTGTACGACTGATCCTACCCGCGACATGGAGGCTCCATCGGTCTTTCCATGTATCACTGATCGAGCCATATCGAGTTGGATCACAGACAGCACCCGACCCGCTCCAGGTGCTCCGTGATGCCGGCCCTGTAGAGTCTGAAGAATATGCCATCGAGGCTATCATGGACGCACGGAAATCACATGGAGGTGGCGTCAAGTATCTTGTGCGATGGGATGGATGGCCGGCAAAGAAAGACTGGACCTGGGAACCCTTTGAGCATTTTGACAGTGAAGGAGCCCGAGAATTACTGAAGGAGTTCCATGCAGCACACCCTGGGAAACCCGTTGATGCTAGAATTGCTGGCTAACCGAAGAAAATAGGCAACCCAGCAATCAAGGAAGGAATACGGGAGATTGAAACAATCTTGTACCACTAATTGTATACTATAGACAGTCTCAACTCAAAATAAGATCGCAACTCAACAGAAACCCATACCTATCGAGCGTGACATAGCAAAAATCTTGTGGTTACCTAACTCTAGAAGTCGAATCAAACCGCCGCCTCACAGGGCAATGAGGGAGAGGCCAGGAACCTTCTCAAAGGAGCAAGAGTCCCTCAGCGGAATGATCCTTCCAGAACGGAAGTCCAAATGGAAGTCGAACCCGACCTGCCGCCTTACAGGGCAATGGGGGAGAGGTCAGGAGCCTTCTCAAAGGAGCACGAGTCCCTCAGCAGAAAGGTCCTTTCAGAACGGTGGTCGAACCAAATCACAGCCGACGGGCACCAGGGAGAGGCCAGAAGCCTTCTCACAGGAGCGAGTCCCTTGGGTGAGATGGTCCCTCCGGGAGGATTACTACCCAAGACGAATTGCAGTCACAACTAACAAACGGTCGAGACGCCCTTTGAGAAAGGGGGAGCTGATGTCATACGGACAAACTACAGAGCCTCTAACTAGAACCTATTAGGTCATCCCGAACTTCACCTAGCGGATGTCAGGTGACGCGGACCGGATAAATCGGGATTTGAGAATCAAACAACGAGATAAGTCTGAAGCCCCTAATGCAAGCTAATCATAGAGTACAGGAGTAGCGGTGTCCAAGATATCCCCTCAGCTACGACGATCACGGTCGAGGCCCGTGATCCTCCCTACGACGTGCCACCACCTGACCTGCTCAATCCCCGAGCCCTCGCTTACCTCCTTCCCTTAGGAGCTGTCGGGGATTGAGCCGGCGTCTGCCCAAGGGGACTCTCACCCTTGGCACATTAGCGCACGTCGGCTAAACCGTCGTGGCTCAATGGGATATCACGATACCGCTCCACTACGGGGCTCTCACCCTCTATGGCGTCCCGTTCCAGGGAACTATGGATAGATAGCGTGTCTCAGCACTCTGCAGGAAGACCACGCGGACATAACAGCATTAGCATAGCGATCGGACAGACCCCGAACACGAACACGAGATTAGCCGCCCGCGGCAGACTACAGAAGTCCCCTACAGACGTTTAGGGTCCCTACAGAAGATTAGGAGGATGGCCGGAGAGTCCGGTAAGACCTACCCGGTAAGACCTACCCGGTAAGACCTACCCGGTAAGGCCTATCCGGAAAGACCTACCCGGTAGGACCTACCCGGTAGACCGAACTTCGAACGGCTCTATCTCAACGACGAGGAGTCCTACGGGGACGAGGATACCACCGTTGGATTCGTCTCGTCGAGAGCTTTCCAATGGTATATAGGTTTTATGCGCTAGGTCGAAGGATGTCTTAGACCACCTGAGAACTTGGCGAAAAAGGGGTTTCGTGAGTCGTCTCGGCGGAATTCCCATACAATAATTTAGCGGAAAGTGGGGCCCTTGGCCGGAGGGCTCTGCGTCGTGTTTTGAGGCCAACTGGGGTCGGTGGGTATATGGGAAGGCGACCCAAGGAAGAAGAATCCAAGAATAGCCAACCCAACCCCCGAGACCACCGTGGTGATTCACGACTCAGACCCATGCAACAAGCATTAGCGCACTCGCACAGCACTCATATTTGGCCACAGAAGGTTACAGGGTAACCGTACAGGCCCAGACAGCAATCGTCGCACTTAGCGGACGGAGGACTTAAAAGGAAGGCAGTCCTCCGGACAGGAAAGAGGGAGTTAGAGAAGCATAGCGACCTTTGCGACCATATTCTATTATTAGCTGAATTGAACTATCGTTCCAAGCCCCTATAGCGCACGCTACAGTGAACTCTCATCGCTAAGTTAGCTGTGCCGAAGGCCCTTGTCACACAATTAACAGGTGGCGATGACCTTCAATGGTTCCTTAGAGTTGAGGTTATTCGGGATCGGACTGAGCGATTGATCTATCTATCGCAAGCTTCCTATATTGAAAAGATCTCTAACCTCGCCACGCAACCTAAAGATCACTATACGCCTATGCGCTTGGAAGAGTTGAAGCCTAATGAGGGACTTGCTACCCATAGGGAAATCAACTCCTATCAACGCAAGATAGGGTCAATCATGTATGCGGCTGTAATCACCAGACCGGATATAGCTTTCGCAGCTTCGAGACTCTCAAGATTCAACCTCAATCCTAGCCCTGAGCATCACGCAGAAGCGGACAGGTTACTCGGGTATCTATCACGAACCCAGTACCATGCTCTTGAGTATGGAAGAGGCAATGATCTGATTGTTGCTAGCGATGCCTCATTCGTAGACAATTCTATCGACCGCAAATCATCTCAAGCCTATGTCATGAAACTGTTCGGTGGGCTGATAGGTTGGCGAGCAAACAAGCAAGATACCGTGACTACGTCAACAACTGAAGCTGAACTCTTAGCTCTGTCGCAAGCTGCGAAAGAAGCCATGTTTGTGAGCAGGTTAGTTTGTAACGAAGGCTATACCTGCAGTTGTAGGACGAGCGGTCTCGGACTATAACAGCGGGTATTCGTTTGAGGGTTTGTTCCTAAGGTAGGGCTAGTCGCGGTCGACTAACTATCTGAGCAATAGGCGAGGAGACACTGGTGCTTCGTCAGGAGATTTCTCCCACTCAAGAAAAGTATGTAGAAAGGTGCTTTATTCTGGATACTAAGAAGAGTGCTTAGAGATTGCTGAGTGAAGAAGGAAAAAAACAGGTCCAGACAAAGGGAATCTGTCCAGCTATATATATTCCTCCTCCGTGGAACGATCTACGTCCCAGTTACCCGTTTGGGAGACGATCACTCCCGGTCGTCGGTGATCAAGAGCGATCACCATGCGTGTGGTCGCCAGTGGTCGTCAGTGATCGGTGGCGATCACTACGTCACATGGAACCTTCCGGAATCCTGTACAGTGTAGACAGTGCTACTCACACTGTACCGCACCATGTACTTAGATACATGTGGTAAGGACCGTAACATAGTTGCAGAGCTCGGTGTCACTCTTGATGAGAAGAGTATACGCATTCAGTGCGATAACCTTCAAACCATCAATCTACTTCAGCGAGACGTTGCAGTTCTCAAGACTAAGCTTCGCCACGTTGACATTCACAACCATTGGTTACGCCAAGAGGTTCAAGAAAACCGTATCAGGGTTGAATATATACCGTCAGGAGATATGATTGCGGACGGACTAACTAAAGCCCTTCTAGCGGCTAAGTGGGATCGATTCTTGCAACAATTACATCTCATTGATGTGAGAGAACGAATTCAGGCTCGTCGTACCAAGGAGTTGACCCTAGATGATCTAGAGGCGCTGGAGGACGCAATACCTGGAGGAGAGGCTGGATCTTGGGCACCCAATAAGCCCTGAAGGGGTGGGAGGTAACCAGACTGCCGATATATAATTCTACACGCCTTACCAAGAAGGGGAGACGTAGCTGTCAACTAACCTGGAAAAAAAACCAGGAGGTTCAGTGAACTTCCAGTGATTGAGGGCTAATAATTAATATAACCTTACCGTTTGAGAAGGGGAAACGTAGCCGCCTAGGTGAACTTCCAGTGATCAATAGGGAAAGGCTATAAAGAGTTCACTCAGCTCGCGTTGCGTTGTCGTGATACTGAAGAAATCGGGGTTAGTTATACAAAATGAGGTATATCTTCACCCGTCAGCTGTCAGATTTCACCAAACTTGCACCACGCGTTCTTTGATGTCTTCTCTACCTATATATAAATTTTCAGATGTCAGTGATCAATTCCTGTAAAGATACAGACCTTGATCGAAGGGGTGTGTTAGATTGAAAAGTCGGGCTGGTATAATTGTATTCTAGCAATCTGATTGGTCGAGGTAACAGCCATACCTTGCCTTCTGATTGGTCGAGGTAACTGCTATACCTTATGTCCTGATTGGCCGCACCTTAGGAAAAGTGGGTCCACCGACAGGGGTAGCCTACCTACTAAGGTGTAGACCCGGCCACCCCCTAATTCTACAGACAATACAACAACTTTCACCCAACTGAAGTCCTGACCCTACGTTTCTGACAGGTCAATCAACGGAGTTACAAAGACCTCCGCAATCTCGGTTTTTTGTTTCACGGGGTACGCTCGCTTGATACCGTTCTCATTTGTTCTGTCGCGGTCAGGTTCAACACATTCGTTCCCTTCATGATCTACGAGTCCTTTAGCTTGCCTCACTTGGGTCACTGGCCATTTACGCGCAATGACTGTCTTCATCTACTCACTTGGAAGCGCTTGGTGATATCGTCTCGAGGGAGGTCGGTGTAGGTAGTCTGCTGTGCTATGCGATGGTTCAATTACCTTTTCTTCGATTAACTCTGATATCGTGTTCGAATCTTCTCTGTTGGCGCTTTACTTCTCGTCGTGCTTGATGCCTGATAGCTTTGCTGCTTCTGTGCCGTCTTATGTCATTAGGCTTTTCCCGACATGAATGAGTCACGTATTGTATAGGGTGTATTTGCGCCCTAACATCATTGAAGATGAGAGTTGATTCAATTATCTCCAGCTATAAGAGCAATTTTATAACTGGCCGTAGTCTCCTGCTACTTGATCATCTCCTTTCTCAGTTGTGTCCGGCTATGATAGCAATTCGTATTCCCCGACTTGTCTGCCTCTTTCTTCGATCGTTTCTTTCCATGATGTTAATTCTGTCGTGCCTCTTGATATACTCTCTTCCATGCACTACTGGAATTCCAGAACATCATCGGAGAGATCCTTGCGAATCTCTTCGAAATTGATGGCGGGATCTCTAGAACTGATACGTTCTAGTTTGTGCATGAAACGGCCCACTGCCACGGACCACGCGGCATATCCCATGTCCCAGGGTCGAGCGCGGGGAAGCAAGGAGCGCTTGAACTGGGCATGTTCGTCGGCGGTCTAGTCGCCTCAGTATCGACTGCGTATCAGGGGAGTTCGGAAACTTACTGCATCAGCAGGGGGCGGACGGGTCTCCTGTCCTGCAAAAGCCCTTCGTTGGAACACGACTGATTCGTAACGCATCAGATTCTTGACCTTGGTCTCGTCTCCAGGGTCACCAGCGAGGCCGAACTCGGCCCGGTGGGCCGACACAAGTTCGCAGAATGAGCGGACCAGGCCATACTGGGCACTGTGAAGATCGCGTCGAGTTACGTGTTCGGTCAGATAGCAGATGTTGCCTTCCTTGTCCCAGATGAGACCGAGGGCGGCAGTCAACTTTGGGGCAAACAAAGCTGAAGACCATTCGAGGAGTTCCCCGAGACGCATAGCGTCGAACTGGAGCATGAAGGGGACCTGGAAAGTTAATAAATACGTTGTTACTTATCACCGAGATGTGATTGGGGCGTACGTACCGGTTCACATGACTTGTTAGTAACGCTGCAGTTACAGCAGCTCGAACCGCTTGACTCCGAGAAGACACAGGAGTAAACAAGGGGGTCTTCGTCCTCGGTATCAATTTCCACCAACGCCTGCTCAATACAATGGAAGCACGAGGACGCGGGGGGTTGGCTCGAACGGCTGCGGAGCGCCTGGAGGAGCGCCGTGGCAGTGTCCTCAGACATTTCGAGAGAAGAAACCAGAGACGTAAAGGTGAAATGGGGAGTAGAAGAAGGGAAGCCAGCTAGGCGCAGAAGAAGTGTCAGAGGTTGACGAGAATCGACCGCAAACGCAAAAGAGGTATCGGTGGTTGACGAGAGTTAACCACAGACGCAGATGCGATATTGGTGGGTTGAGAATAGAGGGGGGGGAGAATAACCACTGCAGGAGAAAAGGTACCCCCCCATCCAACACACACAACCGGTTCGTGCCTGGAAGTACTTCGGTACATCTGAGAATTCTTGCCAATTCTGAAATGAAGAGGAAGTTACGCGGTAGGGTACATCGGTACATCGCCTCTGTCGAGGCAATATGCTCACAACCTCGTCGTCGACGCGTCGCAAATAACGCGCTGCTGGAGTGAAAAGACGCGTTCATCCCGCCCGGTTCGCTCCTGCCCTTTCAACTTCGTAACCACGGTAACCAAGCGTACCTGCCCAGAGATTCATACTAAGATTCCTTTAACCGGTCGACCAGATCCATTCAGCTCACGATGGAACACGGGTTGGCGGCGAGGGCCGGATTCAAGCCCAGCACTGCACGTGATGTGATGTAAAGTGCACGGCAGGAGCTCAATCACGTGAGAAGCCATGTCTAAAGCGACGACTGCTGGAGACGACTGCCCTCAGCCGTCCGTTCACACGCTGGTGGAAGGAACGGCAAGACGCGGTCCGCCTGTCGGCCCCACAACACGGTGCCTATTCCCGGCACGGGTACCGGGGCAGGAGTTCCTCATACCTGCGCGCAACCCCCATAAAGTCTTAGAAGTCAAGTGAGTCTTCGGAATTTGTTAGTGCCAGTGGCGAGAGTACCTGTTATTGTGATATATGCTGAGAGCATACTCGTCAGGCGTAGCAATAAGGCTTCACTGGGACGTGGAAACCCTCGAGCGCTTAGGTAGGTAGGTAGGTAATTAGCAATCAGATCTCATAGTAAACTATATGTAGTGGTTATACACACTGGATAGCCGGCCCAAGCCCACCTCGAAACACCTCGTATAAAACAGCTATGCTTGGTGTTTTCGGCTAGATCGTGACTCTCGTATGAGAACTGGTAAGGACATAGCGTATATTAATAATGTCAAAATTGCTGGGTATATCATGTTGAAAATAGAGCGCCGGCAGAACTTTCCGGTTCTATCAAGAAAAACTAGGGGTATCACTATGCAGATCATCCAGCTGCCACGGCTCGTCATCCGCATGGCCATCCTCGTCCGCATCGACAGGATCCCCATACAGAACCTCGCAGACACCGGCGAGCGGGACGTCCATGACGGCATCGGTGCCTTTATTCCAGATATTCTTCCAGTCGAGCCGCCGCGCAGCCTCGGGCGTCATCTGCTGGTGCTTTCGCTCGCTGGCGTCACCGAACCTAATGCGTCCCTTGCTATCGATGGTCGCCATCTTGGCGGCTTCGTCGACTATGGTCTCGATGGACGTCAGCGGCAGCGTCAGAACCTCGGTGTTGTACAGCGCCAGCGCCACGTATATGTACACGAGCGACATGCTGATGAAGGACGGGATCGCTAGGGCCCACCAGCGGTTTGGGTAGTAGTATATGCCCAAGGCGTGGAGGAAGGGCGAGGGTAAATACGCCCATAGTAGGTAGATTAGAAAGGTGAAGGACGAGAATATATACACGACGAATCCGTAGTACTCGTACGTGGGCACCTTGGGAGATGCACGTGGTACTGGCTCGATGTCATCATCAGATGGGTCAGGTGTGGTGGGTCGTGAGGGCCGGAGTAGCGAGGTAAGTGATGGCGATGGCGGCAAGGGAGTTGGCGGTCGTCCGTAAAATGGAGGGGAAAAGTAGTTCTGGCTTAAGAGAGGCGGCGGAAACGGCTCATCATCGTCATCGTCGCCAGAAGAAGAGGCGGTGGATTGGTTGTCGAAGAGGAGATGGGAATCCTCGTCATCGGAAAGGAGCGACATGCTGGCCACTTGGAATCGCCACTGATAAATGAAAGAGCTTCATCACTGCTCAAGTAGTCTTCCGCGCATGGCGAGCTTTTGTGGTACCTGTCCTAGTCCATGATCACAGCTATGTGCACATTCTGTGAATGGGTACCTATTTTGGTGCAGGCGGCAGCGTTGAATGGATCGCAAAAGGTATTACCTAACCAACCGGGTTATTGTTATATTCTTTATATGCATAGTCTCTATGCAATTAATTTAAATATGCATGTACGGCATATTGAAGTACGCTGCTCAGCACAGGCACAGCTCCGTTCTCCGTCACCCGGATTCATCTCTCCCGAGCACAAGGTCTCGAAATCCAGACACGGAAAATGGAGAAAGAAAAAGACAATTTAACAGCCAGTCCGGCCAGGCGCCGAATATTCAGACGAAGTCCAAGACAAGTCTGGCATCGACCTCGATTACCTCGTCGCCGTCGCTCCACATTGAGTGAGTCGCGGCTCGAAATGCCCTAGGACAACCTTCCGGCCACCAGCCACACGCGGCTTGGGCTAGATACGGGCCCCACGATCTGTACCTGGTAGCTGAGGTTCCTAGCTTGAACTTATCCATCTCCATCTCCATCTCCATCTCCAAACTCGCATCTACCAGACGCGACTGGAGCTTCGCAAATCGACCTTCATCTCGGAAGTCTACAGCTTCCGCGTCCTAGCCGCCGTTTCTTCCCACATCTAGACTCACTCCATCGCATCGTCGCACCTCTCCGTACTTCACGCATTTCTTACAATGGCCGCCCAACAAGCTCTTACAAATGCGCAGGCGCCACTGGATGTCTATGGCGGAGGTACGTCCGTACATGCTAGCAACTCTACACCCTTGGCCCTCGAAATACGTGGCTAACCTATCGCGAAACCACACAGATGAGGTATCCGCTCTCGTTCTCGATCCCGGCTACTGCCACACACGCGCTGGCTTTGCCGGCGAAGACGTGCCCAAATCTGTCCTACCCTCTTTCTACGGCAGCCTAAAGACGAGCGATACAGACTCCACCTCGACGACCCGACTTCTCTTTGGCGAAGATTGCCTGTTCCCTCGCCGCGGCCTTCTGGTGAATAACTACATGTCGCGCACCGAAAGCGTGGTCGAGGATTGGGATGTCGCTACGAAGATGTGGGAACATATGCTGATTAAGCGTCTGCAACCCGAACGCGATGTATCCCCGGGCAGAAACCGTATAGGTGAACCCGTAGCCGACGGCGAGGGCGACGTCGCCATGGAGGACGTCGACAATCAGGAGAAGCCGCTAGCCGAGAACCCTCTCCTCATGACGGAGGCGCCCTGGAACACCGGAAAGGCCCGTGAGAAGGCCCTCGAGATTGCCATGGAGAACTGGGGATGCCCCGCGTTCTGGATGTCGCGAACGCCTGTGTGCGCTGCCTTCGCCGCCGGTAAGGCATCTGCGCTAGTAGTCGATGTTGGCGGCTCCAACACCAGCGTCACTGCCATACACGACGGCATGATTCTCAAGCGATCGATCCAGAAGTCCCATGTCGGTGGTCTGTGGCTGTCGCAACAAGTACGGGCGATGTGGGATAGCAGCGACCCCAAGGTCAACATCGTACCGTATTATGTAGTCGAGAATAAGGTGCCTGTCGATGCCGGTGCCCCAGCGCAAGCCAAAATTCGCAAGCTCCCCTTTGAGGTCAGCCCATCCTATCTTGCCTACGAAGAGGATCGCCTCCTCACCGAATTCAAAGAATCTGTGGTAGAGGTGTGGAGAGGCCCAGGCCGATACCTGAACCCCGGCAATGAAGACCTTGTCAAGATGCAGCCTGGTCGCGTCTTCGAGATGCCAGACGGCGCGAACCAGATGTGGCGGGAACAGCGATACCGTGTGTCGGAGGGCATGTGGGACGAGAACGCGGCTTTCCCGGCTCCGGACGGCGGCGCCAGAGCGCAGACGATCCCCGAGCTGATCAAGGCGTGCCTTAGCGCTGTCGATGTCGATCTGCGACCTAACCTACTAGGCAACGTCGTGGTCACGGGCGGCAGCAGTCTCCTCAACGGCTTCAATGATCGCCTGAACAACGAACTTATGGCCATGCACCCCGGCATGAAGATTAAGCTTCACGCCGCCGGCTTGACCACCGAGCGCCGCTTCGGTGCCTGGATCGGTGGAAGCATCCTTGCTAGTCTGGGTACCTTCCACCAGATGTGGATCTCGCGCAAGGAGTACGAGGAGAACGGCGCGGGCATCGTTGAGAAGCGCTGCAAATAAGCAGCTATCTCTCTGTCTCTTCGGTATAACCTCTTCTCACTATCCGTCCGGTTGTATTTGTATGTTTCTCGGAGGCAAAACGGTTTACGAATCACGGTAGACGGAAAACCCGATTGTCCATGTTAGTTTCAGGGGGGACTCTTCTAATTACGTCCCCCTTTTTTACCGGGCGTATGGAGTTTCTTATGGTCTGTGGACTTGTAGATTAATCCCAGGAGAGGATTCTTTGCATCGAGAAGACATGATGGCACCAAAAAGGGGGACATTAGGGTAGATTTGCAGGACTTGCTTTATGTAGGGCTCCCTGCTTAGCCGGGCGTTGGGTTCGGATGATAATTGATGCTCTTGATAACCTCTTTGGGTTTTTATTTACTGTGCTCGTGATGGTCTGATTCTTAAGGTCGATGTTTCTTGTTTTACTTTCTGGATTGTATTCTTGCTGCTGATGCTATGGTATTTCGTGCTATCTGATCGAGTTACTTATGATGATTTACATAGATTCTATTTCTTTGATTCTAACACTCGCAGGCTGGGATTAGACAGAAATCGCATCACCACCCGTTCCACCGCAACCAGACATCCACAATCTCATCCTCGCGCCCCTGCAACCGCGAATCAACGACGAGATAATACGCGTAAGCAGCACCGGTAATGCAAGAGTGGTTAGGCCAGATGCGCACGCGCTGGCCAACAGAAAGCGGCGTCTCGCCCGCCTTGTCGCCCTTCCACGCCAGCACGCCGTGCTCCTGGCTGAGCCGCGCGGCCTGCCAGCCGCCGTGCACGGCGGGGAACTCTGGCCCCGGCACGACGTTCTCGACGCCGGCCCATGGCATCACGATGCCGAGGGCGTTGTAGTGCTGTCCCTTTGGTTCGCCTTTATCCTCGCATGGCTCCCGGCCTAGCGCGATGCAGCCCGCGTTCACCACTGCTTCTGTTGTGCCGTTGGCGCCTCGGCCGGGGTATACGGAGGATACCTCCGCTAGCACGGTCACTGCGATGGCGGACGGGTTTAGCGACTTCGCGTCTCTTGCGTGCGCGGCTAGTTGTTGCACGTCTAGCGTTGGGTAGACGCCTGCGTGGACTTCGAGCGTCAGGCCGTCGGCGCGCATGCGGGCGATGAGGTCTTTGATTTGCGCGGTGGCTGCGCTGCCGTCGTTCGCGCCTTCAGTGTAGAAGTCCGGGTGCTGGAGCGTTGTCGTGGTGGGTGTTGCGCCGACGGAGAGCACGAGGGGGTGGGTTGGGCGCTCGGCCTGGACGGCGCGGGCTACGTCGTAGAGACCGGCGAATTCTACGCCGAGAACTCCCATGGCTTCCCAGTCCTTGCGGGATCCGTATGAGTGTCCGGCGTGCGAGTACACGCCCCAGAAGACGGAGCTGCCTACGGTCTCGGAGAGGAGGAGCTCGCGGATCAGGGCTGCGCTCTCGGGCGTGTTGGGCGGCACGCCGGCGCGGTTGCTGCCTACGTTTACCTTTAGGAATACTAGCGGGGGCGTCCCGGCTTTGGAGGCTAGGGAGGTTAGGAACTTGACCTGGTCGATGTGGTCGATCATTACGGTCAGGCCGCCGGGGCCTAGCTGCGAGGACATGGCGGCTAGTCGGTCTATGCAGGACGGGTAGAGCGGGAAGGAGTAGAGCATCTTTGGCGGGATTGGTTAGTCGTGGGTGTCATTCTGGCTGGGGATGTCAAATGGGGGTGGTTTACGTTGACTTTGCGCCCTTTTTGTTGGTATTCCTTTAGCAGGGGAAGCACGTTCTCGCCTTCTGTGAGGGTTGATACGACTATGTTGACCGGGGTGGAGTCATTGTCGCCGACTTGTAGCCGTGTTAACTCGGCTGTCTGGGTTGATCATTTCGTGTTAACTTTTTTTCCTGATAGTGCTGGCTGGCTGGCGGGTTTGGCAGACCTTGTGTGTCTTGATGTGCGCTCGCCAGTTGAGCTGCAGTCTCTGGGCAGCCTCCAGCATCAGATTGCAGTTCGTTTCCACCTTTGCCAGGTCTAGCACTATGGATGGTGTGGGAACATTGTGGAGGGTCTTGCCCACGAACTGGGCCCGTAGCTGTTCTTTCGAGAACGGTGTTGTCGTCATGTTGCGATTCGGTTCACGGTCGCGCGCAGGTGAAGATGGCGGACTTGAGTTTGTTATTCGAACTTCTGGCCGGAGGACGTGTATTTGTTGTTTCCAGACCGGCTACCTGAGGCATCAATGGGGTCTGGTGACTGCTGATTAGAACAGGAGAAAGTGTCATCAATATCGGCATAGCATAGCAGCTATAGGGTGGTACTTGTACGTCTTGAATGGGGCTGCCTCAGTATGTCCGAAACATCGCGTGAATGAGCGCGATGAAGCTATGGGAATGGGGGTCACACCCCACCAAGCGATGGTCTTAGATAGTACTTTGGATGTATTTTTTGAGTCTCTAGTGTACAATCCTTGGCATAGCACTCGTGGTTACAGGAGAATTGGCGGTGATTATACTCGTGAGACAAGCGATATGGTGAGTCTTCTGTGTCAATCGTGTCGGGGTATTTGTGCCGTGGGTATGTGGGCAACGGCGTGGGCATATGAAGCGTCCGTGATGCGCGTTCTAGGCAAACATACCGAGCATAGGTGGGTTTATATGTTTACGAGCCTGAGAGTGGTAGGTAGGGTATGTACTGGCATTCAATATCTCAGGTTAACATGAGAGCGACTCAAATAAAAAGACGTCAAATGGAAGTACACGTGCTGGAAGAGGGGGAGGGGTAGCAGATGGGATGGGGGCAGGCGGGGGCAAGATGGGGGAACGTCTTGACCGGAGATATGCGAGATGTGCCACCCCGCCGTCTCTTTATCTCGCGGCCCGATGAACGGAGCTCCGTGGCGCTGCAGTCCTGCCGGTCCGGTAGGGGCTGTTTAACAATATAAACGGCGAGAATTACCAGTAAAACAGCTTCAAGCAACCTGCAAGGTGGGGGTGGTACACACTTGATAGCAGTTCGCATGTGAGACGTTTCCTATATGACGGGCATGACTATTATTTCATCGGCTTGCTCGCACACGTAGCATGGGAATTGTCTCATAGAACGTACTGTAGGTGGACTGGTGCTTGCTGCTGGTTCATGAAAGATGCCGTAAGTCGGAGGAACACCAGCGGCTAGAGTCATGGACAATGCCAAGTGTAGGCTACAGTGTGCGACGATAAAGCTTGACATGGTGCGATGCCCTCTGGCATAATTAGTGGTCATAAACAACATCGGCAGCCCTATCAGTGGCGCAAATGGTCACAAACAGTCACAAACACAGTTGCAATGGCGATCTACCACACTGTACCGCTACTTCCCGTCACGGCAGTGTCCGTGGGTTTGGTCGCGGCCCGCAACTAACGCGCCTCGGTTAGTGGCGTGTGTGCCTAATTGGCGCCCAGAAGAGCTTCGCCTTCGCTCCACGACGTCAACTGGGATCTGTCTGCATACCCACGCGTTTCTACGTGGCTCAGCCCATCACCCTCTGTCCATCGCAGGCCTCCAGGCTGACTGACTCCTCTATCAAGATATAATCATGTTCTGAATAAGACTGAGTTGGTGTAGGTCGGCATGTCCAGACTGTCCAACACACCTGAATCTACCTATCTCGTTGCCTATTTCTTCGTTACCCACTTCATCGCGTGATACGTCGCTACATTGATGCATGACTATTGCGTACAGCCTAGGGTGATGCGTTGAGCCGTCCTCTCGACTCCATCTTTCCTGCTCATACCAGGTGCAACGAGAGCCCTCCCTTAGACAGCTGCTCGACTACGTAGAAACTGATCCCGCGGCCATGTCCTTCATTGACGAGAAGAAGAGGGCTAGCGCCACTCGGAGAGCTGAAGATCTCCATGCTGCGCAGCTACCCATACCCGTCAGCCCACCTCGCTTTCCACCACCAGGCCACCCTCAAGCTGGGTCTGGTTCGGCCTTGCCACCGGGGCGAATGCGCAATGAGGACAGCCAGAACTACTATACGGGCTTTCTCCCTGAGGTTGCGGAACTCGAGGCCGAAAACAATCAGAGCTATTATACTGGTTCTCTCCCCGAGCTACCAGAGCTGGGGCCGGAAGACAGCCAGAGCTACTATACTGGCATTCTCTCGGAGGGCCCAGAGCTGGGTGCCGACGATGATGTGCCCCCCGCCTATAGTGAATTCCATGATCAGCTAGACATCCACCAGGCAGGCTTTGATGCTGGTGCCATCGTCACCGGTATGTCACATCGAGCCGTGTCGTGCTCCTTGCTAATACTGAGTGTGTTGGACAGATGACGGCCGTGTCAACATCAGCATTAACCAAACGAGCAGACAGCTCGCTGATTTGATAGCACCAACTCTACGTAGTCAGCTAGTGCCCGATGCCCAGCTCTCCTCCCAAGGCTTGCCGCCACCTTACATCCCTCCGAATCTAGGCGGCCAGCCCGGCCAGACACCGCCGCCTCGACTCAACATCGTCATACAGATTGTGGGGTCCCGAGGTGATGTCCAACCGTTCATCGCTCTTGGACAGGTGCTGAAAAGAACCTACGGTCACCGCGTTCGAGTCGCTACGCATCCCACATTCCAGAAGTTCGTCGAGGAGAATGGCCTGGAATTCTTCTCCATCGGAGGGGACCCCGCTGAGCTCATGGCCTTTATGGTTAAGAACCCCGGCTTGATGACCGGTCTGGACGCGCTGAAAAGTGGTGAGATCGCGAAACGGAGAAAAGGTATTGGAGAGATCGTTATGGGTTGCTGGAGATCCTGTATAGAGACCGGCGATGGCCTGGGACCCCCGCCAAGCTTCAGTCGAGGCGATGATGGCGCACACCACGCAATTCCGGTGGCGGGTGACTTGCGACGGAAGCCATTCGTTGCCGATGCCATTATTGCTAATCCTCCCAGCTTTGCTCACGTTCATATTGCCGAGAAACTTGGAGTACCGTTGCATTTGATGTTTACGTGAGTGAAACACATCGTGCTCTGAAATCTGGGGGCTAACCCAGCTTCGTCAGTATGCCCTGGTCTCCAACTAGAGCATTTCCACAACCTCTTGCCAATATTCAGTCATCAAACACCGACTCGGTCACTACCAACTACCTTTCATACGCCCTAGTCGAGATGATGACATGGCAGGGGCTCGGCGATGTTCTCAACCGCTTTCGAACGAAGATCCTTGATTTGGAGCCACTTTCCTTAATCTGGGCTCCGGCTGTCTTGACGCGTCTACGAATACCCTATACCTACTGCTGGTAAGTGAATATTGACTGCCCAACAAGAGCAGACATCTGATTAAGGGGTATAGGTCCCCAGCCCTCATACCGAAGCCCAATGACTGGGGTAGTCATATCGATATTGCTGGCTTTTACTTCTTAAACCTAGCCTCATCGTACACGCCAGAACCGGAGCTTGCCGCCTTTCTTGCTGCCGGGCCACCGCCAGTTTATATTGGATTTGGATCCATAGTGGTTGATGATCCTGATGGGTTAACTAGGAAAATATTTGACGCCGTGACCGAAACCGGCGTTCGCGCCCTTGTATCCAAAGGCTGGGGTGGTCTCGGAGCCGATTCCATGGGCATACCTGACGGTGTTTTTATGCTCGGTAATGTGCCACACGATTGGTTATTCCAACACGTTTCAGCTGTATGCCATCATGGAGGTGCTGGAACTACGGCTGCCGGAATCCAAGCAGGAAAACCCTCAATCATTGTGCCTTTCTTCGGAGATCAACCTTTCTGGGGCGCCATGGTTGCAAGAGCTGGCGCTGGGCCGCAACCCATACCGTACAAGAAGCTCACCGCTGCAGGTCTTGCTGAAGCAATTAGAACCGCGCTCAAACCGGAAACACAAGAGAAAGCAAAAGAGCTGGGAAGAAAAATCCGCGATGAGAAGGGTGCCGATGTTGGAGGCCAAAGCTTTCATAAGCACCTCAATGTCGATACTCTTCGATGCGCGGTTGCTCCCAGTCGCGTGGCCGTCTGGCGGGTGAGGCGGAGCCAAACACATCTTAGCGCACTCGGAGCTGCTACGTTGGTGAATAGTGGTTATCTTCGATACTCGGATTTGAAGCTGTGAGTATACTGAAGAAGGCTTGATGCAGTGGACATCTGTTGACATGAATTAATAGGTTCCGTGCCAAAGAGTACGAAACAGAAATGTACCCGCCTGACCCCATCTCAGCCTGTACATCAGCATTAGTCGGCGATCTCACTACCCTCGTCTTGTCCGCAACTGATATCCCGAGAGATCTCCTCAAGGCTGCAGCGGGGCCACTTAGATCAATATCATCTGAGAATCTTGCTACGGAAAAACAACTCCCCAAGATCTCAGTGGATGATGTAAACAAATCGAAGTCTACGGAGCCTGTGAGTCCGATTACTGCTGGCGAGGACTCGGCCAGTGCCTCCGTAAAGACTGTTAGTCGTAGTACTACCAACAGCAGTGATCTGAATCGTACAACAATCGCTTCTGCAGCAAAAGCTAGAATGGCACCACCCGAGCTCTCGAATCAACATTTAGAAAGAATATTGGACACCGGAAAGAGCATTAACAACATCATCACGACCGGAGTCAAAACCCCTATGAATTTCTGTATGGGTTTGGCGAAGGGCTTCAGAAATGCACCTAACTTGTATAACGACGACACGGTTCGACCTACAGAGAAGGTCACAGATCTGCGCAGCGGTCTAAAGGTAGCAGGGAAGGAATTCGGACTTGGTATGTATGATGGCATCACGGGGTTGATAACTCAGCCCCTAAAGGGTGCCCAAAAGGAAGGTGGCGCAGGTTTTCTCAAGGGGTTTGGCAAAGGTATCGGCGGATTGATACTGAAACCTTCCGCAGGTGAGTATTCCTTTATCTCCGTGAGAGCGCATACTCATATTCCTACAGCCGTATGGTCAATACCTGCTTATACCATGGCTGGCGTTCATGCCGAGATTCGCACTATGTTGTAAGTCACTCCTGGGCCCTTCTTCTTACTCCGGCTATATACCACAGAAGCTTCCAATGGGGCCATAGTCGTGTCTGAATGTTTTTCCGCGCCTCCGAAAGACTTTTCCTTTACCTCAAGGCGACACTTATTGACTGCAAGTATCATAGTGCACAAAGCGCTGAGAAATATATCGTTGCATCGCGAATTGCCCAGGGTAATGATGATTTCCACCATTCTTCGTCGGAGGAGCGAGATAGTATTGAGGCCCGGTGGCTCGACATGAAGGACAAAGTGAAGGGATTTTACTTGTTGAAGCAAAAGGAAAAAGGTAAATCCAAAAGTACAGTACCATTGGCCCCCGAACACGCTACAGTCAGCACAGAAGATCTAAGCGAGGCACCGAGGACGAGGTGGTTCCGAAGTACGAGTCGGAGTGGCGATGAGAGGCAGAAATTACAGGATTGGAAGGCTAGGGAAGCTCAAGGCGTCCAAACTGTTCCCACCAACGACAATACACATGAACTAGATGAGGAATTCGAGAACGCCATTCAAACTGCCGTTCAGGAAACTTCAAGGGGAGATGCAGTTGAAGATTCCCGCATCGAGCAAGCCATCCGATCTAGCGTGGGCGCTATGAGGGGGCAACTAACAACAATGGGCTCCTTCGCATCGTCAAACCAGAGTGGTCCAAATACCGGCGCGCATACCTCTGAATGGATTCCGGATGTCAAGAACCCGCTTCCTGGCGGAACGTTGCCATATCCTTTCGCGCCCGACGACCTTGAGGGGATTACCGATGAAGAGTATCAGTCTCTGATCGAGGAAGCTATCAAACGTAGTATAATGGAGAACCAGCAGCAGCCCATTCACATGCACGATCTCGAAGACGAAAGAGATGACGAAGAAGTCATGAAGCAGGTCCTAGCGCAATCGCAGAACGAAAATATTCCGTCACGTGACGACGATGAGGAGTATAAGAGGGCCCTTGAAGCCTCGCAGGTGGAACACGAGGCGCAGCAGCAAGAGAGCGCCGAGTTCGAGGAAGAGGCCCTGCGTCAGGCTATCGAGGCTTCGCAGGCGGAACAACGCGATGAGGACGAGGACGAGGAATTGAAGCGCGCGCTTGCGGAGTCCGCCAGCGCTCATCAGAAGGAGCTCGCGCTCATCGACTCGTTGAAGTCGGAAGAGGACATCGTGATTGAGTATATCAAGAAACAGAGCCTAGCGGAGGCGGCGTTCCGCGACGCGCAGGCCGGAGACGACGAGGATCTTCGGCGGGCGTTGGAGGAAAGCAGGATTACGGATGAAGCGGTGCGGCGCGGGGGCGGTGGTGGTCCCTCGCTGTCTTGAGCTTTGTTATATGCTCTGCCGTGGTTTTTGTTGGAAAAGCGTGTTGGTTTGCGTTTTAGATACCCCTTTAGGTAGCGTTTTTGGAATTGTGATATTACCAAGTAAGTCTCGACTCGATAGTCTGAACGGGGTCATTCCCAACTGCATGGCTTGGTCCTAGGTATATATCACAACGAATATACCTAGGTAGTATATTGAACTGTATACTAAGTGCTTCACTTGAGCATCGACCGACACGTCCTGTTTATATTAATAAATACAGGGACCAGCTTTCCAACACACCAAAGTAGATCAACAACGGTAACTGGGTACCACGCTCGCGCCAGAGGCCGGCCTCGCGGAAGCATTGCAACAACCTCACCGCCAACAATACTGGCAACAACACAAAAGAATGTGCGTACAGCCACATCGTCGTAGTTATAGAATTAATAGTACCTAGCTTAATGAGCGCGAGCCCGTCTGTATAAACTATGATACCGGAATCCCCAGGCTCGAGTAAGACATCAACATCTGAATCGGGAGCCGTCGCCGCCGCTACTACCAACAGGAAAAATCACCTCCTTGCACATTCAGGCGTGCCGAGTCTTGCTCGATCGATTATAAATCCGGTGTCTGGCGCAAAGGGTGTATGGCAGGTATCTTAGTACATAGCGGTGTGTTGGATAGGTAGCTGGTCCCTTGTTGACCAGTGCCTCGCGTAGACTGGCTACACAGCCGGCAACTAGAGGTGTTGCCATGCTGGTGCCACTGTTAACTACAATGTGACGGAGGGTAAAAGGTTAACCGTAGTACCCTCCATTGGTACTACGCTATATATGCCACGACATATAGCACCACTGGCCGTTTGGACCAGGCCACAATGGCGGCGCACGTCTTGCCGAAGAGTTTGCTGACAATACGAATGTGCCCGGTGCTATCCATTCTAGTTGGTCCGCGGCTACTGAAGGCCGCAACAAGGTCGCGGTGCCCAGCCATGGGTCGCAAGCCGATGGCATCAGGGAGGTTGTTAAGCTATCGTCGACATGCGTGGTTCGAATCGACGGCCGTTCATTTTCGGTAGCGTCGACCGTGATGATGTTCTTCGCCCCAGCCAGAGTGGCCCATCAGTCGGTCCTGTCGGTCAGTACCTCCTGACCTCCTGACCGCTAGCTATGAGTATAGTCGCCTGATGGCCCGGTCGACCAAGAGGTACTGGCAGATAGACCGGCAGACTTGTGGTGGTGCAGCCGGCTGACCGACGTTTCGGAAACAGAACATGAAATTGAAAAATGATCGAATCATAGAGTGATCAGTGAATAAGCAAGTGGCTGCCAAGCGATTCGTTTGTGTTTGTCCCAGAATTGGTCAACAGAGGCCCTATCTGATGCGCCGGCACGGTCCCACCCGAGGGATATTGACAGACAAACAATCATCGGCCTCGGCGGTCGGCCAGACATCTTCATCTGGCACATAGCGGTTGAAGCCCACCGGGATCAGATCATTGGCGGATAAAGCGTTCTTGTGACCGATTGACCGTCTGTCAGAAAAGAAGCGTGGTCGACCGGTAGGTCGGCGGATTGACCGACCGATGGGCCACTCTGAGGCTGGGTCAATCGGGTTTCCAGATCCCCGGCCTAGTCCAGTATCGGTGATTGCTATTATCTGGCCTCTCCCTTCGTACTGTTTTGGAGGTGAGCGAGATGCGCAAGCGCCCATTGCTTCCTATCTAGGCATCGCATTGTAGAATCTGGCGCGCTTGGTCATTGCACAACTCAATTTCTTCTCCTACCGCCTCTATGAGGCGTACTTCGTCTATTCCGCTGATATCGTCTAAACTTGAGACAGGAATAGTCGTATAAATTTCATGGGAGTATTCATCAAGGTATATGTGATCCGGTTGGAGATCTACGCCTGCTACTCCACTAAGACGGACTTTGAAGTTTTCAAAGACCAAGGCCGACTCTTCATGGCAGATAATGACCACTCGTATTCGGCCTGAAGCACCCAGTCCAAAGGCCTTACTCCTCAGGTTTGGGCTGATCTTGAAATCGTTTCGGTAGACGTCGACATAGAGCACATTATCGATGTTCCGAATACGCTGTAAATCCTTGTCCTCATAGCGGCATAGGTACGTGTTTGTGTCGACGTAATCGAGAAATTTTAGCCCCTTTTCAGCCGCCAAGTATCCCCCTTTGGGATGAGTGAGACGGGATCCAGTCTGTATAAGTATGTAATTGGTTTCGGACGCGCTTTCAGCCGGTGGGATGGATGAATCTAAGCGAACATCGTTGATACAGATAGGAAAGGCTGGGGTCATGGCCATCTGAAATATGGTTCGTCAGCAGAAGTAGATTCTTCAGCCCCGCAAAGCCCAACCAATATTACCCTCTGCCTACCATACCAGTTCGTCCGGCATCTTTCTTAAATGAACTGAATTGGCTTACCTGCTGTGTAGGACTACCAACGAGACCATCTCCAGGCGGATGTTGAATAGTCACCTCATCTGGGTGGCTTAGCGATGTGCTTCCTTCTCGAGATCTGTTGGAGTTACAGGGGGATTCCAGAAGACGCCTTGTTATGAGCGGATTCCTCCCCCAGCCTGCGTAATCCAAGGGTGTGTATCCACGATGATTTTTTTCATTAGGATCGGCCCAATACTCCAGCAGCAACTGCATCGTGAGATCGTGTTGACACAACACAGCATAGTGCAAGGGTGTGGACCCTGTATCATTTTTCGCACTTTCATCCGCCCCATGGTCCAGAAGCAACTGGACAACCTGGCGATGCCCGCCTTCGGCTGCATAATGTAGCGGTGTCCATTCGAAGGTGTCCTCGATATTTGACCGTATACCTATGTCTAAGAGCATCCGGACCTTGTCTACATCTCCGTATAGAGCCGCCTCGAATAAATCCTTTTCAGAGCCCGCAGCGTTGTCAACGTGACTGGCGTCCATCTTTGTTAAGGGTCACTGACGGGCCGCGGTTTGAGTAATAAGGGTGATTTGCTAGAAGAAGTAGGACTTCTTTTTCAGCTGGAGTTCCAATGATCGTCAAAGTCGTAGTGTTGTAGAAGTGAAGCGTACTAGAGATCAAAGCGATCAATGGCTTGTATTTGTACCTATTTACCAAACTCAACGGTATACGCAGGCTGGGTGTGCAGAAATGCAGAAATGAACCCAGATGTGCCTCGAACGCGCGTCCAGATTAAAGAAGAGGTTGAACAAGCAAAACAAAAGCCTGCACTTTCCGTATTGTTCCTGCTCTTGCCATCCCATAATTATTAGGTAGGTTAAGTTCATCCGTGGGTTCAAAATTGCCATAGAACCCAGCGCGTTATGACGCGTTACAACTTACGACGCAGGCTTGGACTTCCCTTTCTATGACTTCAGACCCCGCGGATCAGGCGCTCTATCCGGAGGCTATAGTTTCCATAGTGACTGCCTCGCCCGAATGTTGTGTCGAGATTTAAGTCCAATGCGAAGTTTATTAGGTAGTAGTGGTCGCGGTGTGAATGGCAACATAAGGTAATCCGTATTATACGGTTACTTGATGAAAGAAAAGAGCTTAGTAATCAAATGAGAATGTATTGGGCGCCAAGCATTCGCCACAATGAATACCTAACCGCTGTAACTCACGTGACCATAAGGAGTGGCGCACGCTGATTACCTAGGCCCGCTCCATACAGTAATTCGCCCTGCCGATCGCCTCATCATACCACATCAACGGCAGTGCCATTTGACGACATGCCGTAGCCATATTTGAGGGCTCTAGTTCGTATTCATAACCTTTGCACCCTATAAGCGAAAGAGCATTCAGAAAACAATAGCAGAGAACCCGGTGCAATGATTGACTGGGGGTGGGAGCTACTGGAAGGCGTCTTTCAGCGCGGTATTGTCCTTGGTGATCTTCGCCCATTCCGCGCTCTTCTCCCACACTCTCATCTGCACATCCTCGTCCATGGTCAGAGGTTCGCTCTCGTCTTTCCTGAGCATGGTGAAATAGCCTCGTTCCCCGGGAGAGGCTTTGTTGACAGCCAGCTCAATCATGTCGGCGCCGGCCTCGGCCGAGGAGCGGAATGTAGGGTCGGCCAGGCGATTTATCACGGGGATCAGAGGCTTGAGAACGAACCTAGCCATGAACTTCATCGAACCCGGCGTGTTCGTTCGGAAGCAGCGCGAGTCGCCGAGCCCGCCGGGGTTCATGGCTACGACGGTGATGTTCTGATATTTGGGGTCCTGTCCAAGAACATGAATTAGCTTTGTCTGCACGGTCAACCGATTTGAGACCGTTGGGGCACATATGCATGCTGTTTCGCTTACTTTCAATAGGTACTTGTTGAGAGGATACATCCAGGTAGTGGCGAGAAGTTTCGAAGTACCGTACCGCTGAAAGCCACGCCCTTGCCTGTCATCATCAGGAGCTGGTCGAAGAAGTTCATCGAGGTTGTCCGGTAGTTCGGGCAAGTAGGGAGACATGTGCGTCTTCTGACGAAAATGGCCGATGCTAGAAAGAAGGACGACGCGGCCTCCATCGGCAGCGAAGCTGCTGATAAGACGCAGGATTAACGCAACGTGTGAAATATGGCCGATCTGTATGGTCTTGTCATATTTGTCTACAGTGAGCTCCGAGTTGTTCACGAGATCCCAGTAGAACGCATTGGCGACGATTGCCTTGAGAGGCGGGTACTGGCCAGCGTTGATGGCGGATGAGATGATGGTTGCAAAATCGTGGACGGTGGACAGGTTCGCCAAGTCAAGCTGATGTACAGAGGCGTGGGCCTCTGGATGCCGCGCTATCATTTGGCGCAGGGCCTGCGTATTTGTGTCTTTTCCCGAAGCATCTCTGACTGTAAAGATGGCTTCGTACTGAGGATACGTCTTGAGCAAATACTCCGCCGCATGGATCCCGGCTGAGCCGTTGGCGCCGGTGATGATGATAGATCCAGCCATGACCGCGTTGACCTGACGCAAAGATAACCAGGAGTAGAGAGAAATACGGCGAGAAACGAGAAATGGATGTTTTGGTGACGGTTACATGGTAGCGATGCCTTGTCGTTTGCAAGAACTACCTAGGCAGTGTAGTTGCACTTTACATACCGGGGTAAGTAATGTGTCAGTTGCCAGTTGGTTGTTGGTATTGGATGTTGACGTTTGCATCCGGGCTAGCTGCAGGCTGCGTGTTGGCGACTGACCCCAACGGATTACAAAATACGTTCCATCCTGTTCCACACAGCCTGGGCACATCCCGATTCCCAGCTAAGACGAAGGCTGCTTGCTCACCAACATCATACATGGCATCTGTCGGATTTGAGGATCATGCAAAATAACGCAGTCGTGCGACTTCACCTGCTACTACGACACATGCCTGATTACCTAACTATCATGTTATAACTTATACCGAGTTGCCTGTTGCATTCCCATGTATCAGGCAGGTGACTGTCAGGAATACCACGCATGGTGCATTGTTACAAGAAACAATACTACTCACCCTACGCAGGCTACTAAGTACTCACCGGGTACATCTTCCGTATCGAGACGTTCCTCCGACTGGACATCCACTCTGCTTGGGTCCCTTGCAGCTATCGGAATCCGAAGGTCAATAATTGTCCATATCCTGCCCGTCATAGCCCGTCACAGCCTCGCAGAATTCACCAACACAAGTTCGTAGGTATCTCCTGAACAGCTGTTGAGCGGCTACCTCTATGTCAGTCGGCATATCAATCTCACCAAGATCGTACTTCGGTAAATATTTAAAAAGCTTACCTGGACGTACAACTTGCTAAGCACAAGCCCCTTGCTGCTGCCCCCGCACCTGCTTCGCCCGCCAAACATATTCCGTTCCGAGCCTGCGCCTAGCAGCTGAACCACCGCCGCCAATTCAATCTCGTCTTGCGCAAGTCTATTTGCGAAGAAGGCTCCCAGCATGCCGCTACGCATAATGCTCGAGTCGCCGGGCCGTTCTGGGATGGCTGACTAGGCGATCGAGATGATCGAGCCAAATGGCCGGCCTGTCGATATCAGCTTCTTCATCCAGGGCTGGTCCATGACTCCGTAGTATATTGGTAGAATCCCCGCGGCTACGAGGACAAGCGGTTTGTCCTTGCTTGTCTGTATGAAACCATGAAATCCGCTTGTTGCTCTAGACAGCTGAAGCACCATCTGAATGAGATACATAACACGAGGTTGACGAGCAAGTAGATCACCGGCTTTGATAAATCTAATTATTTGACGGGGCCGGAACGTGCGGCTTCAGCGACATGATGCCTCACCATGAACTTCACCACCGATATGCCCACCGACCAACTCGCGAGTCTCGCCGCCGCCTTTGGCCGCCGTAACATGGTTCGAGTTCAGAGCGCAGCTGGGTAAGGAGTTGCTTATCGGCCGTCGTAGGTGTCGAGTCCGCCCCAGGCGATGATCTGAATTTCCCATAGTAATTAGACTGCGATTCCAACTCGATTAGGTGTGCTGGATCCGTCGGATTTCGTTGAGATCGCCTAACGACACTCGGTTTGGGCCGGCGCAAACGACGGGCCCATATTCCGCGTACAACTCTTCGAGTGTCTGAATGTATTTCCCCTGGTAAAATCTAGTCGGCGATTGCCATAGAGAATGTGAGCGAGCGTAGGGGGACGAGGAAATCCTCTCTCTCATCTCCTGTGACGCTGCGTGCATTCGGGGGTTCACGAATGTCATGTCTTGGGTCGCGGCGGTTCAAGAGGCTTCCTCTTCGCGCTTTGTGGACGGTGTCCCTCGGTCACTAACTCCGTCGTTGGAACGACCGAAAGTGATTGTTGACATCGGCGGCTCTCGTGGCGACTGTGCGAGGCGCCCATGAACAAATACGGTGGGTGTTATGAGGGCAATTGTAGAAGATATGCTAGAAGTCGTCAAGGAGAACAAGGAACAGCTGACGTCTGCGGATCTTGGCGGTCGCTTTGAGTATCAGTCATATGATGTCTTCCAGGCTCCAAGGTCAAGGACCTTGCGCAAGATGTGCCCGAAAGACAGCACGAAATCCCCTTGCTTATGCTCGGCCATTTCCTTGGGGTGTGCGAATTCCTGGTCACTTTCATGGTGCTTGCGCAAATTGCGAGTTTTCTGATCATGGGGCACGATGTACTGTTCGAGATTCCTAGCATACTATGCCATCTCATTTACCGCCGCAATTGCCATCGTCAAGCTCATAGTAGTATTGCACAAGAAAAATCATCCTAGACTGCGACAATAAATTACCTCTATTAGAGGACGTCTTCTAAATCCCTTTTCTCCGGATCGTAAATAGCCAGCGCGGTCACGTCGGGTGATTTGGTCAATGTGGTGGCGGGATACTATCTCTTTGGCTGCCCGAAGACACCAACTCGGTAGCTGACGGAGTGCAAATGCAAAGCAAGTGACCGAGTTGGTGTCTTCGGGCAGCCAAAGAGATGGGATATATCTTAATACATGAATTCCACTTAGATCTCGATGAGAGGTCGTTGCGAGGAAGAAATGAGGATAGGTGTGGCTTAAAGGGCACGAGTGTGTATTTCGATTCTAACTTTCTGTCATGGGGTCTGGTATTTCAGGAGCTTTAGGAAAGGATTGGACGCCTGCAAATAGGTCACCTCGGGGCTCGCATGAAGTTTGTAGTCTAAAGACAACGGGTCGTAGGCGAGCAATTAGGGAACATCGACTTATGACATCAAGTCTCTTGGACAATCTAAAGAATGCTGTGAAATGAACATATCTGAGGTATGGCTCATGACCTATCATAGGTTCTCCGCGCAAGCCTCAAGGAAAATTCCCGTATTTACAACATCTCAGTCATGATCTTATGTTTCAATTCCGCGAGTGAGATTAGAAAAACCCAAATGCTGATTCGTATTATGTCTATAGCCCGCCTTCCACCCCCGATCTAGCAGCCCAGCGTCGGTGCAATGGATATCATAATACAACAGAGATAAAACTACCCAGAGAAATACATGAATAGAAACGAAGTAGGCTAGACACCCTTTCCCGAAATCAGCCGCGCAAACTCAGTGATATCCAACCAGGGAATCATGGAATTCGCCAGCCATAATTCCGTGATGAAACGCTCAGTAACGCAGGATTTAAGAAATGCTTAGGCGGAGCCGGAGAGCTCGTCGAGCGCGCGCTTGGACTGGCTCGTCTCCTCGCAGTAGTCGTCCTTCTTGTCGCCGCCGTGGCAGCCGACGGAGCAGAGCTCCTTGAAGCTGATGTCGCCGTGGGCGATGCATGCCCAGAGGGAGTTGTTGATGTTGTAGTCGGTCGGGTCTACGTTGTTGGCCCGCAGGTTGGTGATGATCTTGTTGATGTAGTTTCCTGTGAAGTGCGTTAGTTGCTGTTTCTGTCTGGTGTTTCTGGCTTTGACGGCGGGAGTGGGAGAGTCGTACCTCTCTGGAGAAGGTATTCACCGCAGTAGATGCCGCCGTTGTGGCAGCTCTTGGCGGAGGCGAGGCCGGCGCTGGCGACGGCGATGGCAGCGAGGAAGTTGGCGATTTGAACCATTTTGACTTTGTGGTGGGATGATCTGGTTGGTAGTGGGAAGAGTAGCGTGGTGGTTGAAGATGCTGAGATTGTTGATTGTATTGCTGTGAGCTTGTGGTTGTTGGTGACTGAGATTTAACACTTAGACGAAGGGGATGATGGCCTTATTTATCCTCGGGCTTGCTGTCCTGACATCTATGTCGATTCGCCGCTGATACTGTCCAATCCCTAATGATTAAGCTCATCCGCCCTTCCTGCAGTGTCTCGCAAGGCCACTTCCGCGATGCCTATTATTAGAAGCAGTGTATGTTTTCTTGCTGTGCTTCTCTTTGAGGTTATGCGAGCATCCCAAGCAGCTCATTCTATCCCATGGCGAGTCTAGCGCTCTCGATTAGCTATACTATGGCAGATGCATCTCCCACATGTTGTCCGGGGTGGAATCCATCGCCCCTGGTAAAGTGGAACAAGACATGCATCAACGACGATCTACATATATAGCATCTAGCAGGGTGTCCGGCTTGGCTGCTTACTACCTGCATAGCACTAGATACTCCATGTATAAGATTGCCGGCGTAGTCACCTTAATAGGTAGTTGGCTAAGTCGAGATCGTTCCATCGGGAGACGGTCTCACCACTCGCCTTAGAAATCTATATGATCCTGCGTTATGTAGTGTATAACGTAATTAGATTTAAGGCGATCCCGCCTAATTAATTACCTGAGAATAGCTCGAGGGTTGCTTAAAGCGTATAGTACCTATACACACACGCAACAGTGTATTTGCAGCACCGCTGTGAGATATTACTCGTTCTGGGAGGAATTAAGTGTATACTCAGTAGAAGGATGAGCGGCATTGATGATTCTATTTCAGAGGGTGTAACTATTTCAATGTTCCCCGGACTCCGGGGAGTTACAGAGGCTTGCTTGGTATCATCATGTATGACTATGCGGGGAGACACCCAGCATTGAGCAAGGCTCAAGCCAACACTTCGTCAAGGCATTTCCTACCCAGCCGGCAGAAAAGGTATGTTGTGCATATTAGATTAGACAGATAACCGTCATGCACAATAAACCGTGAGATCGCCGAATACCGAGACACGGTCAAGAACCTCAGCCGCAGCGGCATGCTGTGATCGGGGTCCATGGATGCGCCGGCCATGTTCGCTTCCTCCAGTCTGGGCAGTTACTAATTAATTACGCCACAACTGGAAATACCAAACACATCGCAGCCTATTAGATGAATTTTGCGAACGAGGCGGGTTTCAGCATGCGAGCCTCGCACCTACTGTCAGATTCCCTCGGCACGCCCGTGGAATGTTTCCGGCGGTTTCCGCACATCTCCGGAAACCCTTGAGGGGGCGCGCTGACACGTTGAGGCCATGGTATTGTACCAGCACCTGCATATCAAGTCAGCGGGATCTTAAACCGATCTTCTGAACCTGGCGATCTTGATATAGTGCTGCCTAGACTAGACCACTAGGTATTACGTGGGATTAAGTCTAGCTTCCCTAACCCTTGTCCAGCACTCCGCCTAACCCGGGGGATTCGTCCGTAGATGCGGGAGAAGCGGATCTGGCTTATGGAAGTCGGATTTAAGACGGATGCGACTCGTTAAATAGTAGTTAGTGTTACTTGTTCCAGTAGGTGCGAAGTAGATCATTAGAATACAGCGGTCTTAGAGTCGCATTCGTCTCATTACATCCGTCGTCCGCAGTTACGGGCTAACTTTGAACACCAGACGGGACCCCTGCAGATCATAGAACAGCTTTAACTGGACTTCATAGCTTCGCCGCTTATTACCTCCACAAACTAAATATTGTTACGGTTACCGCTGTAGATCTTTCGGCAATGTTAGTCGCAGCTAATAACTCGTGGTATATACATACTGTCCAAGTGGCACCGACTAGAAAGCAGTTTGCGAGGACTAACGGTACGAGTGCATTTTCAGCGGCGATGCCTCTCTGCCCTCTTGGCAGTAGTGTACACTACGCGACTTACACGAGGTAAGTTAGTATATTCATCTATAGGCAATACTGCGTTTCCCGGGTAGCCGACCGTTCATCGTGGAAGTGGAGTGAAAGTCGGGTTTTAATATGAGCGTGATGCGTTGGCGGCCTTATACGTGTATACCTAGTGGAGTTCACCGGCCATCTCACCGGACCACCGCATCCACTTTAACCCGATGCACCCGTAACTTGCGTGTCACTTCTCCTGTTACCGGGACTACGCTTAAGCAGCTTGACCGTATTGTCCTACAGACGGATACCCTGGGATAAGAAATCCTGTTTACGAAGCACACTTAGCTTTGACGGTAGGTCCTATATTCAATCCAATGCCATTGTACCGCGATTAAAGGTATAGATATGTCAAGCGCTTTGCGAATCGCCACAAAAGGAAAATAGTACACAGAAGAATCCAAGCCCGGGTTCCAGCCAACCCCAAGAGTTTCATCCCATGCGTTCCTTCAATATCCTCACCCTCAACAAATCCATCGAGAGGATATTACTCATCGAAACGTCGGCGATGAGTTGCTGAATGAGGGAATCTAGCACTTGTGGACGGTATTACCAGTGCCGACATCCTTGTTGGTGACGCCGAAGTAGCTGAAGTCGTCTTTCACGATAACACGGAACGTGTTAGGCGCAACGCCATCTGAACTCAACGCATTAGTTTTAGTCACAAAGCAAATTACTAACCTGTCGTGTCATCACTCACTTTTCCAGACGGGTTTAGTCAAGGGGAATTCCCACAGAGTAGACGGGGTATTGAAGAGTTTTTCATGGTCCTCGAACTTCACAGGGTACGCGTAGTGCTTGCCGTCGAGAGCTTTGGCTTGCTGGATGGAGGCATAGATTTCGTCTTTGGTCCAAGTGCGGCCGTCGCACTCTAGGGGATCCGGGATCTTCTTCCCTTTTCTGGGCTCGAGACTCGTTGGAGAGGCGGCCGAGACAGCTACGAGGCCGAGGAGGAAAGCAGCTTTCAGATTGAAAAGCATTGTGTATTAGATAGTGATTATCAAAGATACAGAAGAGAAGTTAGCAGGTTCAATAGTGGCCTGAGAAGTGAACGGTTATGGAGTTTTGGTCAGTGGTGTACATGCATTTGTGAGAGGCCATTCATGGCTTCTTATAAGTGTTCGGATTCCGAGCCGACATTGTGCCTGTCGCACTTTGAAACATGAACGGACTGAGAGACTTGAAAGGCTTCGCGACTGTGATCTTGACCGAACCCTCGCAAAGGCCCAATCCCAACGCTTAGATACAGTTTAGCTACATTGTATTTCGTACGAAGTATAGGAGCTGCGTGCCTGTGCACCCAAGAAATGCCCATATTGCTATCATTAGAACGTGTTTCCAAAGCTCATACTTAGTTTGGAAAGTCGCCAGGTTGTCGCTTACTCAGTACAGCCGTACGAGGATCGCAACTCCTGTCCGCAGATTTCGAGGCTTATTCGCTGTCGCATGTTTTCACTTGGCGATGAGGATCGTCTCACGGCATTGATTTGCCAAGGGGGCTAAGAACCCAACTATAACAGAATTGGGAACGTCCGTAGTTACGCATGATGGTGAGCGCTCTCGAAGGACCGATGCGAGACCGCGCCAATGGCTAGCCCCGGCAATTGTGGTTCACCCGTTACGATTCAATCTCAGTGCCGCTGTTATCGAAAACGGTCATGTTCCCCAATTTCTTATTTTGTAAGGCATCGTCATGGTAGACACCCACACAGCTGCAGCTACGCTGGCTCATTTGCTACAACCGCCACGAGCTGGCACACAACCAGTATTGATATATACACTTAGTCCCACTAGCTAGCCACTTACTTCGTAGATCCTCCAGGAAGGATCGTCAATAAATATGAAGTACACACATAATTCTGCATTGCAATTGGATGTCCTTACAGACATTCCACGTACCTACTGTACACTAAACCGACAAGGCATTCCATGCTAACCATAGGCCTGTGGCACCTATGTGGCACCTCGGGTGGCACACATGACTTAGCTACGACTCAGGTTACACTTGGTATGACTCGAGTATAGATAACAGCCGGGGATAACAAGTGGCGAAGCAGTGGCGAAGCAGTGGCGAGCCACTACGCTAAGGTGCATAAATAACCACACTCCTATAGCCGGTATCCATAGACTTCTTCCTATCAATCAAGACTCTACGTACACACTTCTGAACAGACCTGACCTACAGTGCATGTAGGTAGTGGGTCACCAGAGGACCGTACGAGAGGCACAAATAGCTATTTGCTGCAGCTACACAGCAGTTCTTTCTCTTACTCTATTCGAACTCAAAGCGAGCTCACTGTCGCAACATCATCATCATGTCGGATGAAGAGACTCCGCCTTCGCCTACCGCTGTGGATCGGTTCATCGGTATCCCCGACGGTCCTAGCGTGGTTAGCTCGAATGCTAGAACCAATGCCCTCGCTGTCAACGTCGACAAGCATTTTAAGGAGATGACAGCGTCTATCAATGAGCGGTTCAGCAACGTCCAAGCCACTCTCGACCTTATCACGCAGGCTGTCAACCGACTGATCGATGGCCAGACCGGCGAGGTACCAGCGAAGCCACTGTCTGACAATGGAGGCAGTCATGCTAGTGAGGAGCCCGCCAATGAAGACCCTCTAGCTACGCAGCCAGCTAAGCCTACCGCCAACGCTGCGAGCTACATGCGAGCTCCCGCCAACGTCACAGCGAGCAAGAGGCTACCTGACGAGAGTCTCAATCTTCAACGCTATCAACGCCCATCTGCGACTCAGACTGAACAGGAACGACGTGTTCAGCTAGTCTTCCCTGAAGCAGTGTTCCCGAGTGACATCGCCAAGTTGGGAACCTGCGAAGCCAAGAACAAAGTCACGTTCCCGACAACGTGCCGCTTGTTCACCGCTGACTCGAAGGCACTTGACAAGGTCCGCAATCTCCAGAATCGTCTCATCCAAGCACTTGTCCCCTACGAGTTGTGGCCTATGCGAGTTGCCATCGAACTCGCTGGTGACTTCCAGGTAGTTAGCCAATTCATCAGGCGCACTCGTGGTGCTACGTGGATGGATTTCTTGGAGGCTGTCATTCAGGTCCTTCGAGCTCACAGTGCACTCCATTCTCCATTGACGCTTTTCGTTGGTTTGCTACCAGCACACAACGAGTCCTACGTCAATTACTTGTGGCGTGTTCGAGAGGCGTTCTATCAGCTACCTAGCAGCCAGCGCGACACTCAGCAGACTCGGGATGTCATTATCGACAAGTTGAACACTTACACCCCGACTATCTGGTTGAACTTGGAGCGAGGTAGCAGCGAACTCAATAATGGGCAGATCATCGAAGAAGCAACGCGCCTTTCCAAGTCAGTTGCCCGCGCTGCTATCGAAAACAAGATCTATGGTACCCCTGAAGTTACTGTCCAGTTGCAGGGTACCTCAGCGCCATTCTACGACTATAACATCACAGCTGCGACTCCCAGCCAACCAAGTGTAGGCCAGATCCGACCTGCCAGCGCGCTCGCTACTACCCCACAGGCCTTGCAGTCCGTCATTGCTGACCCTCGCACTAACGAGCGGGAGGTTCACCGTGTCCTCGAAGTCGACCAAGGATTTGCAGCCAAAGCTGATGATAATAAGTGCTTTAACTGTGGAAAGGTTGGGCACTTTGCCAAGGACTGTGACAAGGCACCGCAGTGGCCTAGGAAGACCCCTGATCGCGGTCAAGAAATCACCATCAAGGGGAAGCTATTTCGAAGCGACCTCGCTGATCGCTTCCGTACTAGGTACAAATCTTTCAGATCCAGGGCCCCCATTCGCACTCAGAAGAACCAAGGTCGAGTGCACTTCACTGAAGACTCGACACTAGGTAACAGTGAGTTCGACCCTAGTGCAGGGGACCGCTATGAAGACGACAACGCCATGGTAGAAGAGGAATTGCGCGAACTGTTCGAAGGCTTCGAAGTCGAAGAGGCCTAGGACAGCCCCGTTCATCTAGTCGAGATGAACGTGGGCCGCAAGACTAAACCCCTACCCGAGAGAGGCAAGCTACGTGATGGTTACTGGGACCATTATAACCTCTTTTTGGCGAAGCTACTGCGAACTGACAGCGAGTTCACCATCTTTTGGGACTATGGCTGTACCAGTTGCTACGTAGCCCAATCGCTAGCAGACAAGTTGACGCCATACAAGTCACAACGACCTGGCACAATGCAGGGAGTTGGTGGAACGGGTCCACGCATCACTCATGATTGCGAAGTTCGAGGCAGGTTCGAGACAGCAGATACTTCGCTGTCTGCAACCTGGCAGGTCACCGCCGGGGTGGTACCCGACAAGACATTTCCGGGTGATTTGACGATCGGTAAAGGCAAGTTCCATGAGTGGGGAGGTATCTTCGACCTCGCCGCAGGGCAAGAGACATTGAAGTTGTCGAAGTTCGAAGGGATGCCCATGCTCATCCCTATACAACAAAGTTATAACGCTTCAGCAACCGAGACCGTCTACCCCGCTGCGAACTCGCAGGTCATTTGGCACAAGGATACTCCTACCGACCCGTGGGTGCAACAACGTTTGAGGGAATATGAGCGTGATTTTCCCGAACTCTTCGACCCAGCTAAGCGCAAAGTCGAGGTAGAGATGAAGACGAAGCATCACATCGATACAGGTGATGCCGCCCCTATTAAGCTGCCACCTCGCCGCTACAGCCCTTCGCAGGAGAAGGCACTTCGAGATTTTGTCCGCGCACATGACAAGATTCATATACAGAAAAGTATGAGTCCATGGGCTGCGCCAGCCTTACTGACACCTAAGAAGGCCCCAGGACAGACTATCATGCCAACTCGAAGGGAGGCAGAAGCGATGGAGCATGTCATCTGGCGTATCTGCTGCGATTTCTGTGAAGTCAATAAACGTATTAAGAAGCGTGCCCACCCCTTACCTAACGCCATGGATCAGATACAGAAGGCTGCGGGCCATCAGTACTACATATTCATCGACTTTAAGGATGGGTACTGGCACATTCGTGTCGACGACGCTTCGAGGGAGAAGACCGCCTTTGTTACTCCCTTTGGTGTATATGAATGGCTCGTCATGCCAATGGGTCTCTGCAACGCGCCCGCTACGTTTCAAGCATTGGTTGAAGAGATCACCGAGCCCTTCACAGATTGGTTAGCATGTCTTCTCGACGACATCGCTATCTGGGCTGATTCGAGGGAGCTTCTACATCGCCGCTGCCTCGAACTCTTCAAGCGATTACGACAATACGGTATGACTATCAACACTCAGAAGTCTCAAATGTTTGTACAAGAAGGCATCTTTCTTGGATTCCACATATCTGCAAATGGTATCAAAGCCGACCCTGCTAAAGTCGATGCCGTTCGAAGTAGGCGTGAACCAGCTACGACGTCGGAGGTGCGTGGTTTCGTCAACGCAGCCGGTTATTTCAGACACTTGATCGAGAATTATTCTCTGATCGCTGCGCCTCTCACCTCCCTCACTGGTGGTTCGAAGAACCAACCTGTCGTTCTCACTCCTGAGGCGAAGCAAGCATGGTTGACAATCAGAGACGCCATTACTACTATGCCAGTAGTTCGTTCTTTTGATTGGCGACTACCGTCTATCATCGACGCAGATTCGGTTCACAAAGACGTCGGCGCACGCTTTCTACGCCGCGACCACACTGAAGAAGTCGCCAGATCTCATCGCATACTTCTAGTTAGTTTCACCGCGACCTGCCCCGCTACTCGCCTCAAGAACGCGAACTGTTACGCCATCAGCGCTGTTACAACATCGGGCCACTGGGTCGGCTGGCGAGCAGAACAATGGCGGTTTCGATCATCAGCCATCAAGTGATTTCATACTCAAGACGTGGATAACCACTGCATCACTGCTGGGATGCACCGAACACTACGGATATCGCATCAGATAAATCGCACCTAAGAATCAAATGCGTACTAGAGACTGGCTGTCGGCACCACCGGTAATGGCACGATTTCCCTCCAACCTCGACACTACCTCGAAGGTAACTCGACCCCAGCAGCTGAATACACTAGATCTTCAGGCAATTTCAGAATTCCTCAGATTTGGTGCAGACCTACCAGACAACATCGACCCGGTGTGGGCATATGAACACTTTGCCGCCTATCAAGACAATCTCTACAAAGTGGTGAAGCTACAGCGAACTCCCGGCGACCCCCCTCATGCTGCCGGGATGGCCTTGCAGATGACCACGTTACGACGTGTGCCTAATGCTGACGAGTTGCTACTCTACTCGAAGGAAGTTCACAGCGACTACGGTCATGCTACAGTAGGGACCACACTGCGAGAAGTAGGTAAACGCTATTGGCACCCAGATATCACACTGGTCGCTCAGCAGGTTGTTGCTGAGTGTCCTAAGTGCCAGTTGATGAAGCCACCATTGCAACGACTTCCAGATTTGCAGCCCATCACCCCTCCTTCACCGTTAACTCGCTGGGGGCATCGACCACACCTCGATTGGAGGTATACATGTCCTCGTCTGCGTGGAGTATGCTACCTCCTGGGTAGAAGCTGCGGTCGTACCGGACCGCACATTCGAGATGACGAAGCCTCTGATCAACAAGATAGGTCATACGTTCGGCTACCCAAGGGAGTGGATTAGCGACAATGGTGGTGCATTTACCAGTGACGACGCTACTGCGTGGCACAAGTCAAACGGCTCAGTAGTTAAGCCGATCACGCCGAGCAGGCCGCGAAGTAACGGTAGGGTAGAACGTGCGAACGCTGATATCAAGCGCATTATGTTGAGAGAAGCAGCGATGCACCGGTATCCTAACTTCGCGCTCCTCCTCGAAGCAGCAGTACGAATTCACAATCGCGTGCCCATGCCGAGCGGCTACAGTAGCTACTACCTCATGTCAAGACTCGCCCACCAGGTCATGCACAGATAAATGCTAAGATAGCCCGCGAATGACCGATATGAGATCGACTCCAACACTCTACTTACTACCATTTATAAGACTCATGAGCCGACGATTCAACAAAGATCCGTGACTCGCCGACCGGGATATCGCGCCATATCTCAAAGAAGAGTTGTCTCATTCAACCTACGACCTAAAGGACTGGGTCCCACGTAGGAGTAATCGGGAGATAAGAAATAACCCTACTACGACGGTTCCTCGGAGTATACGAATAAGCCAACACCTGCATATTCTACCGGGCCTACTAGCCTCCGAGATCATACCATCGGCAAGATAATCCAGAAGAACCGTCACAATGACGATGACACTGCACGCAATTTCCTAAGACGCCATAGTAATGACGCGAAAGAGAACGGGCGAGATTGAAAGAGTCCGCGGGACTAGGTAACGACAACTAAGCTTCGAGCTAGAAGCGACGTACTGGCGATAACTGGGACAGTTATCTAGAACAAGGGGAGTGGTTGTGGCACCTATGTGGCACCTCGGGTGGCACACATGACTTAGCTACGACTCAGGTTACACTTGGTATGACTCGAGTATAGATAACAGCCGGGGATAACAAGTGGCGAAGCAGTGGCGAAGCAGTGGCGAAGCAGTGGCGAGCCACTACGCTAAGGTGCATAAATAACCACACTCCTATAGCCGGTATCCATAGACTTCTTCTTATCAATCAAGACTCTACGTACACACTTCTGAACAGACCTGACCTACAGTGCATGTAGGTAGTGGGTCACCAGAGGACCGTACGAGAGGCACAGGCCCTGACCATGTCGGGCAAGGTACATGGACCTAACTTAGCGTCTTATTACATGCATTGATTAGCTCTAGCGCTTACTACATATGGACTAGCACACTTAATATACACGTGTAGAGTAGTATTGTGGGGTGGCGATTCCGATCCGTTGGAAACGGCGGCTTCCAAAGTTCTGCGGCGGCCCGCTTTTTAAGCGGATGAGACGACAGTGGGGCGGATGTATACCACGAAGGTCGAGGGAGCATCCTCTAGAGATCCGCCGGCGCTCGTGGCGCTTTTCGGCAATATGTCATATAATCAGCACTATGAATGCGACTAGATCGAGTACCTGTGTCGAGGATTGCATTTCGCATCGTGCATTGCGCAGCAAAGGCATAATACCTATTCTGGAAACATTCCCGGCCCATCCGTCCTGGCTGCGACGAGTTGCCTCGGCTCTCTCGAGGTGGCGTACTTCGAGCTCCGCAAGGTGCGCTTGTGTCCAGAGGAGCTCTTGGCAGCCACATAGATTTTGGGAGCTGTCCAACAGGTAAGACACTGAAATGGTAAGTGAGGAGTTGCGTGACGGCTTTTGCTGCTTACACTGCATGTATTAACATAGCTTAGATATCCTATTCTATTTGCGACGCCAGTCTAAAAATAAGGGGCGAATGTCCCGTTGTACCTACTGCCACACACCACAAGATAGGAACTCGGAGTCTCTGCTTACATATTACGGTAAATCGTGTGGAATCGGGGCTGGCGGACAAAGGCAGTAGCTATCTTGCACCGGTTTCTTATCCCATCTTCCAACTCTTGCATGGAGAGTATCCCATCTGCTGCACCCGAGTTTCCATACAGCAACACCGACGCAATGACCCTAGGCTCTGACGAATCGCGCCAGGCGAGGCAACGCGCTCGAGACGCTTATCCCGTACTCGTTGAGGGATATCCCGAGTGGCAGATACTCAATGCACTCGTCAAGAATCCCGATGCGTTAGTTGCCGATGCTGTACAGCAGATACTTGACCTCGCCCCGGCAGAGCTGGCTTCAGATACGCGAGACCCCTTGGGCGATCATCCTTATCACATTTTTCTCTCCCTCATTGAAATCGCCAAACGTACATCGCCCGAGGATCAGGCAAAACTTGTCGAGTTCGTGGCACGTCTCCAGAAGAATGCCCTTGTGAACCAGGCGACGGGCCAACCACTGAAGCACGAGGGCTACCTGGTGTGGACACAACTTCCCGCTCTCGGCTATACAGCCGCTGACGAGTGGGCAGCAGTCGGTTCGTATACTCTACCTGAGATACTCAAACAACGATGCAAGTTTCTGCGCTTCGAATTAATATACTGACGGATGCTTGGTTTTATAGCTCCCCTGGATCCCAGCACACCTGCTGATGAGATGCGCCACTACGAAAACTTGATATCCCTCCTGGCGCAGCTCAGCGCTGCGGCAGATGTCGACTACGGCGACCCCCTTGTGGGGGAGATGGATTTCTCCTTCTGGTCCATGCGTGCTTTCAAGGAGGCCTTTCAGCCCCGAGAGGGCCAGGCGGCTCCCACCAATGCGGCGCTGCGTGTGGCTAGTCTTTGGTTCGTGTACGCAGCGGATAGGCTTTGGGCTAATATTGAACATGCACGCGTCTTTGGGAAGAGGGGTGACAATCCGGGAACTATCATGACCCGTGACATGTGGGATAGTTGGCAACGGGGCCTTTTGGTGGCGCGCGCTGCTTGCGAAGACGGGGAAACGGTGGAGCTTATAAGTGATGCCTTAAGACGTGCGGAACGAGCGTCGGCGCAAGGGGTGTAACTGTCATAGTGTCGTGTTTGAATATCTAGACGGTTGTAAGGTAAATGAAAGTTCAAGTCCAGCAGCATGTTTCGTATGACCCGCCGTCGATTCCCACGCGCAGTAGCTCTGTGAGAGCGATCTACATGGGACTATCTCTTTGACTGCCCGAAGACACCAACTCGCTCACTTGCTTCACATTGTCAACCCGTCAGTTACCGGATTGGTGTCTTCGGGCAGCCAAGGAGATAGGGTAGGCCCGTGACAGCGACCTCCACGATAGTGGTACGCGCAGAAGTTCCCTACCGCAATCCCCTTTGTATTACGCCTCCAGCTTAACCCCTCAAAGGGAGGGTGGCGTTAATTAGGTGAGACAAAGAAAATAAGGCCCCGAAGCGTTGGTGGCTATCTATTTACGCCCGGGCATTTAGATTGTCGGTTGGGTGATAAATACTGAGTTATGTCACTTCGCGCATCCGGAATGCGTCGGTTCAATGGTGATGCGGTTGCACGTATGACGATTCTCACGGCGGGCGTCAGCATCAAATGCTTCAAAAAGACTCCGTACTGTTAATTGCGCCAAATTGGCTGGTGTCCGGTCGTCCCTGGGCTGTCCGGGACATGCACGGTTTTACCTCGAAGCACCGCGAGGTAGGTAGGGGCGTACTACCTATGCCTTCGGAAACCTGAAGTCACGTCTGAGAGAAGAGTTACCCCGTGGTAATGCTCTGTATGTACCCTGCATTGAGAATGATTTAAGAGAATCTGAAGGCTGAGCAGCAGAGTTTCAGGTCATGAGTTTTGTATGCGGCGGCGACTTCGGGCCCGCCTTATGGAAGCCTAGGCATTGGGGCGATCATGACCGGGGATATGTAAGGTAGAGCCCTCGAATCACAAAGTCGTCACTTCGACCGGTTCCCGCGAAAGCGTCATGAGATTTCGTGTGAAGAGATCGTTGTGTTGATTCTGTATTTTGTGCACTCGGTCACGCCGGACGAGACAAGGTCGTCTTGTACTCAAGCGATTGCCGACAAAGCATTTGTATGAAAATCATGAGAACTAACCAAGTGTGATCAGTCGATTGTTAAGGAGCCCAGCAGGATGTGTGTTTCTCCTTAACTATGATCATCAATCCGCATGGCTGGATGCCTTGAGTCGTGACAAGAGAGATTTGACGCGTTAAGGATTTCCTCAACATTGCGCAGCAGCAGCTGTGGCGGAATGTGGCTAATTAGGGATGAATTTAGACCCACTACTGCGCCACATACAGCAAAGCTGCGTGATATAACCGGAATTTAGCCGCCTTGTGGAGTCGGCTGAGGTAAGGCAATTCTCTCTGGGTTCTCTGCCTCGGTTCGCGTTTGTTCGCGTCACGGCTTCATACTCTCTCTGCAATCAACGCCAACATGTCGAACAATAGCAATGCAGGCAGCGCACTATGCCGATATTTGGACGACGAGCGCTTTCACCGAACCTTCACGCTACCCCCCGACAGCAACCGCCCATCAGATTCAGGGCTCAAAGTGACCTATGCCGACTTTGGCCATCATAATTATGAGCGCGTTCTGTTGTTCTGTGGCCCTCTACTAGGCAGGTAAGAGTGCGCAATCCTAAAATCTTACGGTCAGCAGGTGTTATTATATGTTGAGTCGCTAACGGCGAGCTTCTCAGCCGTTATGTACCCACGACCAAGGACAGACTTGCCCGTCGCTCCGGCGTGCGCATTATCAGTCCCGACCGACCTGGCTTTGGGGGTACCACTGATGTGGAACCAGCCGACAGAATCCGCGTTTGGCTCAAGATTGTAGAGGCTTTATTGCAGCATTTGGGCATTAAATACGTCTCTGTCGTCGGCTATAGTGCGGGGTCCATCTACGCCATGGAGGTGCTCGTCCATCTACGCCATCTACTTCATCCAACCCATCCTTATGTTGCTCTGTGTACGCCATGGGTTCACCCGTCTCGTTCTGGTGTTTCGGGTCTGAAGTTCGCAGGCCTTCTACCTGATGCTCTCATTCGTAATTATGACCGTCTAGTTCAGATCTTATACGGTGGGTTTCGCTTAGCTTTCCAGTTCAGCGACCTGGTTGAATCCTTGCCGTCTCTAAGTGGCGGATCCTGTCTTCCACCTGACGATGATTCCACCGATGTAGCCTTCGAAGAAAGCTTGATCCCGGAGCTTATATCCAGATTCCAGAAAGAGCCATTGCGAGGCCTCGGAAAAGATGCCCTCTTGATGCTGAAGCATGAATTTTCAGACTACTGGGGTATTAAGAATGACTATGGCGCACTTGTACCGTTGTTAGCCCAGGCTGAGAAAAGCCTGCGCGCTGGTAACTCGGACCTCGTGTTGCCGCTTCAAGTCGATGTCTTCTTTGCGGAATCGGACAATATGATCGGTACTACAACCGCGCCGGCGTGGTTCCACAACTGCTGGAGGCCGGAGCAACGCGGTGATTTTATTAACTACAGCAGTGTTACCGTTCCGAAAGCTTCCCACGATGATATCATGAATTTGAGGTACGGCGTTATCGATCGCATATTTCAAGTCATGTCACATCAAAAGTGTTGACACGGCAACGAGCTTACAATTATTAATTTTAATACCTTTGCTCTCGCTGCACCATTGCCGTCATACAACCCTCTAAGACGGTGGAAGGAAAAAACGTCACGATAATCTTACATGGTGACAATTCAGATAGTGTATGTGTAAGGTCCTGGCAGCACGCACGTACCTACTTGATTCACCCTTCTTAGAATAGCCCAATTCTAAACTGACACTCAAGGGAGACCTCATTGTCTAAATGTCCTCACCTTCCGTCGATGACAAAATATCCGACATCCCCAGCCCGTCTAGCACTGGTCCCTGTGCATTGTGGGATAAATACAGAAGCACATTGCATAAGTCCTCCAAAAGGTCGCTAGCGGTTTCGAGATTCAAATCACGGGTCGGTGCCGAAAGCGAGACTTTCAGACAGTTGTCCTCCCACCCCGACGCCGAATATATCGAACTTGGTACATAAGCAGGGGCATAATTGTCGACATCGACGGTAACGCCGTCAAGGGTAACCTTGGAGCCGGATTCAATGTTTTGATGCTGGACGACACTGCCGTATCTTGTATTTTCCGGCCACTTTGTGCTCTGGGAGACGATACCCTCAAAGTCTACGGCCTGTAATGCCATTGTGTGCATATGTTGGGATTGTACTGCGCGCAGCACATCGGATGTTTCCCATCCCGCCTGCAACGTCACGCGAACAGGCGTGATATGCACGCATGCTCCCATGACCAAGTCTATGGTTGAGTTGCGGCCGCTCGTAACTTGACCGAACACCAAGTCATGTATTCGTGTTCTTCGTGCGAGAACAAGCGCCCACGCCGCCTTGTGCATGGTCGCCATAGTGAAGCCCTCAACTGGGCGAAGTGAAGGAAGATTCCGACTCACAGTTATGGAGCCTTCAGTGCCATCTGATTCTCCCGGCGACTGCGTGACGGACGGCACATATGTCATTTGTGAGCCATGCAGGATATCCTTCCACCTCCGGGCTAGCTCCAGATGATCCTGGTCTTCTCGCCATGATAGGTAATGTGCAAAGCTTGCTGTTGGTGGTGCCGGAATGCCATGATATGCAGCCATCAATTGTTCGAGCAACAAGGACATAGAAACCGCATCATATTGTGCATGAGACAAGCGGAAAACCAGCGAACGCTGTAATTTGTCCCCCGGGACAAATATGGCTTTGAAATGGGATGTACCAAACGAGACTGGGTCTACCGAGTCGTGATGGCATAGATCCTTTATGCTATTCAACACCAAACCTCCCTCGCCGGTCCATTCCGAAAATAAGTTGCTGGGCTCCTTGAGTACGATCTGCATGAAGGTGTGTCTGAAAGGCACGAATACTGTTCGCAGCAACGCGCACCTCTCCACCATGACTTCTACGGCGGCTTCCATGCGCTGGCGGTCAACTTGGATGGGAAGAGGTATAATGAAATAATTACTCTTTTGTGTCCTGATGTATTCACGTTGGAACTCGGTCGTGGAGAGGATGTCGACTATATTGTCAAGAGGAATTTCCCAGTCGGCGGCGATCTCCTGTACGTCGCTATCGCTTAATCCGCGGAAGGCTGGGCGTGGTTGAAGGTCGGGATCCTGACGAACAAATTCTTTTGCAACAGACGCTAGGTCAGATAAAATCGGGTTGGAGAATATCTGGACGGCGGTGAGGTCTATACTGGCTTGCCTCGCCGCTCCGGTTACTGCGCCAAATTGGGTTAGTGATCAAAGCAAAGAGTGTCACTGGAGTAAGAGTAAGTTGCATTTAAATTACTCACGCTTCATAGCTGCGATAGAATCCCCACCTAGGTGGAAAAAGTCGTCGTCGAGTCCTATATTATCAACTGGTAGGCCGAGCACTCCAGCGACGAGCTCCCTCACGTGGCTTTCCATTCTGGACGTAGGAAGACTTATGGTCATAGGGCGGGAACGGTATTCAATAATCTGCTCCCTTGAGAGTCGTTCAGCATGTCGGCGCAGAAGCCCGCGATCAATTTTCGATGTGCCGGCAAATGGCACATAGGATAATGGCAGATACACATTCGGTCTCATGAATGGCGGTACTAAGCTTTTCAATTGCTTTTCTGCTTTCGTTATGTCCCCATGGAAGTCGTCTGAAGGTGGAGCAAATAGAGACACGTCCGACTGGTGGGGGATTGTGAACCCTTCAGAACCTTTCCAAATAAAGGCGACGAGCATAGGCTCGTGAGCGTCCGTCGAGGGCACGACCACATCGGCAATTACCATGAGAGCTCCAGGAAATATGATACGGACATGGTGTTCCACATCCGTCAATTCGAGTCTTTGGCCCCGGAGCTTGACTTGGGTATCCTTGCGTCCAACGAACTGGATCCTTCCATTCGCGGAGTACCTTACCAGATCGCCAGTCCTGTATAGCTTGCTTTGGCCACCATCTCCGCGGAGGCTTGTCAGCCACTCCGGATAACCGACGAAACTTGCTGCTGTCCTGTCTGGATCGTCAAGGTAACCGCGAGAAATAATAGAGCCTTCTATTAGTAGCTCTCCGACGGACCCAATTGGTGCTAACCTGGCATGATCGTTCTCGTCCACAATCCAGGCAACACACCCAGTGCAGTCTCCGAGATCTGAAGCATTGTCCGTCAGCCTTCGAGGCGTCGTAGCGGTGCAGCAAATGGCGCATTCTGAAAGCCCATATGCCAGGATTAGCTGCGTTTTCTCGCTCCACTTGGCTATATCCGCAGCGTTGGGCGCTTCTCCGGCCAAGACCAACGTTTGGAGGCAAGATAGGCCTTCTGGCTCAAGTATTCTTGAGAGTGTGGGTGTTAGGCATACCCAGTTGACATTCATTGCTACAATAGCGTCATGCATGCGGCTGCTTCGGTCTACCTCCGAAGGAATACATATGCATGCCCCAACTGAGAGGGTTGTCAGGATCTCAAGGACGGCTGCGTCGAAAGCGTACGACGCATGATGAAGAACCCGCGAGGCGGGTTCCATGCGCAAGGCAGAGCTATGTGCCGCCGCGCTTGTGGCAAAAGCAACGTGTTCGATAACGGTACCTTTTGGCGTTCCGGTTGTGCCAGACGTAAATATGGCGTACGCTGCGTTGGTTGGGCGTACTATTGGCAACGGGCAAGAATCGTCCGTCCATGAAGCTATTTCTTCCCCAACCTCGAGTATCGTGGGGCCATAGTCGGCAATGGTTTGAGAATCTCGAGTAGAAGATACTATGAGGGTAGCTTGGACCAATTTGCAGACGTCCCGATGACGCCCGGACTCGTGGGCTGGGTCTAATAGAACGAAAGCTGCGCCCGCTCTAAGAATTCCTAGGACAGCTACGACGGTCCAGCGAGATCTACTCATGTAGACGGGAACAAACTTTTCGCGACCGAGACCGGTACGAACGAGCCTCTGAGCTAGCTTGAAGGAGAGGAGATTGAGATCCTTGTATGTGAAGTCTCCATCCCAAGAACATACTGCTACGGAACCAGGATGTTCTAGGGACTTTTCATGAATGATTTCGTGGATGCATTTCTCGACAGCCTCGGGTGGATTGCGGTTCCAGTCGTAAATCTGCTTACGGTCTTCAGGACTGATGTCCAATTCTTTAATGTGGCCAGTTGGTTGACTCTCAAACTGTGATAGGATGGATTCGAGCTGGTAGATCATTCTCCAGGCCTGCGTGTCCGGGACCACAGACTCGTCGAAGATCATTTGGCAAGTGATCCCGTCAGTTGATGGCTCACAAATCATGGATATGGCATATGTGCTGAAGTTTGCCCCCTGGGTCATGGAATCCCGTTCAGCGAGAAGGCTGGATGTTAGCGAGCGACGTGCTTGCTTTGGTTGTACTACCAGCAGGCTTTGGAAGCTACAGGCCGCGAGTGCGTCGGCGCTCAAGTGGGATATGTGCTGAAGGCCGCCTTGCTCGAAGGGTATGAGGGCTACTGATTTATTTTGCACGCTTTTGAGATTGTCTTCGATTGTTGTCTCCGGGTTGAGACACACCCGGAACGGCACAGTTGCTATTGTCGGCCCGGTGCACTGGTCTATACCAGGTACGGAAGGGTTTCGGCCTGCAACCGTTACCCCGAATATGACATCTCTGGAGCCTGTATACTTGGAAATCGTAATTGCCCATGCCAACCGTAATTTCGAAGACACGGTCATGTCGCTGGTTTCCAAGCTCGTGTACGGAATGTGGTGGCTAATCACACGGGTCGGACTTGGGTCGTATCTCAAGTTGGGCAGGGCGGGAAACGGAATTGCGCTGATGCCGGCGAGCTCCTCCTTCCAGAATTGATCTGCATTGGATTGACGCTGCAAAAGGGACTGGACGAATGAGTTGAATGGTCGTCTTGCAAGACTATGTCCCCGATACGCTGCGTCGAGTTGTTCGAGTATGAGCGACAGTGACCAGCTATCGTACAGCGCATGGTGCATTCTTAGCACGAAGATATACCCTCTAGAGCTACTGTTCTGTTTGATCAATGAGACGTACAACAGCGGTCCGCCTAAGGTCGGGCTTAAAAAGCGATGTGCTTCGTAGTCTTCGATACAGTTCCAAAGATGGATCGTTTCGTCACTCCGAAGTACCAGCTGCAACGCATTACGCGCCTCGATCTGAACGATACGGGTTCGTAGGATCGGGTTCGCTCGGCTTGTAGCGTTCCACGCAGCCTTGAACTTGTCGAGGTCTATGTCGCCGACGGTCTCAAAGGTAAATTCCGCGATGTAGGCATCTTGCTGTTTCATCGTTGATGCATTCAAACTCTCTTGGAGAGGGGTGGCGGGATACACGTCCTCGATTTCATCGATGTGGATTTGACATTGATCTGCTATAAGAGGAAGAACCGCGTCTTTGGTTTGACCATCCGGAAGCAAAGAGAAAGGTGTTGGTTCTTTCGCGGCAGCCTTTATTGTTGGCTGGACCTTTGGTGCCAGGCTCGAGATACTTGGGTGAGAAAAGATGTCCTTTACGGATACTTGGAAGCATTCCCGATACAGAGCAGACACCAGCTTCATTGCAGTCAAAGAATCGCCACCCAGCTGGAAAAGCGAATCATCCATACCGACGGACTCTTCAGGCAAACCAAGGAGCTCACTCAATAGACGGCTTAGCATCTGTTCGATTTTAGATGTCGCGGCCTTCTTGTGTGTCGGGAGCTGTGTGTAAGCAGCCAGCTCGTCTCTCGAGAGAAGCGCAGCTTCGTTACGCAGGCGCTCGGAATCAACCTTTCCTGTCAATCGAATGGGCATATTGGAAATCGGCAAGAATACGGCGGGTACCATGTGGCTAGGAATGACTTTTTGGAGTTGTTCTCGCGCGCGTAATATTGCCTTCCTGTGTCCGTCCGTTGGCGGTAGGAAAATGCTCTCATGGCTATCACTTGCGTTGGCGCTCGGTTGGCCATGTGTTTGGGCTGTGAAAAAGGCTGCGAGATATGGAGATGATCCATCGTGGGGATTGACAACGTCAGCTAAGACGTACCGCGATTCGGGGAACTGTCGTCGAACGTGAGTTTCGACGTCGCCTAGCTCGATCCGCTGGCCTCGGAGCTTGATCTGCGAGTCTTTCCGACCGATGTAGCAAATGGACCCGTCCGGTGCGTAGCGCACCAAGTCTCCCGTCTTGTAGAAGCGGAACGTCTGTTTGAAAGGGAACGTGGCCCGCCAGAGTGGCGGACCGATGAATGCGTTTTCCCTGAGGGCATCGTCTCCGAGATAGCCGCGTCCTACCACCGGCCCTTCCAGTACCAGCTCTCCGACAGCTCCAAGGGGAAGCAACTGATTCACGCTTTGGGGGTCGACGATCCATGGGATGGCGCCTTGACCGTAGCCTATGTTACTGGCGTCGCTATCTAACGATGGCCGCTGCTGTACTACGCAAGTGATGGCGCATTCGGTGAGGCCATACGCAACGATCATATCAATTCCAGACCAAAGACTGATGTCTATTTCCGTGACCGTTTCGCCTGCCAGAACTAGTGTCTTCAGCGATGGAACAACTGCTGGGCTTAGGATCCTTGCGACGGAACTAGTAAGGCACGCCCAGTTAATATCGTACTGATTTATAGCGGCTACGAGATCCAGACGCTCAGAGTCAGAGGCGACGCAAATACGTCCGCCTGCGCATAGCGTTGCTAGAATATCTAGTATCGCGGCATCGAATGCGTAAGAAGCGAATTGTAGGACGCGGGACTTATGGGTCAAGTGGAAAGACTCGATTTGATACTTGATTGTCGAACAGAGAGAGCGGTGCTCGATTGTCACGCCCTTCGGTGTCCCGGTCGACCCGGAGGTAAACATGACATATGCTGCATTCTCAGGAACCGCAGTAGCCATCTCGGTGCTTGTGGCAGGGCCCTCTTCCCAGAGTGCGTTTTGAGGACCTACGACAACTACTTTTGTGGCCAGAGACGACGCTAGAGTGATATTGTGATCCGAAGCGAGCACTAACTTGGAGTTTAGACGCCGGCATATGTCCTGCAGCCGCGTTACAGGATACGAAGGGTCGAGCAGCACGAAAGCCCCGCCGGCTTTCAGGGTTGCCAGAATAGCTAAAATTGCCCATTTGGACTTCTCGAAGCAGATCGGCACCTGGATTTCAGGACCGACACCTGCCCGTCTCAAGTGCGTGGCTAGAGCTGTTGATAGTTCCTCGAGTTCCTTATAGCTGAAGTCTCCATCCCATGCAGAGACGGCTATGGCATCTTGTCTTACGAGACACGTTTCTCGTATGATCTCATGGACGCATCGGTCGATCTGTTCAGGCAGTCTCTGATTCCAGCCGGCTAGATGCTCTCGGTGTTCATCGCCGAGTAGTGAGAGCTCACTGAGCAGCTGGGACGGGTTCTCGATGATCTCGAGCAAACCTTTTTGAAACGCCTGGGCAACCCACAAGGCCTGTTGTTCGTCGCTTATGAGTGAATCCTGAAAGGTGAATGAAGCGGAGACCTTCTTCTCCTCAGCGGTAATCTCTACCACGATGTCATACTACAACAATCTGATCAGTATTGCAAGAAAACAGAGCTTTTCCTATGAGCTGTGATGTTTATTGCCTTACCTCGGTAACGTTGTAACCGCCTTCCTGCTCAATCAGTATCGAGGCGTCGTCTGATATCGGTTCTTTCTCTCCGGTACGGATGGATACCACGGTATTGAATAGTGATGATCGCGATGGGTTAACTGAATGATGGACGTCGAGAAGCGCACAGTGCTGGTGCGGCAGGCCATCGATGAAGTTGTCCATGGATTTCTTCAATCCTGATAAGATCGACTCTGCGCCATCGAAGCGTGTACGGTTGACAAGTAAGTTGACGAAGGCGCCCACAGCGTCTTGGATCCCCTCTAGGGGTACATCTCTTCCATGCGAGACGTACCCGAAGCAGACATCCTGCGACTGGACGTAGCACCGAAGAACAAGCGCCCACGCGTAGTGAAACAATGCCGCTAGGGATACGCCGTGGTCAGAGCAGAACTGGCTCACCCGCAATTCGTCGCAGATATCAACAGCGACGTTCCTGCAGTTACTCATGCCGTCGTCCCGTACTCTTTTATGGAAACTAGGAAACAGACACGGCTGTGTGCCATCCAGGTACTCTGTCCAGTAATCCAACGTGGACTTCTTCTTATGCTTTTGGACATACGCTATGTAGTCCCTGTAAAGCGCGTTTGGTGGAGCGACTAGCCTGCCGTCATACGCCAGTGCAAGGTCTCGCTGTATGACAGAAAGAGATCTGGCGTCCATGAGGGCATGGTTTATTTGAAGTTCACATATGATGTGATCGGGCGAAACTTCTCGCAAAATCAAACTATGCTCGCACTTAGTTTGAACCCGATTTATTGAGTCACTGGGAGTTGTGGATGCTGATTTGCCGTCATCAATCTGCACGGGCATTCTTTTCATCACTAGTTGATCGGCTAGCGACTCGCCGGAGGCGTTCACGAAGATGGTGCGCAGGGCTAGATGGTGATTCACTACCTGCTGCCAGGCGCGCTCAAGTCTAGCGAGCTCAATTGGCTGAGAGCCATCTACCGGGGACAGCTTTAACATAATGCTTGGTCGGTAGTGGTGGCCATGTCTGGCCTGGCCGAGGAGGATGCCTTGCTGCAAGTCTGAACAGGGGTAAATATCTTCAATATTATCCTCTTGCAGGCCTAAGCTCGGAAGCGTTTCGTTCACGAAAGTGTCGAGTCGTTCGTCAGTGAGGCGTAAGAGGGGAAAGTCGGATAACGTGAATCTAGTGTTTGTGGCAGCCAGTGTCTTGGCCGCGGTGATTAGAGACGATTGGAAACCTTCGACCCAACGGGTATAATCAACCTGCTCGTGCTGCTGTGGACTCGCGAGGAAGTGGCAGCTTATTGTCTTTCCCGTGATCATGGTTACTTCTGAGAACGGATATGAGAGATTGTGTTCCAATTCCCATGGTGATGCTTGATCTGGCTGTTCCGAAGGCATTGCGGTACTCGATTGTTGGTGTGGTTCACTCTCACGCACTCTCAACAGGACCTGAACAGTCGTATCGAGGTTGTCAGGTATATTTGTTATAAAACGCTGTTCTGTGTCGAGTCGAAGTCCATCTTTGACACACCGAATAGTTTCCAGGATGTTGTCGCTTGATTTTAGCTCACACGAAGTGGTGAGGAAAGTCGTGAAGCAGCCGACGGCGTTTGCAACCTCGAGATCAAATCCGCATCGTTCACGACCATCGGATTCTGCGAAGATTGTGGGTAGCGGCCTATCTGTGTGTATCTTGACGAACGAATGCAATAACGCGGCGTAGAAGAGCTCAACTGGTTTGGTTGTCAAGGCTTGATTCGCACTTGTCAGGAGGATGGTGGAAGTTCTTTCGTCCAGGGTGAAACTATATTGCTTGGCAGGATGGATCATATTGTGTGCCACATCGGTTCCGGAGGATGATTCGACATCGATCTGGGGTTGCCTATGGAGGATTTTCAGAAACGACGCCGGATGTACCGACTCCTGATTGAGTTGCTGTTCGCACCATGATCGGAAGCTGTCCTTTGGAGGACTCCGATCGGACTTTCCCAACAACGAATCTTTTAGCTCAGTGCGAATTATTTGTATTGATGCTTGATCAGCTACTAAGTCGTGTGCAACCAAAAACAACAACTGTCTCTCCGGGAGATTGATGAAGCTTGCTGCCATAACTGGCCCATTGGCCATGTCCAATAATGCCACGGTGTTCTGCACTATAGTGGCTACTGAATCTTCTGGGTGAAGGTTGTGGATGTCAAAACGGTAGCATCCGTCAGTTCTTGGTTTGATACTTTGCATCCATTGGCCCTCTGGTGATTGGTTGAAACAGGCTCGCAACATTTCATGACGCCCTACTAGCGCCTTGACGGCTCGCTCTACGTCCCTCGCCTGGTATTCATTCTCCACGACGAGGAATAATGACGGGTGGAGACCCTGTTGTCTTTCGGGTGTCTCTCCGATGAAAAACTGCTGTGCTGGTGAGAGCGGGAACCAGGTACTTCTCGACGATTCTTCGTGCGCTGAAGCACGTGCCGCGAGTTCAGAAATTGTTTTGTGTCGGAAGATGTCGGCAGCTGATAGCTGAAAGCCCATGGCGCGACATTCAGTTGCGATTTTCATGGCGGTGATGGAGTCTCCGCCGATGCGCAGAAAACTTTTGTTGACGCCTATCTTCTCAGCATCTACTTTCAGCACTCGCGCCCATATCTCGCACAGCCTCTTCTCTGTTTCGGTAGATGGAGCAAACTTGGAATCGCCATCCAGGCCAATTGGATTCAATAGGGATGATGGTAGTGATTTGAGTACTTCTCGCAATAGACTACGATCAGTCTTCCCGGATTTTGTCAGCGGTATGTGTGTCAGGGGTAGAAATACACCTGGGACCATGTATGACGGAAGTCTCTCGTGTAATTGTGCCTCTACAGACTGCACTTCGCCCAAAAAGCCGACAGTTGGGTGTCCGACAAGAGGATTGTTTTCCTGCAGCAGGTCTGTTGTGAGTCTCGCGGAACTGAAGCAGACAAAAGCTACGAGCAAGTCAGGCCGATCATCAGTTGCGGGACTCAGCTCTACGACAACACCAAAAGCACTAGGCAAACATTGGCGCAGATGGTGTTCCACTTCGGAGAGTTCGATACGTTGTCCCCGAAGCTTCACCTGTGTGTCCTTTCTGCCGACGAACTGGATTGACCCGTCTGGATGGTAGTAGACTAGGTCTCCTGTCTTATAGACGCGTCCGCCGCTGTTAAGATTTGAATCAAGCCAATGGGGACTCTGGATGAACGCCGCCGCTGATGCCTCAACGTCGTTTAGATAACCTCTGCCGATCGTGTGGCCCACGATCAGGAGCTCACCTATGCTGCCGATAGGTAGTAGCCTCTCATGGTTATGAGTATCGACAACCCAGCAGGCGCAGCCACATGGACGACCAACATTGTACGGGCTAGTGCCATGGCTAACTGACGAATTGATAGTGGCAATGATGGAGCACTCAGATACTCCATACGCGTTCATTAACGTGACATGTGGGAGCCAAGTGTCGATATCTGCCTGGCTCATCGGTTCGCCGACCAATGCCAGTGTCTCCAAAGTAGGCACCTCTTGCGGCGAAATGCAACGAGCGACTGATGGAGTGAGGACGGCCCAGGTGATCTCAAGCTTCCTCGCAGCTGCTGAGAGCCTACCCATGCGGTCATTCTCTGAAGGAATACAGATACAGCCACCTGCTAGAAGGGTGCTAAGGTGATCTGGGATACTAGCATCGAACTCGTACCCAGAAAATTGCAGAACGCGAGATGACTTGTTCAGCCTGCCAGGTTTAATATGAGCCATGGCGCTCGAGCTATAGGATGCATGGTCAAGGATGATGCCCTTTGGTTTACCGGTAGTACCGGATGTGAATATTACACACAATGCATTGGCCGGCGTGACGTTTGGTATGGTCCAGTCCGGAAACGGTGCATCATATCTGCCGGCCAGCATCTCTTGTCCGACCACGACAACGTCGATCCCGAGGCTCCAGTTGAGTGCGTCGACTCCTTCGGAAGCCAGTATGCAAGGAGCCTGGATCGCCTGCAAAATCTCCCTAAGCCGACTTTCCGGGGCCCTCTCACTAAGCGACACAAACGCGCCTCCGGCTTTCATTACTGCGAGTTGCGCAACCACATACCACTTCGACTTTTGGAAACAGAGGGGAACGAAGCGCTCTGGACCGACGCCGCGGCGTTGCAGATCGGCTGCTAGTATTGATGACAAATGGTCAAGCTCCTTGTAGCTAAAGCTGCCATCCCAACTGCAAACTGCCGGCGCGTCTGGTTGCTCTAAAGCCATCTCGTGAATGGAGTCGTGTACACAACGTGTGGGCGCGGCGTATGCTGCGCTTGAGTTCCATCGCCTCATCTCCTCGAACTCTTCGGGCTGGACCAGGTTGAGGGAACCTATGGTGTGTTGTGGGTTTTGGTCTATTTGATGAAGTGTATGCTCGACTTGTTTAATGATCCTACGGACGAAGTCCTCCTTCAGTATCGCAGGGTCGAAAATCACCTCAACATCGACCACGCCAGACCGAGGCCGGAACGCTAAGGCTAATGCGTAAGTATCGAACCGGCCAATGTCTGAAAACTCACTGTCCTCCGTGAAGAGGTCGTGTGCCGTCTTCGATTCTTCAGCTTCTATCACCAGGAGGGTTTGAAATTGACATGCGGTAGCGGGCCCAGGTCCCAGACGACCAATATTCTGGAGGCCTAAGTGCTCGTATTTCATCATTAGAGCTGATTGCCGCTGGACCTCTTGTAATGCTTCAGACACTTTGGAAGGACCTTTAACTTGAATCCGCATCGGGGCGGTCGCTATGGTAGGCCCGACCATCTCCCCTATGCCAGCTAAGGGGACTCCTCGACCGCTGCTCGTCGTCCCAAACACCACGTCGTCCGTATTGGCATACATAGACGCGGTAATTGCCCAGGCGAGTTTTAATCTGGTAGCCAGAGTGAAGCTCGTCGGTCTTCTGTGTCCCGATTCAATTTTTAAATTCAACGTTGATTTGGTCTCGACGATGTATTCGGGATGCGGAATCGAAGGGAATATAACGCCGGTCATACCCTCGAGCGCTCCTTTCCAGAATTTCGCCGCGGCTTCCTGCGAGCTGGATAGGTAATCAACGAAGTCCTTGAAGGGCTTGACAGATGGCTCGGATCCATGGTGATAGACGGTCTCTACTTGCTTTAATAGGAGTGGTAACGATCTTCCGTCGTATATGGCATGGTGGACACACATGACGAACCGGGCCGGTTCGTTGTCCGAGTTTGGTTTCATCAACATTACGCGGCATAGTGGAGTTCCTAGTCCGATCTTCGAAGCGAATTGTGCGTGAATGCTATCGGTATCTCGGGAGTTCGTTTCTATTACTGGGATTCCGTGGTGAACTACCTGGAAGCTGCGAAGCGAGTCTACCTGCACGATCCGTGTTCTCAAAATCGGTTGGACGTGAGCCACCCGTGCCCACGCTCCACGCAGCCTGGCCAAATCCACCTGTGCTGGCAGTGTGTAGGAAAAGGTGGATACGTATGCCCCAGGCTGCTTGGCAGTCAATGCTATCATCCCTTCTTGGAGCGGCGTGCAGGGATACATATCTTCGATCTCCTCTTCTCTAATCTGGCACTGATCGATCGCGGCCTGAATAATGAGTTGGCGGAGAGCTTGGTCTTCCACGGACGAGAAAGGTATGCTATCGCGGGATGGCGGCGTAGCTGGGCGTTGGTATCGGACCCGAAAGTTTTCCAGGAACCAGGTGTCTCTCGTCAGTATGCTGGGCGGCGGTGACTCGGTTGAGCTTTGTGTTGGCGGTCGGTCTGAGTCTGTGAGTATAGAAGACCTGTCGCTATCGACGGAGTCGGCATCCGACGGAATCCTCGCCTGGCTACTCGAATCCTCACCATCATGTGCCTCGTCGGTTTCTTCATCATCTTGGGTGTTGGAAAGAGTACATTGCCCTCGGATGGTTGGGTATAGGAAAATGTCGCTAACCGACAGCAAAGTTCCCAGTTTCCGCGCCGAGGCTACCAGTTTCATTGCCATGATAGAGTCACCGCCAAGATCGAAAAAGTCATCATCAGGAGTAATGGTCTCAGGGTCAAGGCGGAGAACACTTCCCCAAAGCTGGCGTAGGGTCTCGCCTGTTTGCGTGAATGATTGTATATCCGACTCGCATTGCTCATTTTTAGCATTCGCAAGCTCTTGGGCCGAGAATCGGCTTGCGGTGTCAATCAGCCTTTTGCGATCTGTTTTACCAGACACGGTCATTGGTATCATGGACGCGGCGAATATCACACCAGGGATCATGTATCGTGGCAGCCGCTCGGCCAAAATCTTCCTTACCGATGCGGGTAGTGCCACTGGACGAAGATGGAAATTATCCTGCTCATTGTCTGGGCTGGTACCGACGTGCAGTAGAGGAACGTTCGCTCGGCCCGTTGAGTGATCGATGCCATTGATGAAGGCGCAAAGGAGTTGTCGGTCGGGATCGTCATGGACAGCCATAACATCGACCACTATTTTATCAGGTTCTGGCCAACATTCCCTCAAATGCAATTCAACCTCAGACAGCTCTATTCTTTGGCCATGGATCTTGACTTGCGTGTCCATGCGGCCAATGAAGGTGAGTGTCCCGTCCTCGTTGTACCGAACTAGGTCGCCTGTTTTATAAAGCTTCTGGGTCTCAGACAAAGTAAAGTTTCCAGCAAGCTGTTTCAACCATTCTGGAGGGTCAATAAACGATGCCGCTGTCAATTCTTGGCTGTCGAGATAACCAGATGTCACCTGCCGTGACTCAACGACAAGCTCTCCTATACACCCTGGAGGAACAAGCCGCCCAGTATTTCCAGAATCGGTAACCCAGAGCCGTGTGCCATCTACAGCATATCCCATATTTCTGGGGTCGTCTTCTGGAGTTAAGGGACCGTGGGATGCTATGAATATGGTTGTTTCTGCTGGTCCATACCCGTTGTGCAGATTAACGGCACTTGCCCAACGCTGCACATCTTCTCGCATCATCAGCTCGCCTCCGGCGATGATGGTCTCTAGAGACGGAACCTCATCTGGTTGTATGAGTCTGAGTACCGACGGAGTAAAGAAAGCCGTATTCGCGCTCATGTTGCTGATACTCTGAGGTATGTTTGATAGCCGCTCGGCTTCGGATGGTATACATACGCAACCGCCATACGTTAGAGTTGTGAAGATTTCCATCAATGACGCGTCGAAAGTGAACGATGCAAATTGGAAGGTTCTTGTGCCCTCCGAGAACCCGAACGTTCTTCCATGGCCCAGCAAGACCGCCGTGGCTAGGGATCCGTGGTCCATGATGATTCCTTTGGGCTCGCCTGTGCTGCCGGAAGTATAGATGATTGTCATAATGTCTGATACTGAGAGTACGGGCAGCGGAAATTCGATAGATGGAGAGCTCAACATTACTTCAGCCCACAGCTCTTCGATTGGAACCACAGCCACCTGTGGGACTTCGGGAAGAGTCATGTAGCCGGGATCGAAAATGATTACCTTGGGGTGGGAATGGTTGATGATGGCCTCGATACGGCGCCCGCGCTGGAAAGCAGTAGTAGCTATCAAGACAGCTCCCGAAAGTGCTATAGCCAGGATCGTAACAACTGCTCGACAAGATTTTGGCAGGCATATGAGAACACGATCCCCGCGCTGCACACCTCGCCGTGTCATGATGTACGCTAGCCTCGTGGCCATTGCGGTCATTCGAGAGTAAGAGAATTCCCCGTCCCACGACACCAGCGCCGATGCATGTGGCTGTGCCAAAGCTTTGCGCTCTATGTGTGTCATCACTGTCTCGTTGATTTGGATCAACGATGGGGATCGAGTCCGCACTGATGGTAGCGATTCCAACCTATTTATCAGGGACAGCGAACGTATAGGTGAATTTGGCCTGTCTATAAAAAGGTCGAAGGCCTCCATCAGTGCGTTTCCAACATGTCTCATGTCAAACTCTGTCAACGAGGGCCAATAGAGGAAGCCGAAGTTGATGTAATCATCAGACACGTCAACACTGATGGCAATATCATACTGGATCCATATTAGTTCTACTCGGCAGGATATGTGTTATATGAGATGCTCACCTCTGTTGGATCATCCTGCTCCCGAAGTGTCCGCAATGGAAATGGCGAACCAGACAAAGGGTCTACTTTGGGAACCCATTCCATTGATATGGCCGTGTTGAAAATGGGTCGTTTAGACTCGTCCGTTGCGGTGCTGCTGGATCTATAGAGGGGAAAATGATGATGCGGGAGACTCTGTATGTAGTCCTGCTGTATGACATGGGCAATACTTTGCAGCGTCGCTTTTGGATCCAATCGGATGCGACACAGCTGTACGCTCAAGCATAGTCCGATCATCCGGCTAATATTCTTCACGGGATTTTCACGTCCAGAGGAAACGTATCCGAAGCAGACCTCGTCGGAGCTTGTATACGTTCGAAGAACTAATGCCCACGCGGCGCGGATGGCACATGCGACGGTTATGTTCCTTTCCCGACATACTGTCAAGAATTCTTGAGATCTCTTGTAGTTGAAATCCATTCGAAGCAGCTTTTCAGGGACGCTGGTGTTGATTGTATGCGTTCTCACGGGAAACATACAAGGCTGGGAGTCTTTGGTGTACGCGGACCAATACCGGGCACTAGCGGCCGTGTCCCGGGACATTTGATATGCGACGAACTCTCGATATGACGGGCCTGGATCTAATTTCTTGAGAGCGCATGCAGTGACGAAGTCTCGCAGAAGAGTCTCTAGTCCCGCCCCGTCGATTATCGCGTGGGACACTTCCCATGAGAGATACGAAACTCTGTCACCCGTCGAGCACAATATTAACCTGTGAGGCAGCACGTGCTTCCCGAATAGCTCAACCGGCCCTGTGAACAGTTCGAGTGCCTGTGAACCTGTGAAATCCTCAGGGACTTCCCTAATACGTATGTCCAAGGTCGGTCGCCGCAGAATTACCGAATGATACGCGGCATCCGCAGAGCACCCCTCGACGAAGACGGTGCGAAGCCCCGGGTGGCACTGAACAACTGCACGCCACGCATCCTTAATTGAATCAACCGTGGGCTTATAGACGTCAAGCGCCGCGACTTTGAAGAAGAATCGTAGGTGATATGCCCCCGGCCGACGAATCTGGCCTATGAACATGCCTTCCTGCATGAGGGAACATGGGTGGACATCTTCGATATCTTCTAGGCTCCAGAGCCCGAGCTTCAGGAATTCGCTTCTGTACCCTCCAGTCCTCCATTTTTCCAGGAGTTCGGAGCCTAGCGTTGTTGCGTTGCTGCTGGTATTGGCATTCGATATTGTGGCCTTTGAGGAGATTTCTGCAACTCCTTGGCAGGATAAGATGTCTCTTATACCGGTATAAATTCCTTGCACACGGCATCTCGCGACAACATCTTGTGCCTGTACCGAATCGCCCCCGAGAAAGACGAATGGCCGGTCAAGGCCTACTTGTTCCTTGGGACGTTTGAGGACAGAGCTCCAGACGTCCAAGATCTGCTGTTCCAATGTGGTGGCATCATCTAATTGCCTTTCAGATGTGGGCAAATCGCTAGTGATTTCTGCAAAGACTTCGTCGCTCATGCTCTCTACCCACTTGCGGATATGTACTCGGTCAACCTTTCCGGAGGGTGACATTGGCATACTAGTAAGGAAGGCCCAGATGGTTGGCACCATGTATCTGGGCAGAACGTCATAAAGTCTAGATCTAATGCCATCGACAATATTGCGCAGATTCATATCTTTCCGCCAGGGGAGGATAGAGATGTCTTGCGTTGGGGCCTGGTTGGATGATGTTGTCTTCGGCATAATGATGGCCAGTAAATTGCCTTGGCAGCGTCCAACTTTGGGAACCAGAGCAACAGCTAGATGGATCTCTGGGTCTAATGCGAGATGGTACTCAACCTCTCCTAGTTCAAGGCGCTGGCCATTGAGCTTCACTTGCGTGTCTGCCCGGCCGCAGAAAATGAGTGTCCCGTCAGAATTCCAGCGGACGAGGTCACCTGTCTTGTAGAAAACGAAATCACGGAATTTGGGATCGTGTTTTACGAAGTCAACGCCGTTGACGAATACTTGCGATGTGCGTATCGGGTCTTTGAAGTATCCTAGCCCAACGATCGGCCCAGAGACCAGAAGTTCGCCAATTGCACCGACCGGTACGAGTTTGTTGTGGTTTCCCGGCATGACGACCCAGCACGCGGCAGAGTTCGGTGGACCGATGTTGAGAGGATCCGCATGTTGATTCTCTATCTCTCTTGTCGAGGAGTTGATGGAGCACTCGCTCGGACCGTAAAATTGGAACAGCCTCAGGCGATGAGACCACAGAGAGACCAGTTCCTTAGTGAATGCTTCGCCGCCAAGACACAATGTCTTCAGGCCCGGTACGGAGTCAGGGTGAAGGCGGCGCGCGAGTGATGGGGTCATGACTGCGTGATTTACTCGATATTTCTGTATGCAGTCTGCAAGATTCTCCTCGACCTCTTCGGATTTGGGCACACAAACACAGGCACCGGATCCTAGACTCGTACAGATTTCGAGGAGGGACATGTCAAAAGTATGGGCCAGCATCTGCAAGACTCTGCTACTACGGCCGAAATTCCAGTCCGGTGCTCTTTTCAGGGCGCCGGTTAGGAACGACGAATGCGATATAACGCAGCCTTTGGGCTGCCCTGTTGACCCACTGGTAAATATGAGATAGAGCATGTCCGACGGATTTGCTAAAGGCTTCGGTGGACCGTCGGAGTTCGGGAGACCCATGATGCGATACCCGTCAATGGGAACCCATACGACGCGGCCCTCCCATCTTGGACCGAGTGTAGATGTGGTTAGTAGCAATAGTGGCGCAATCTTATTGATCATACTGTCGCTCCGGCCTTCCGGGAGGTAAGGCGGGATACTCAGGAAGGCTCCTCCAGCCATCGAAACGGCCAGCATCGAGAGAACGGCCCATCCAGACCGCTCGAAGCACAATGGGACGACCACTCCTGGACGAACACCACGGCTCTGGAGGTATGTTGCGAGCCTTGTCGCCAACGCAAGGAGCTCTCCGTACGTAAGCTGGACATCCCACGCATCCACCGCGAGAGCAGAAGTTTGATCAATCGCATGTCGCCGCACCACATCGTGGAAACATTCCATCCAAGGCTCTGGTACATCGGCATTGAAGCTCCAGATCTGGTCTATGTGGGTGCTACTCATGAAGTCGACATCGCCCACAAGTGAAGCCGACTCTTCGCTGACGGAGTCAGCAAGAGACGAGAGCACTTTGACAAAAGTTGCTGCCAAGTTCTCAGCCTGAGTCTTGGAGAGTAAGGCTTCTGTATAAGTGAGATATGCGCTGGTGGCATCTCTCGCGCTTGAGATATTGAGCGCGACGAATTTCTGTAAGGGGATTAGAAGGATGCGTCTTGGTGACGGCGGTCGGACTTACGTACGTATCTGCTCCTGATTTGGTCAATTACGTGACCCGAATGGGTCGGAGAGTCATCCTCGAAAACGAGGCCGATGTTGGAAAACTCGCTGTTTAGCTCCTCGCCAAGGTGATGTTCGTTGATCTCATCAAGCTGAAGCCCGCTATCGTGCTCCTCCGTGAGGTGTCTACGGCTCTGATGGAAAAGGTCGGCGAGGGGAGTGTTCTCATCCGCCGTCAAACGACACGAAGAGATAGTTCCTCTCACAGTGGTATTCACAATGGTGTAGAAGGACACCTCATTGATCGCTCTATACTTGGCAATCGTCAAAGCCCATGCGGCGACTATGGCTGACTGTGAGGAGACATCATAAACCGCCGTGGCTAGGCAGGCAGCCTCTGCTTCGTTGAAATGAGTGGGATCAATGTTGCACACCTTCAACTCAGATACGGAGCTAGAATCGGGGATGTGTCCATCTGTCAAATCGGGAAAGATGCACGACGGCCGGTCAGGCCTGGACAGCAGGTTCACGGTGCCACGATCGAGAGCCTCGGCCATTTGGAAGATGATGAGATGTGACCGCGACTGTGTTCTCACCCGGGATGCTTTGCGCTTTGTCTTGATTGCACCAGACGTGCGGTCATCCCAGTTAATGACAAGTTCCACGTTCGTCAACTTTTCACCCGTGTATAGATTGCTGTTCTATCCAGACATGTTCAGGATGATCCATCAGTAACAACCCCTCAGCAGCATGCATACCCCAGCCCACCCACCGTCACCAACGATGTCGTGGTGGCCTTTCCACCACATCACGCGGTAAAACTATTTGTCCTTGCATCGCATCCCCCGCGGTGTCTAGACAAGAATCGGGCGATGTTTCCACAACTGAATGTCTGTGCAGCTCGTGGCGCGCTAGACCAGTGGCTATCTCTTTCGGAATCCGTTGCATTCTGTGATCGGCCAATCCGATGCCCATCCAATGATTTCGAATACCAAATTGTTGATCAGACGCCACTTTCTTTCCAAGGTCCCCTGTCAGGCCTCAATGCAGCAAATGATAGCAAGCCGTCGATCCAATAACTCCGGTCATCTCGTGTTCCTCCTACCATGGAGGGGCTTCGCTCCTTTGGAGGCCTAGACTCCGGTACGGCTGGATTCTTTGATGTCATGTTACATCAGGTGAACACGACTCGTACTCTGTCTCTCTGGTCAACGAGTTTATATTACGGCGTGCGACGGTCTCCTTCCCAAGACTTTCTTTCCTCCTCACACCTCATCGAGGAGCACAGACTCAGACGACCAGTCCTTGCCTTCACGATATCAGTTTCCCAAAAGCACCTCAGCATACCTTCACAATGGCGCCCACTCCTCAAGAGATCACCAAGCTCCTCGAGGCCGACATTGCCAACCAGCTCGGCGCTACCAAGAAGGCCGGGTCGACTGGAGGCCTGATCCAGCCCGGAACTCTAGCTAACTACTTCCGCGACGATGTCGAATTCAACATCAACGGACAGGGCTTCGCCCTAGCCACCGAGGTGAAGGGCGCTGGGGCAGTCAGCGCGAAGGCCGCCAGCAAAAGTCTCCCCCAGATTTCCGAGATCCTCGACCACTCCAAGCCTATCGATGGCAAAGTCCTGCAGGTCATTGGGGGCGGCCCCGAAAGCGAGTGGGCCGCTGCTGTGCTGAAGAGCACTGCAACTACCGTCAAGGGTAAGTCGGTCAGCTGCTGCTGCCGCTAGTTCGTGCTGAGATGTGCATAGGCAAGCCGTTCAACCATGAGTGGGTGATCACCATTAAGTTCGACAGTAATGGCAAGATCGCCAGCATCAAGACATACGCCGACACCCTCCACCTTCAGAACATCTTCGAGGATAACTGATTGGTGGTGGACCCGTAATGGAGGGGTGGTTGATTGGATGGCGGGATTGGAGATTCAATGTGTTCCTGTCCTTTGTGCGGAATTTACCCTCCTGGTCCCCATTTCGTAGTGTGCTGAGGTATGACGGAGTGGCTTAGCTACCAATACATTCATTACCCCGTCGCATCGTTGCGGTTAGTTGCCAATTGCTTCCCCGTAGGAATTGTGTCGCAGCGCGTGATATGAGCTACGTAACTCGTAGTAACAACGTAGGTTAAGTAGATCGAACCAACATTGAAATCTTCTAAAGCACGGCCGGGAGTCATGATAACACGACTTCGTTACCGTATGCTCGGCCCCCTTGAAGTCATTCGAATATCTCTAGATAGTTAGGTAGTTTGGTCTTAAGCCGCTGGCATGCTATACTTTAGATAGTTGGTTGTAACCACTATGCTATCTAGGAGGTAAGGTCGCTACGGACCGTAAACCCATCCAGAAATCCATCCTTATCGTCGCACCCCGGGTCGCTTTCGGCCCCCAATATCTGACGTATGACCCCTGCACGATATTGCCGGCCGTGACGCGGCGGCCGGCCCGGAGGCCTTGTACGGGCGGGGTCGGAGTGGGGCGACTTGGCTAGACCAACGGGAAATACGGAAGACGGATGTTTTGGCGCAGCTGAATGCTGTTACGTAAATATCGATACTCTCTATCAACTGCATCCGTTACTGGTGGCGACGGGGATGGTGATCATGTGGTTGGTGAGGGTACTTATGGTTGCTCATGGCACGGACGTATGGATTTCATACATGCAGCATGTTCGAAAACTGAAATGCGGTTCAGGCCGGCGATGAGTGGGGACGTTAAGAGTTAGGGTCCGTCGTGTACATAATGTGTTGGTTATAGCATTAGTAAGCCTATACGAAATGGGCTATTATATGTAGTACGGACTACGGTCATATGCCTATTCTTTTTACACGAAGTATTTACAACCGCCTCAGCGCGGGAAATAGTGGCGTTTTCTGCAACACGATCTTATCTTCGTTCAGCTAGGCCTTTACAATTCCTTCGTTTATCTCGCCTGCGGTACAGAGGAGACCCTTGCAGGCTCGCCCGGATTCCATACTTTGTTATCAACAGCGCCGCTTCGCAATTGCATTGTTATTAACCCCTAATAAGTGTCATTGGATCAACAGATCGCCGCCACCTCCACTACCATATCATTGTTGCGTCTGCCTTATTCCTTGACAAATCGAATTGTTTTGAAGCGCCGTCGAACCCAGGTCACTCGGGCGTCCCGGTTCACCCCCTATCTAGACATTTCGAGGCGGGGTGACTGTGAACGGCACCATGGCAGTGGCAGATATTTATGCCCAGAAAAGAGAGCTCCTTGCTGTACTGTAGTGTACGAAGTGCCTGTTTATTCTCTCATGTGTGGAGTGCCTACGTAATTCTGAGAGTTAGTATAGTTACGTAACTTACTACCTATCCGAAAGATGTTTAGCTGCCGTTGGTTTAACCAGAGTTACGGGTGTCCTGGTTACATTTTGCGGGGGTGGTATATGCGTTATGTAGGGGATGTTACGGTGGCGCGGGCACTTTGAGGAACCAACAACACGAAGACTTCCTAACGTACTTTGTACCACAGTCGACAAATAGAGAAAAGCACGAAAGAGTACTGACGCCGAATTCTGATGAAATCCCATCCTGAGTCCAGGCCCTCATGACCCCTGCCCTTCACCCTGCTTCCCACATGGACGACGCCCGTCAAAGTAGGGAGCGACGTGACTTGAGAACCCACTCCAGCTGGGGGCTGAAATTCATCCACGGCTCCTCCGACTGAACACACTGAACACCGCACCGCAGTGTAAAACCGGCATGCGGAAGTAGCCGATAAACCGCTCAGTGCTCACATATTAGATACTCGCTTGAATCTTCAGCTAGACGTCGTACTTGAGTTGGCAGCCTGGCTTGGCCTCCATTTAGGTACTGATGCAGTCGTACGATCTAGGGACTTGACATATGGTACACGGCGGGGAACCTGCATCGAGGTTACTATGGTCTGTTTGAAGACTGGGGCACTCATCAGTGTCAGGTGTCCCAAAATAACCCAGCTTCTGGCAGCTTCATAAACTCATCATTCAGTTGGCTAGGCCGTATCTGGCAGCAATTGGTCGGCCTAGATAAATGCCGCGAATTCGATGCATTATGACAACCGTATAGCTCAGCCGGTCCTGTCTTGTGTTTGGATTCTTGACAGCTCAGATGTCTCCTAGATACATAGGAGGAGTGACCGCGCGTCCCTGCTTCTATTGGGCAAAACTTCCTGTTACATGAACTAGAGAGGAACCAACAGCTTGGCAGCGATCGCCAACCCCCCAATCGAATGGGAGTCCAGATGTGACCGATGGATCTTCGATTTGATAGGCGACCTTGATTCGTTACAATTTGGCCAATGATATTGAACCAATCACGGGGATATTGCGCTTCGTACCAATTCGAGGCGAACGGAAGATCGCCGTCAAGCATATATTCAGCCAGCCCCAATTGAATCCACAAGGGTCTCGGGCTGCTTTGTTTGGTTGCTTGCACCACCTCGCATTGGTGCTTGCGTAGTCAGTGGCGCTACCGTGGACGGCGACGGGTTGGGAATTGTGACGACTCACTTTCAGGTCCCCGCTTGATCACCATTCGCATCGTTGAACGGCGGATTTGCAGCACAATAGCCGCGGAAAAAGACGAAAAGAATTCAGCTAAGTATAGAAATCAGTACGGGTTTTTGGCTCACGAGTCACGGTCAACGGTCCATTGGCTCGACGTTGCTTGAACCCTGGTTGAGACTATGTCCTTGCACCTCTCGCGGTGGATACGGCTTGGGGTTGATCAAGTGACATATTTGATATCTTATACGGCATCTTTATGTCTGCGAATGGTTGGCTGATTTGCTCGCACATAGTAACTCTTTAACTGCGAATCCTTGGAGCCTTAGGAAATTCGAACTTACGACGTAACGACGTCACTATGTATAATGCGACTAGGATTGAAAGGCATGCTACGTTGCAAAGCGATGCATGGTTATCCGAATCATTTCTGACTTGACATTGGGACCTGGAAAGTACAATGTTACAGGAAAAAGAGAAAACTAGCTCAGGCGATCGGCTAGCGAACGTGTGGAAGAATAGCATGCGCATCGGGTGATTATCGGCGTACCAGCAGCTATGGAGGACTGACGTGAGTGCTCTGCAGGGGACCAAATAGTAGTGAAGATCGCGCTGGGCTGTCGTCATGACAGCATTTCCAGATGGGCAGCCGTAACTCGTTCTCTTGCCGCCTTCGACTCTATCCCTCTTTTAGACTGGGTTACTGGACGTCGCTGGAGAATGAAGGCGACAGCCAATTTTCGCATGGAAATAGGACCTACTAGGCAGTGACGGACTGGCATGTTTAAGCGTAGGGGAAATATTATAGAGGATCACACGCGGGTTACTCGTCTTTGGGTAATAATCATAGTATGCGGGTGTTGAGGCGAAAACGTACCTAGAGCATAGAGACGAGGGATACAGGTGTCAAAGCTCGAGCTTCAGCAGTTGAAGCATTTGAAAATGGTTCAAGTCTACGACATCCTCCATTTTCTCAACTTTTGCAATGTAGGAGCGTAGGTGTATATGAAGCTGTCGCGGGCAGCAAGAACCACAAGCTGAAAGTTAGAGACCACCTCAGCATCAATTTGTGTCGCTTCGTCTGTGTTCCTTTTGGCGGGAGATACCATATCACGTTCAGTCGATGGTATTCTTGGTCACGCCTGGCACCGAGACCGCCAGGCGGCCAGCATATACTATACCGGCTGTTTCGTGTGCCTACTTCTTGTCCACTTCGAAGTTTGACCCTGGACACTCTGGCTCTAATGGAAGAATTGCGACTCGTAATAGTCGTTGAGGGCATTCCTAGCGATCAGAAACTTATCGACCCCTTGTGTCCTGGTCTCGCATTTCTTGTCGTGGTTGCAAAGTCCCTTCAAGGTGTCGGTACAGGAGTCAGGACCCCGATCTCCTCTGATGCATATGATGGGGGAGAAGCGTTGGTGATAGGATTGAGCCGCATGACCAGTCCACAGAAAGTCTCGTTAGTTGTAATGCCGCTAAGAATCAATCTGATGCTCGAAATTCCGGTTCGAATCACGTCATCCGGTTTGTGGTGCGTTTCACAGGGAGGTGAAAGACTTGCTTGGAATGTTGAACTAACCAACGGGGTCGACTTTGGCGACCATTTTGAATCTATCATGGGTTCATATTCCATCCGAGTGCTAATTCGTGTAGCACATTGCGAACCGAAAAACCGTTGTGATTGATTTGTTCCGCTCAGCTGATTCATTGTTCATTGACCCTGAGTAGCTCACGAGGCGAGGCAACATATTATGACACTACTACCTACAGCACGTTATAACGACACCTGACGACGAATCTAAGCAAATGTGATTTCCATTTCGTCACGCGCTACTTAATCTGGTTTCTTCGGGACGCGCCGTCGCCCAGCGCGGCGATTATTTCGTCTATTTAAAAGCTGTCCGATTCACCACTTCTCCCACTCCTTTTCTCACTCCTCATCCGATTTTCTATGTGTCAACATCAGCACCCTTGACAACAAGGGATCCGCGACCTGGCAACCGCTTACCGCGTCCACGTTGAGAGCATTCAGCATGACAGCTCTTTTCGAGGGCCCGGTGGTCCGCGGATGACACTGGAAAGATGCATCAGGCCAACCCCCTTGATACATCGCCTGTTGTGTCCAAAATAGATTTCAAGATCGGATGTATGGGATTTTTGAACCATGCCGTTACGTCTCCGGTGTCGCTGCTTGCGACATCGGGGAACTGGTTCAAGATAGTAGGATGGCAGGATGGTTTCGCAGTCCTGCAGAGAAGTCTGGGTCCTGGGACGGGGAGGTCTGTTCGGATGGGGGCCGGGTCGCTAGGAATCTTCGTAAGCTCTACTCCGCCTCTCTACTTGGGCTGCATCGGACACTAACAAGCTCGACAGGGGGCGGGCACTAACGAGCTGATCAGACATGGTGGTTACTTGTAGGTGCGAACGCAACCACGGACTCACGATCGTGAGCACCGACGACTGAAGGCTCTCGCCAACACGGTCTCCCAATACGCTGCTTGCGTATGGATGCGACCTGGCGTCATGTCCATCGGTCGTTGCTTTCCGGGGTCGGCCTCCAAACTCGAGACCAACGTTTCCGCATCCTCAAGGATATCTCGATATTCTCCCAGCTCGCTTTGGAACATACTCTTGTCAAGGACGAGTGTCTTCTGGGTCCTGGCTCTCACTCCAGTTCCAAAGCGCGAGCACGCCAACGCCAGAATGCGACTCAACGCACCATCATTATTGAGCTACTCGTTATTGAGCTACCTCAGATGTCCGCAATTCTGTTGCGGGAGGCGCGGGAAATAGACAGACGAATCCTCGAGATCCACGTCACGAAAGAAAACGTTCTTCTCGGACTTCCAACACGGGCTGATCGTCCTGCCCCAAGCAAGCGCACATATGATGCGGGTTTTCGTCCTGCCCCAACCAAGCGCACATACGATGCGGGTTTCAAGTTTCACCCAGCCTGAAGATGGTACCATAGACAACGCGGGCCGTAGCGTTGCGATGTGCTCCGTTGAGAATTCCAACAAGAGCGATGAGATGGAATCATCTTCCGACGACCTTCATATACCGGTAACCGTTACGGTGGTAAGCCTACGCACTCCCTATTTACACTAAAGCGTGTACGTCACTAACCTTTTGGATTTTGATCACGAAAATAGATGATAGCCCTCGCTGAGCGTAGTGAGGGAGCAATCGTAGTCCCAGCACTGTCTACTCACATGCTGTTGACGGATACTCAACTTCGTCCCATGACCCAGGGGCCAGAAACCAAGTTTTAGCTTTATGTTCGTGGCTGTAAGCCTACGATGATGAGGTACAATAGCGTCCCCTCATATTGATACCTAATATAGCGATATCTCAGAATAATGGATATAATTAATCGGCGCCTTGCATGAGAACTTCGAAGCTCTGAACTGATAATCCGTGTGCTTAACCCAAATGCTCCTAATATAAATGTTTTATCAGTATGTCACCGCCCTAGTGGTGTAGTTCCAGAGCGGATCTGTAAGCACTCGACGTCTCTTCGGTGTCGGGGTTGTCAGAACTTGGGGATGTCGGACCCCTTTTCGGAAACATGCTTCGGTGTTGGATTCCAGGATTTCTCGGTTGGACTCTGTCGGTCTACGGTAACCCTTGGATAACGCAATTGGCAGGGGACACTTGATTGTAAGAATCAAAGAGGGTTAGCTATACTTTGTACTTCTTACATTTTAAAATTCTGAAGAGAAACAGACAGGCAAGCTTGCCCACTTATTATTACCACCGCGTTGTAGGCGCGATCGCCCGTGCGAATACTGTAGCTAACACTGTATATACTGTACAGATCGCTGCGCCACATCCACATAGATCGACAAGCCCCACGAGGATGTTTTGTGGCTTCCGAAAGATTCTTCGTGGGGCTCGTCGCCATCCATTCTCTTTCATCGATCCCTGGAGCCATGATAGAACGGCGGACAGATAGATCTCGCGTTGATCAACAACGAATGCATGATTATTTCACTATCAATTTGATGTGACCGACCGATAAACATGTGACTGCCGACGTTATCCCACCGCCTCTCACTTCGTCAGCAACGGCGCCGCTACATACAAATCATTGAATTTCTGGTTCAATCTCGCCGGAATGCTCGCAATGCTCTTCAGCTCGTCCACAATCTTCCATTTGAAGCTTTCTGCCAACACCTTCACGAATCCCTGCGATCCTTGGTCGCCGGTTCCAAGGGACGGGTTAGCCCACGCGTTGTGCACGGCGTCGTATTGCGCGGCCGGGTCTTCGTCATCAGCGAGCGGAGGGCCTGGGGCCCAAGCATCATTGGCGGTGGCAATGGTCGGGAAAGGCCTCTCGGAAAGGAGGCGCTGAAGGTCTGCGTCGGCAACCTCGTATGGAGGGAATGGGTCAGGCGCCATGGTTGGCTTGGGAGCCGTGATGAGAACGCCCCCCATTAGAGTCGCGACGCCTTGGTCGCTGTTTAGGAGATCCCGGATGTTATTGCCGCTTGCACGGGGGTCGGTTGAAGGATCATCTGTGCAGTGTCAACGTAAGTTCATAAGCCCAGTCAATCGAGGGGTGTGCCATGGCGACATACACTGAGACCAAAGTGCCCGGGGTAGGCCGCTGAGATATTTATCATACTGCCACCCATCATCCAACTTGCCGTCTTGCTGAATTATCACCGTTACCGTCGAAACCAAGGGTGCTGTGAGTTTCATCGGTCTGCTATAAACATTGTCATGGGTAAGGATAGGGTCGCTGGAGGCATCGTCCTTTTTGACCGCGCTGATGGCCATCTTGCACTCGACTACAAAAGAGAACGACCCGGCACGCACGATCCATGGCTCGTTTTGATCACGTTCGGGTTGATCTTGCGGATTTAACAGTCCTGATTTAGCCAGGAAATTATGGGCTTCATTCTTTTGTGGCGCCGCTTTAATGTCCAATGGATCTTGGGTATCCGTGGGGTCGCCCTCGATTTGTGACGCCATTGGAAGCTTGCCACTTGTGACGGAGGAGAGCGACGCGCCCACTTGTGACTGCAGCACTAGTTCATAGAACTCTAGAAGACTGACAGCCTCGTTGCGGGATGTGTCTCTGCCGAAATTGATATCGAACCCGACGATCCAGAAGTCGACGTGGACGCGGCCAGCGATTGGCGGGCCCCAGAGGTACAACTGTGCACCGATTTCGACCGAGATGCGAATATGGATGAACCAAATGTCGATACTAAAGCCCACACCGACGGAGAGACCACCCTGCAGGTTGAAGTAAAATGGCTTGTAATTGATGAGGAAGTCGGCAAAAGCATCAAACCAGGCCGAAAGGGGTCCAGCAGAGAAGGCGGCATGAAGTCGACCTCCGGCCATGCAGGCTTTGGGGGTGATTGCGAAGTAAGATTGCCCGGATACTGTGAGACCGCCACCGAGATTCCAGCTAATACCTAATCGTGGAGGATTCGGATAGCCCACGGGCACGAGGAATGCCTGATGATAGCCACCAAGAGTGAAAACGAACTGTCCTATGAGGGACTTGTCGGCATGCGGTGCATCGAACCATGAATAGAGGCCGAAGCCGCCTGTGAGGTGACAATTAGGATCAAGGATGTAGGAGCGCGGTGACAGCTGCGCATCAATCTTCAAGGTTCCATAATCGAAGTCTGCAACGGCAGCAATGCCCAACTCGACGTGGGCCAGTTTAAAGCTCGAAGTAGGTGTTGGAATGTCAGCTGTGGCTACGGCAAACACGCCTAGCTTGATAGCGCTTCCAAACTGCACAGCGACGACGGCGTCAATTGCGAGCATCTGGAAAGCACCAACACCCAAGCCGACTGCTAGCCAATAAGTCTTATCAAGTGGCTTGAACCAACCGCCCGCCCCCGGGTCGACGAGCCTTTGAAGCACCTCTAGAGAGTTATCGGTGCCACTCAGCCCCGAGCTCGCAATAAATGGGAATTCGTAAACATCGTCAACCGTTGGTAGGCGTACACTACTGTTATAGCCGAACCCGCCGCATAGGGATTGGATTTCAGCGAAACCAATTGTGGCGAGCGGCCCGTTGAGTTTAGCGAAAATGAAGACGGAGGTAAAGCCGGAACCGCCTGCCACGACTACGGTACCGTAAAAGCCGGCCGCCTCAAATTGATACGGCTGCCAGCCTACGACCAATCCGCCGGCATAATAGTCGAGGGTTCCGTCGTTACCATGTCTCATGGAACCAGCAATCGACAAAGGCGGCTGATCATACGATGCTGCTAGGCCAAGGACTAGGAAGATGACAAGTCAGTACCCCAAAATACAGGACGAATTGAGAATCATAAATTTATCTGATCACGCGGCACGGGACAATCGAGTACACTTACTAGTCGGTATGACGATCGGGAGCTTGTTCTCGTCAAGGGGAGCGAAGCTAAATCCCAGGCTGAATCCGAGCAGTGAAAAACCCAGAGGGCCTAGCTGGAAAGTGGCATCAAACATAACAGCCAGGATCTTGTCCTTGTACTTGAGGCCAACGTTGCTGATTGAGAGTGGGCCAGCCATTTTCTTGTAAGGCGCCTGTGCACTTGGTGAGCCGTCATCGACCTCGCCTGCCCTGGCTGGCTTGGAGCCGGAAGCGGACGGTTTCATGAACTCATAATCTAGCAGGCACGAACGCACGCCGGTGCTGCTGCGTATGATAACGCCGAAGTGATTTCCGGCTGCTAGTATCAGGTCTGTTGGCCGTTGCTGGTCCGGCTTGATTTTGTCAAAGAACAGAATCGGATTATCTGGAAGATTGCTATTGAGCTCCGAAATGTCAGAGCGCGTCAAACCTACTCCTTTGCCTGGGATAGTACTCTGCTGCGGGTCTTGCACCCAAAGGAAGTATAGCTCGTCGAGCGGCTGGGTGAGCGAGCCGATCAATGGGAGATCGAGCTGAATTCCGCTGAAGCCGTTCAGGGAGAATTTGACAAACCGCTTAGAGGGCGCTTTGGCACCCCAACTCGGGTTGTGCATCTGAGTAAACTGAATGCTGTTCGGTCCTATGGGTCAGCATTGTTATCGACAGCGAATACTCCTGGAAGACTTGAGAGGACGACATACTGGACGTTGGCAATATTCAACTGCGCAAGAAAGAAGAATGACCCCGCGCCGGCTGATGGGTCACGCGTCTTGACCAAATCGATTTTAAAGGCATCTTCGCCGTTGGCAGCGAGCTTTGTGTTGTACACAAAGTCCGGCAATTCGATATCAGAGCCAAGGGTACTGCCCAATATGTCTCCAATCGTCGCCGATTTGTCCTCTGGATTGAGCGCTGCTGAGAAGGTAAATCCCTGATTGGTGTACTTGAAGTTGAGTTTAAGACTCAGCCCGGCAATTAGCAGATCACCATTGATCGTGAACTCAGTTCCCGAAGCTTTACCGTTAGATGCTCCCGTGTATATATACTGGACGCTCAGCTCGCTGACCTTGATCGAATTAATAAGCGGCCCCACGTCACCTCTGGAGTCTTCATCGAAGAACTCGACTAGAGTTGAGGCGTACAGCCCCGTCAGCGAGGCGTTGAAAATCCATACTTTGGTAGATGAGTCATAGCTCAACGACCCCTGAAGGATGGCAGGAACTGGGTCTGCTGCATCTTCGCTTGGTTCAATAGCAGCACTGACGAAGACATTAAACGCAAAGGAGCTACTTTTACCCCAGTTGAATGAGGCTTCAAGTGTTACCTCCCCCAGATACGGTTGGGGAGCCGAGGTCGGAGGTGGTTGGACGGCTGTAGCCGAGCACCGAATGCTAAAGGTGTCCTTCGTCAGCGAGATATAGGCGTCTGTGATTTGCGACGGTAGGGTCTCAGGGATACTGTCCACTGTCTGGCCGGGGACTAAGGACGTAATGTCAAGTGCTGGAGCTGGGGATGGCGTAATCGGTTGCAAGATTGTCCAGATTTCCTGGTGTGGCAGCAGATCATCAGTCCCGGACAAATCGAAATCTTTCCATGTTGGCGTCAGTTATCTCGTCAACTGTTTGATAGCGTGTTCATAACTCACCATTCCACAACTGCCCGGTAAGTTCACCGAATCCTCCTAAAACTCGGGTCCAAACATATGAAATCAGAAAGACCACGGGGTTGGATTTGGACGCGCCCCCAAAGTTTGCTGAGACCTCGATGTCGAATGAAATGGCGGATAGTTTCATCTGATTTGGATCATTGGTATCTATTTCGACTGCCATCCTCCGGAGAATAAAGTCCGGGAATAACTTCGTTCCATTCTCCTCTTTATTCAGGAGGTCATCGACGAGGGACTCTAGTGTATCATCCCCGATCTGCGACGCAACCCACTTGAGGATTCCCGTAAGGGCGTCTTTCGAGTCGAATTTGAATGTCAGAGCTATCGAAGACACGCCGAATTCGATACCAGCAGTCGTCGAAACCTCTGGGTCGTCCGAGCCGTCACCTTTGACGGAACACTGAACGCCGATGGCGACACCTCCTTCGAAAATGGACTGCTCACCGTCCTCGGTTTGTGCCAAGAGCATATCCTTGGAGAAGATAATGTCGGTGCTCTTGATTGTAAAGCCCTTGAGGGAGTTGTTCAAGAGATCTTGAAGCGAATCGAAGACCGGAACCTGGAATTGCAGTCGCATAGCGATGCGTTTGCTGAAGGTGGGAATATACCAAAGTGCATTGCGCTCTGGGGCCCCTTCTTCAGAATTTGAAAGGTTCACAGTGACTATATTTACCCAATTAGTTATGTCCTCTTACATGAGAAGGAACGCAACAACTCCAGATGCTACTCACCGTCTAACAACCCACTCGGCATGTAGTCAGTCATGCTAGCGGCTCCAGCATTAACGAAAACATCTCTGACAGTTATTTCCGGGACATTGGCACTCTCGAGGCCGAGAGTCAACATCACTCCATTGCTGTCGATGCCTGGTGGCGGTATCCTGCTGGTTGCGTCGCCTGTCGGCGGGCCGAAATTTTGTAGAAGAACGTTACTCGCCGAGCTAAACGTTAACGGCCATGGTTGCGTGAGCTGTATTGCGAAGCTCTCAATGTTTTTTTTGGCATCAACCGTGACCGAGCCCGTGGCCGCCGAGTCGAGTTTTTGAACCCATATTATCGTCTCGTCAGTGCTGTCGAAATCTGCAGTTGGTTCCGGCAGCTTCGACAGAATGATGACCTTTGCGTCGTTGAGGCTCTCGACGAACGTGTCCGTTGAGCTACCCTCGGCCAGGACATAAACATTGTCGCCGGGAGTTTGCCCTGATGAGCTGGCATAAATGTAGTAACGATCCCCCATTGTGAGCACCAAGTGACCGAGACGCAGTCTACTTGTTTGCCTGCTGTATTAGTATATCTTGAGCTGAGCGATCCTGGCCTCGGATTCGTTTGACACCGGCTCAGAATCGCTTCCTACTTCTATGTCAGCAAGTTTCTCTCACCGTTGCCCCGAATAACTGTACTAGCTCACATATACATTAGGAGGTTCAGCACGGTCCACGGACGATGTTAGGATTCATATGATAGTCAACGACAAACTCATCACTAGGTGTATGACCTAATCTGAGGGTGCGAGCATGCTATCGTGAGCATGCTCATAGAGGCTGGCACAACTACGCCGGAATCAAGAGTCCGCCAAACGCGGCTTCGTCGTACGAATCATCTGTAAGGGAAGTTCCTTTATCGTTTACCGCCTATGCCCAACCGTGAAATCACACCGGTACGTGGTGAGTTCTAGACAGACTCCCTCCGTTGGACGATAAGACTCAGGAGAGCTTGGTGTGCAAGTAACACGATGACCGCAACAACTAGCGATCGTTTAACACAACATAGCCGAGCTTGTCTCTGCTAAAAGCGGCGTGCCACTGCGACGTGGGACGTCACCACATCCAGTTGCATGCATGTAACCAGAGACGGGGTTGTTGAATGCAACCATGGAGTCTAGACTCGTGGAGAGCCGTTAGGACACAATAACCGACAAAAGCATTCAGATGAATCAATAAGGCATTGATTTTCATTTATGCTGTTTACAGCTCGGCCACACACGGAATGCGACTCCGCGGTAGGTCGGCAACGTACTCGTCTACAGAAATTCGAGTCTGCATAGTTGCGTATGTAGCATTCACCGGTATGAGAAGATGTCTTGGCGTGGGCAACGCATAGCAAAATGTATTAGCCCCAAGAGGGGTTTCTGCATCAGCATGGGGATCTGCAATAACCTAGAGTCGAATATACGACCCACACCGAACTTGTCTCTCGTTCATGCTGTCGTCGCGTTTACCGATCCCGGGACGTAACTGGAGTCTGCACAATGCTAATTGTATCAGTAGAGACATATGCACCTACCCATTAAAGCTCAACACTATACAACGCTCACCTGAACAACACCATGAAAACGCTCCACAACCTCGGGGGATCGAGTTATTGGCTGCCAACGGCAAGGAAAGTCGGTGTTTGCACGGCATAGCAGAGCTTAGACAGGCTTGTTCCAGATCCATGACCGTTCACGACGCGGGTATGCGCCCCCAGCTATCCGACACAGTGGGGGTACGAACTGGTTGGCTGGTAATACATGATAATATCGAGATTTGGAGACGAACCTAAGATGCACATCGCCATCATAGCTTGCTGCACTACATCTGGGCGTTGCATGTTGTCAAGGGGAACATCCCAGCTCCGTTTTGTTACGGAATTTTGGGCCGTTAAATACAGAGAATAAGTTACGGAAATCGTGTATGAACGATCATAAGGGGAGCGACTTTGATGCGCCTGTGCATCGGCATCCAGCTATCAGGACAGTTCGAAGTAGTCCTCAGGTTTCCGAGTTGGCCATCCATTCTGAACCACTGTCATCTAGTGTTCTCGGCTTCCAAGCCTACTCACCGAAGGGACTAAAGTTCGCATGTCAAGCGGCCGGCCATGTCGGAGATCCAGGACTTTGAGGCACTTCTAGTGCCCATGCAACTAGATGCCTTCGTCCTCAACCCAGCGGTCTGCGGCACTGGGGAGGAGGGCGATACCACCGCGCACATCTCTCCCATCACGCAGCCAAACTATACTTTCCTACGGCTGCAAAATTTCTTGATTCAGAGTGATGTTCAGAATCATGTCGACCTGCATAACACGGCTCCGGCTGAGGTCAATTCGCGTATGATGGATCTTGGCGCACGACCTCAGCCCCAGCAGCTGCGCCATCGTTATGGAGTCTATGTTCACTGGACTCTGCCGCGATTCTACCGTTCTGGTGTGTCATCTACGGATACTGTTCCTAATGAACGACGCAAGCGAGAACGGCTTCGACGCGGCTTGGGCGGAACGTCTACAGCGGCTGAGCAGAGCACCAATGTTACGCCCGAGTTTGTTGAGCCACCTACGCGGTGGGTTGGTGAGTGCCGTTTATGATCATGTGTCTCAAGCTTTCGATATCTTTCAGACAAGCAGTAAATACTGCTGCAATCCTTACCGATAGAGGAATGACTGACCGAGATGTGATAGTCGTACGCAAGCTTGATCTTGACAGTATCCAGCCCGAAGAGGCCCGATCAGCCTTTGCGAATCGCGAAGTAAGTAGTATCCAGACTTGACATTATGTTGCCACCAGTTATACAAGCGGGCAAAATATGGTTCAACGAACCTGGCCCGGTTCTATAACTTCAGTCTAAAGGATCAACCTTTAACTAATTATGCCGTAGTACGAAGCGTGGGTGCTGGAGAGTGACTATCTGTGGTCGCTTGACGACATCCCACTCAGCATGGATCTACAGACAGACCTTGCGCCGTTTGTCACAGGGCACGCTGGCTCCGATATTAATATTGAGGAGCAAGCTGAAGTCTTCATTGGGCGCAAGACATCGCTCTCTGAGTGGACACCTGATGACCCAAATTCGACTGCGCAACCACCCAGTATCAGTTTATTACGAAGCGGCAATCAGCTATTTGCCGACTTTCAGATGCACAACTCAAATGTTTTCAGCGTTCTTGACAACTTTGAGTACCTGGACGGCAATAATGAGACTCAGTATCTCACCCACGCAAAAGCCAGCTACTATCTCCTAGGCTGGCATTGGAAAGATAACGTCGATCCTCTCTGGAACTCGACCAATGCAAACCCTCACCAAGCCAGTTTGGATACTCTTTTCATGAAGATGCAGGGTGTCACTCAGAGTCCCGAGGATTGGAGCGACTGGTTGGACGAGCAGAGCCCTTTGCGAGCCTTCTGCCACGGCGCTATGTATGACGTGACCTGGGATGTGGACAATAAGCCAGCCACGGTACCGGCAGATCAATACAATGCCCACATCTCTGACCAGACACTGGCTGCTGTCTCTGTCGGAACCACTCCCATGGATGCATTGATATCGTACTGCCATGCTCGCAAGAGCCAAGGCGATATCGACAAAATAGAAGAGGATATAATCACACTGGAGGCATTACTTCAAGCGCGTGACGACGGTGTCGAAGGACAACGCGAGGCGCAAGAGTAAGTTCCATGTAGTCTTTCATCGTCCCCCCGGCAAGTTTTGGCCTTGTTGCTCTCATAGGCATACTCTCAAAGTACGGCGTATGGCATTTACTTACTCGGATTTTGAATAGCACGGTTTATAACTGGGCGTTCAATCGCTCACCCGGCGGGTCACATTATCATTTTTCAGGACCTGATCAGAGCTCAAAACAGCCTGTTGAACCCGACCGGCCGTCCGTTCTGAAATTACGCGAACTAAACCAAACGCAAAGCCTGCTTGATGGCTGTAACACAACTATGAAACAATACCGATGGGATATGTTCTCATTATGGTGGAAGTTCATGAGCGATGTAGGCAACGGCGGCACCGGCAGTGACAATGATGTCGCCAAGTACAAGGAGGCAGTCAATGATCTCTCCAAGCACATCAGTGGCTTGCAGGACCGTATTAATGACCTGCAGGTCAAGGTTGACGATCTGCTCAACGACCCCGACAACTTGCTGGCAACAGCCAAAGCAGCGAGTATGCCAGTCTTCTATCGTGCTAATGATCCTACCGTCCTCATCGGAGGGATTCCGTCTGGCTGGCCGCTAGATTATCTAGATAATGTATCCGTGCGGGCGCCGTTCCAGACCATTCCCGCCACCGACTCGTCCACTTTGCCATCCGCCCTCAGGGACTTCTCTACGCTTTTGCAGACTAAACTTCCCGCTATTTTCAAAACACCTGCTGATGCTTTGCTAACTGAATTCTACGTTATTCGGCCCGGGGGTAGCGACCCTGGCACAAGCCCTTCGGATAAATTCTATCCACAATTTCACGACACCGTCACTTCAGACGGACGCTGGAGAGATCAGTGGGGAGACCGTCAGCCTTGGTTTCCCCTTTACGCTGAGTGGGAAGGTGAGTAGTATTCAGTGTTGTCTTCTCATTGCTTTGGCCACAATGATGCTCTCGAAGTCCAAATTCAGATCTGGGATCGCTTGAGGTTGCGCGACAGTCAGATTGATGATGACTGACCCCAAGATTGTAGTGGAGTACACCCATATACCCCTTGACTATTGGAAGCTTGATGAACATACAGCTCGCCTGTCGGTGGATGAAGCTGTGCGTTACGGCATCACGGTCCCATCAGCCGACGGTCAGCAACCGCCGCCGCTGTGGGAAGCTCTGGCCAACGAACAGAGGGAGAAGGGCCTGGACACCCGGGTACTATCCGGTCGAGTGCTCATACTTCCCCAGCCAAGTTTCTCATTGGGCGCCAAGATTACGCAGCTTTTCGACAACACACCGCCGGATATTTTAGACCAGTATCTGTCAGCAGACGAACGGCAGAATCTGCTCAACAATGTGTCTAAATTGTCTTATCTATCATCACCACTCTCTGGGTTTGCCAATGCCATGGTCACGCTCGCTGAGGGGAGTCACATCAAACCTGAGAATAAGATTGTCGACGCCAATGGCGAGTCTAGCTCAGCTGTAAGCAGTCTCTGAGTTTGACACATTCACTTTTCAATCTTTTAAAATACCCCAAATTCCAAGTAAGATAGCAATAGTTCCTAACCTTTCTTCATTTTAGATTGGTGCCGCGGTGAACGAGCCCGCAGGTCTTACCGCCCCGAATATTGAGTTGATTCAGGGCCAGTCCGCCTCAACACCATACGCTGCCTTAGTCAACTTTCTCGAAAGCGAGTGGTGCCCCTTCAAACCAGTGACGCACGGACAATTTAGGTGAGCTCTATGTCCCTAGATCCAAGATTCTTTTACTGATTCTCCGCAGGTTCCGCAAGCTCAATATCATAGACAAATTTGGGCAGGCCTTGGTTCCTATTGATCAAAACCCACGAGTGGATGGCCCGCCTCCTCTGTACCCATGCATTAGCGACTTCTACGAGCCGCAAACTATCACGCTTGGTGATGGCAAGGACTACGCCAATACTGTCCTCCAGGATAATGCCGCGCAATGCGAGTTCATTCAGGTTCCGCCGCAGGTAAATCAGAATATTCGCCTCAATGCCAGTTTTGTCACGCGCATTGCCGACGATCCGACGGATGAGATACAACGTTTTACTGGTTCGGGAGCCTCTGTCAGCGACATTGGTCCTGCAACTTGGCGTCCAGTTTCCGAGTGGGAGAACCCAATCTGGGGCTGGGTTATCACAAATTTCGCTGACTACGGTATTCAACTATTTCTCCCAGATGGCACTTTCTACCGCGAGGTACGCTTCGGCGGTCCTCTTGGAACGTTGGAGTCACCCAAGTGGCTGCCGTTCAGCCCTGACCGGGACACTCCTGAGACGCCAGCGACTCGCCAGCTTGATGCCCTCGTTGAAAAGCTCACTGACCCCCCTTACCTCAAGGGCTTTTGGTATATGATAACAACAGCACAGGAGAAATTGGCGAAAGCGCCAAATGCATACGCACAGTTCCTGAACTCCATTGTTGGCAAGCCACTAGCTCTCGTCAATATGGGGTGGTCGCTCGAGCTGGACTCGCCACCCGACGTAAATCAAAGTACAAAGAGCAAAGTGCAAGATCCCGAACGCGATCTGACACCGTCGGCCAATGCCGACGATGAAAAGCCATATTACCAGTTCCAGGTCCGTCTAGGAAACCGTGATGCCTCCTACGACGGGCTTGTAGGCTATTTTGATACGACGGCGCCGGGTACCGATGAGCTCAACCTTGACTATATAAGGACGTTCTTTGCCCCGGACAGCGGGGAGTTGGAACCGCTGAAGCCTCTTAACACGAAGGAATACCCTCTCTTTACACCTTTCTGGGAGGCTCCGTATCCAACTGATGCACCTTATGACGATCCAGGACGTCAAATTGACCCGGTAGACTATGATGACAGGTCAGTGCACTAGAATCTCTTGTGCCTCATTCTATCGTTCCTACCGTCTCTCGAGATCGCCCGCTACTTAACCAGCGATTCTCTATTCCTCGTACTCCCGCGTTCTTCCACGCCCTTTAACATGACCTATCATAAAGGTGAAGTGAATGCTGACTCTGGACTCACAAATAGACGTAACGCACGGATGACAGTTTTCGGATCCATCATTGACCCTTTCACATCTATTCATGCTTACTCATCTATACTGCCATCTTTAGAGCTGTTGCTCCCAGAATGGACGTGGCAAAAGGCGATGAACACGATGACCGCCTTTTTCTACGCTGGTCCTATGACGGTGCCCCTCAATGACGTACCAGCTTACGATAAGGATCAGAAACTGACAACGCAGAATGCGAGGGATATCCCCAAGCGGGACTTGGCGTTGCCGGCGCTCTCTGCCGGAGATTGGAGCTGGTTCGAACCTTATGCTGTTGAAGAAGAGGGAGATGACCCGGTGTTCAATCCCTTTGGTATTGAGAAACGGGGTGATATCACCAAACCTGGATTCCAGGATGGGCCGTACACCGCTATTGAAGGGTTTCTGCAGCTGAGGAACCCTGTCATGGCGCCTAAGGGTAGCAGTTGATGAAACGCGGACAGAAAATGTTAGGAGTGAAGTGAGAAGAGTCCTGGTTGAGAGCGTAATGGGTAATATGTATTAGGTTTCACGAGCGCCTCGTTCATTATAGTTACCTGTTCCCAGCCTGAGTTTCATTGCAAATCACATGGGAGCTTCGTAGACGGTAGAATAAGTGACCTTCAATGAGCGTCAATACCGTTGAAGGCCTAGTCAGGCCTCTGCAAGCAGTACGATATTGGTAGTTGATATTAGACTGCTAGTACTAAATAGGTGGCGATGAATCTGCATCAAGACGGGTCTTTGCGAGACACCTAAAGCCAAAAGCCTATGTGATGTCCTCAGGGACCAGGACGCTTGGGGAAGTGAAAGTGATCCTTGCTACACTTATTTGCTTCGTCACGATGAGTTTTTACGTGAGCTTGGCATATCTTGAAAGAAAGATAAATTGGCTTCATGGGGAATGGCTAAAACTATGAATCACGGTGACCCCTGACAGACTGTCCTCATTTGGAATTGGGCATAGAAGTGTTGGCCCTTGGGGAGAGTGCCCATAACGGTACCAAATACAAACCATTGATTCCGAATATCTCCTCGTTAATACTCCACGAAAAAAATCAACGGTTTACAAGCGCCCCAGCAAGATACTCATCGGCAACCCCATCGCATGCGATTCATGCGAAGTGCCTAATTAACTCACCGGATCCCGAACATGCGTGAAATCGCTAAAAGCTTTGATCTGGGCGCCGCCGGCGTCCTTCGCAATGTAGAACAGGTGATTAATGTTGTTCGCCTGCACGACAGTCAACTTACTGAGCTCAGCAATCTTCGGCGCGCCGGCCACGAGTGTGGCCGTTGCTTCCCAGCCGCTCTGGGTCCGGGTGGCGCGCCAAATAGATGAGTTGATGTCGCCGTAATAGACGTATGTCTTCTTGTTTGATGGCGAGTATACCACTGCCAGGGCTGGGTTTTTGGCCATTGTTGGGCTGGGGAGGTTGACCTCTGTTTGATCGGGTTAGGTCTACTACGCTGCTGATTTTGTAGCTTGGAGGGGATTATGCTTACGGGACGTGTCTTGCACTATATAGTCGACTAGACCGCCGCCTTCGAAAATTACGTGCCGCTTTTGATCTGTTTCGTCGTAGAAGGCGGCTAGGGAGGCGTTTACGGCTACGCCTGGGATCACGTTCTGATCCGAAAGTCAATGGTTTTTGCCTTAACGTGCGATCATTTCAGAAATGCGAATGAGCAAACGGGCACAAAGGTGTCCCTAGCAACTTGCTTTCTGATATTGAACAATGTACATGAAAAAAAGGAATTTTAAGCCACTTACACTTTGCGAAGTCCCGGTTTTAAGGTCGAACTCCAGAAGAGTTCTGACATTGGGAGATTGGCCACTGCGGTAAGAGTTAGCTTTCATCACACTAAGTTGAATTGGGTCCGTAGCAATGTATAAGAGCTCCTCGAAAACATCGCGGGAACCAAAACGTCACCAGCAAAAACGAAACATACATGAGATAATACAACCATCCGCTGTCTCCGTCAGGCGTCACGCATAAGGCAACGTTAGTATTCTCCAACGTCGTAGCTGTGAGCCTCTGATAGACAGGAGAAACCAAAGAAATCTGGTTCTCCGTCTGCGTCGCACCGGCATCTAGTCTAGGCGTCGTCACACCCACGACGTAGTTCAATCCGCGGTAGAGCGCGGCAGCCAGTGATGACGGATTGAGAATGTAGCCATTGTAGTCGTTGTCTCCTGGCTGCCATATATCGGTGGCCTGGTCGTCTTTGTCGGTACCGGACTGGAGCGAGATGCCTAGCTGGGCTTTGCCTGTGTTGAAGAACAGGTTGATGCTCTTGTCGTCGGGCACGGCTTTGTTCACTAGAGCAGCGAGGGCGGCCATGATGACTTGGTTGATTGAAGAAACGCTGGAGAAAAGTGACTTCAGAAGATCCTCGCTCCTGCGAGCTGAGTAGGGTGTAGGGGCGAGAAACAAATATTCAGTTAGATGGTACTATGTCTCCCTGTGCTCTCCTAGTGTCGCCCATAATAGTAGCCAATTCTGCTTGATATTTGAATGTAGTACTGTCGATACGGTTGATATTCCAATACGGTTGTCAGTCTAATACGGTGACAACACAAATGTCTCCTGGGGACAACCATTAGCTAATAGCCGCTCGTGATATTGACAAGGTTGCAACCCACCACGCCACCATGCACCCCAATACTACGCAGCATTAGACATCTTGGTGGGCTCGTCGCTAATGTAATTCTTTCTTCCAACTCCACGACGTCGATGTTACTAGTTAGCTCTATGCACTTCGGCTAATCGGTGAAGCATCGACGGACAACTCAGCGTCCCGCAATTCGCCGTGCCGCCTCTCGCGACGATATCACATCCCGGTATCAACATCCTCCCTGCTCGACTTCCAAGATTGCCAAAGAGGTCAAGAACAGGTAGCATGCCAAGAGCTGCAGCTCGATAATCGATTGAACATTGACGCACAGGAAATACTCGCCACCCCGCCGCTAATCTTGAATTGCGACATCGTGTCTGATTCTCCAAAGTCATCACCAAACCCCGCAAAACGGCATTTCTGGTGACGCCACCGATCGCCGTGAGTCGTGACACGGTGAACGACTGCATCTCCGGACGAGGGGCCTATTGTGTATCCCGATCTACCCCTCCCCGCCGGTTAATCAGGGCGTGGGATGTTATGAACTGATTCTGGATCAATACCCCCTGGAGTATTCGCATCGCGCTGCGCAGTTTGAATACGATCTGCACTACCGAGTCGCTCACGTCAGAGTAGAGCCTCAATTGCTGCATAGTTCCGCTACGGAGGGCATGGAAGCTCCTTGGCGGTAAAGGGATATTCCACAACACCGACGTGCTCATTCATAGGTAGTATACTCGGTTTAATCCGTACAGACTGAGAGGCTCTACAAGATGTGAATTGCACTTGGTGCTATTCGCAACGTAGAATTTGAAAGCAAATCGTCTAAGGAAGACATTCACGATGGGCATCTTTCCTGGGGGCAAGAGCACGCGCATCAACTCTCCTCGCCATCTAACACTCCGACACACGCGGCGTGTTGCCGCTGCGTATCGCCGACAAGTCCAGCGCTTGGCCGGCGTCCACGTCGAGGAGGATGAGGTTGATCCACTGCCTCCCGGACAGCAAAAGCTCAACTCGTACTGGGCTCCTGGCCTCCAAGCCGGCCCAGAACACAACATCGCCGTAACGCAGAGTGTCCAGGCGCCAAACAACCCAGAGCTCAAACTCGAAGCAGAACAGTCCTTCTTCGTTGATGCGCCGCAGTTTACGCTGCCAGAAGGGAGCATACACTCAACGTATCCTCCTTCGGGCTACCCTGATACGAACAGGATACTCCCGCATGTAGTTCTAACGGATCCGCATTTGCCATGGGAGAGACTCGGGAGCCCCAGTCAGGGGACCAATTTCGAGCTCCGGATGAGGATGAAGGCAATAGCAGCAGGCGCAAAGGGTGATCCTGTACGCAACCGAGTTCCATGGCTTGTCATCTTCTCTTTTTCGCAGGATGAGCTGCGATTGCCACCTGAAGACCTGGATGGGCCAAACAGCATCTTCCGCAATACCAGCGACGGCGTAACGAAGCCTGTCAAACAGTCGGCAACTATGACCGTAAACACGAGCATTTCTGACTTATGGAATCTTACGTCGGATGTGACAACACCTGTGAACTCGAGTCTCGGGCCGGATAGCATGAAGGATAGCCGGGGTGACTTTATTTTCGTCAAGCCAGATCTCTTCACGAATCTGTTTCTCGGCAGCGATTCCAATGGCAACCCGGTCAAGGGCTCTAGCCCCAACACGCTGCAGTATCAATACCAAGCCCATGTCCGCACGATCAACGGGCAGGGAATGGCACTGGCAGGTGTCGAAGACACGGCTGTTTTCAGCATTGTTGTCGGCACCCGAGCCGGTCCTCTAGACAACGAGACGCCGGCAACTATGTGCGCACACCTTGTATCAATTGAGGGTGTCGAGGATATGTCGTGGCCAACCTCGAGCCACCGTTACGTGGCGCTTTGCTCGCTGCATAGCTGGAATTACACGGTCCTGCCTGCGAACACGCTCAACGTGCCGGACGCGTTCGAGCAGTTGGGCAGCACCCTGAATGTTTTACGTGCACCAGAGGAGACCATTCAGCCACTGCGAAACTCGGGTGACCAACTTCAACAGCTCGTCGCGAAGAGACTTGATGATGGATATACCCTCGTGCGATACCGTACCCAGACAGGTGAATCAACTGTCGCCTTCTACCGTGGTCCCTTTACGCCGTCTTACGTACCGCCCCTCGAGAACCTGACCAGAAGCTCTAATTCAGGTGTCGACCTCCAAATCCTCGACAAGCAACTTGGCATCATGGATGTTACGTACTCAGTTGCATGGCAAGTCGGCCGTACATTGGCTCTCGGTAACGAGGGCTATACCGCAGCTCTTATCCGACTACGTAGTGCTATTCATGGTAAAGCCGATGCTGCATCCAAGCTGCAGGTAGTCAAAGACGTCGATGATGCCGCTTTCCGCACCAGAAGCGACTTGTTGGCGGATTTGGACTCTGTTGTTCGCAGCTTGGCTTCGATTCACCTCGGTGGTAACGATGATTTAGATCCAGGGGAGCCCATCCGTAACCCAAGATTCCTACCCGGTGGCGCCAGACGACGTTGGCAGCGACACCGACTTGCCCGAGCCGAGATACCAGATCTCTCCTTCAGCTCACCTCTTATCAGGAGGAAGTATCCTAGCTTGGCTACTCAAGCGGCGCGGACTTTTGCCCAGAGTACAACTGGTGGCATATACGATGAGACTAACGACCCGCTTTCAGCCGACTGGATGATAGTTCTGTCCTGGTTGCTTGATCGTATGTTCCTTGCCGGTGTGCCGGCTCACTGTCTCATACCCGACCCAACTTATCTCGAACCCGAGAGCCTACGTTTCTTCCGCATTGACAATAATTGGGTCGACGCCCTCATCGACGGTGCATTATCTCTTGGCAATCACTACGGCGACGATGAGGACCGTAGGGCAATTAAGGAGGCATTGAATGATTACCTCACTCACATACCCGATGGACAAGATCAACCCGTCCAAATTCCGAGCTATGGCTTCTACCTTCGTTCTGATCTTGTGACCATGTTCCCGGACTTACGTGTGGAAGTCCTTCCTGACACCGCGGCTCTCGCAGCCGAAGGCAAAGCGGCCCTCACTGGCGCGCCCCTCCTTCGTCACGAAATCGTTACTGACGGTGTCATGATGGCATTTATGGACCGCGTACCCGGCTCGGATCAGTTCGGCAGTCTCGTCTTCACACAACCTGCTCACCAGCAACGATTCGCGGTTGCTCGCGGCGTCGATACGGAGCAAGTGAAAGTTGACATCCGGCGCCAGTACACGGTGGAACAAAGCATCCGAGAAACAGACTCGCAGAGACATGACGCCCTCACGCAACTCATTTACAAACCCGGTGATTCGAACAACATCTTCTACTGGGACGCGCAGTCTGGATCCGGGCTTAACGACTTACGTGTCATTTGGCCACCGCGGTTCTCCGCTGTCCAGCTCAAAGAGCTACAGGACAAAATGGGCAATGCCAGTACGGGACAGGCATACTTCAACGACAGCACGCCTACTTCGGCACTCTTTGCTATGCAGCTGAATGATCCCATCTATAATCTGACCATCGATCTCAACTCTCATACGAAGTCCGGAACCATAGCCGCGTTGGGACCTCCTGCTATCTCAACCAGCCCAGAGATCCGGACGTTGAGACTGTTGGACGTCGCTCGTGTCACGAGAGTTGTTGGCTCGGCCGATGCGCCCAGTATCGCACCTACAAAGTACGTAGATGACGATAACGACTACGGAGCAACCTTCCAGCGTCTCAAAAGCTACGTTGCCAGCCCCACAGCACTCTCAACATTCCTAGCTCCCAACGTCCGCGCGCTTCCTATAATCTCAGCGTCATCCCTAGCCGAGCCGGTACCAGAGAGCGGCCCAGCAGGGACACCACGGTATAAGATCAGCATCTCAAGCAACATAGTCGGCCACTGGGACATAATCGAGCTAGACCAGCACAATCTAGCCCAAGACCTGATATTCTCCGTAGTCATACAGCAAGACGAAGTAAGCCAGTACCGACTAGCCGAAGTAGACATCCAAATCGACCTAGGCGCAGCGCCGGAAAACGAAACCGACGAGTCGCACTTCCTCATGCAGAACTACGCCGGTCCCGGCGCGCACATGCTCACGAACCTCCGATTCAACATCCTGCCGGCAAACGTCGTCGAAAGCGGGCGGAATCTGCTCCGTCTACGTCTCCTCCCTCGCTCCTCTAAGGGCTGGGTGTACTCCACCAGCGTCAATGAGTTGAGCTTCTTGCTTGGCCTTGCTAGTATCAACGCTCCTAAGAAGTACATTGACCAATTCCAGGTCCAGACTTGGGCTAATTACTTGCGGAGTGAGTCTGGCGGGCTGGATCCGGGGAATATCCTTACTGTTACTAATCCTGATACTACGGTTACTGTTGTGAACCCGCAGTACGCGCCTTGATTTACGAACTCGCCCCAACTGAAGGCGGTTGGGGCTATTTGGATAGGGGAGGACCGGTCACTGAAATTGTAGCGTTATTCTTACTCCGCGAATCAGATGGGAATCGCTGTGGCATATTCGATAGGGCGCTTTTGAATTGCACTACGTTCTAACTCTGTTGTATGAAACCCTTGTGCGATACCGTAACCCAAATCTAGGATGGATTCTACACAATCTGCTTGCTTCCCATAACTAACAGCATCGCCTTCCCATGCGTATCAACGATCCATATTCAAGCAGACAAATTCCGAGTAAGAGCATATTCCGCATACAAAGCTATTCAACAAGACCCATAAACATAGCCAAACAACCTTAGCAACAGCAGTTTCTTTAAATTTGCAGGCATAAGGCGGCAAGGCCAATATGCATCCCGCAGCTCCAACAATAAATATACCAGCATGCATGAACTGCAGATCTCGAGTTCGAAGTCTAGACTGCAGTGTAGATAACCTTCACGGATGCAAGTCCCGGTTTTACGTAAAGCAGCATGAAAGCCCGTGCATATCCGCGGTAACAGGCATTAACGCAGTAATAGGGTCTGGACTTCGGCAGTTAAGCGAGGTTGACGTCGGGGAAGAATTCCGGATTCTGGTCCGGTTCTGTGGGGGTTCAGCGGTATAATAGCGCTTCATAAAGCGTGGGGGTTGCCTATCGCTTCGGTGCATGCATGTCCGGCACTTACACTAGATCCCGGCTCCGCACCGGGTGGTCGGGTTTTCCCTTTTCGGAATGCCCCGGTTGTTTGGTTTGGCTTTTCACACCCCTTTGTAAAACCGCCTGGTAATACCTAATATATTTGGGCATGTATGGTGTTTCTACTGGGTTGCTAATACGAGGTGATCGCTTTAGATTCGGAGCGGATTGGCAATGCACATTGCACTGATCGCCAACTGCGTTGATAACTTGATTGGTACATGCTGGGCCCGGTGGAATCATATAATAATGCTTTAGGCCGCGTATCGGTGATGCAACACCCGGAAGAACTGGGCATGCCGGGATGGCAGGTTCGATGATGCGTAGAGTGACTACTATGTGGATGCATGGTAGTCTGCATTGACAGCATTGACGGTCCCATTGCCATGGCGATCTTTGTTGATCGATCTGCCAACGTGTGACGCCAATTGCGCATTGCTGCGCTGGTATTTGGAAGATTGCAGTTCATGGGTGGTATTATCCTGATCACGCCATGCAAGGTCTTTACGATCAGCTCTGGTTCCCCGCCGGTGTGCTGGACAGGTTTGTGGTAAGCAATGCGGTTGTTGTTGCTAAGCGGCGAACCGCACAAGTGACAATAGTGTAAAACGTTCCTTTGATGACGCGCAATAAATTGCATCTTCGGAATCGTTCGACTTAAGGGATTAGCCGGTGATTCCACTGATTCGGATACGGGTTTCATGCATTGGCGGTGGTATGATGGAAGCCTCCCCGTCCTCCCCGGTCGCCTGGGCCCTACACCTCACAAGCCGGTTTCAGTTCCTTGATTAATTGCCGGTTCTCCAACTTCTCATGACGACTTGCGCATGGTCATACTGCAACGAACTTTAGACAGCTTCATGTTTGTCCAATGCAAACCGCAGTATACCGTTTTGGAGATTGTTTACAGTAACATTGCATGGAGCACCGACGATAGTGTCACGATCACATTTCTTTTTACTATCGGTGATAGATTCCTCGGCAGACCCGGGGAGTATGGAACGCGGGAAGAACTAATAATACATGTCTGTCAATGCGGATGACGATCCACTACTCGCTTGTGGAGATCGAGATGTCTTGGAGAGAACGGCATGGAGACTCATCTCATGCACCCCACGTACCGGGCCTGCCACGTACACGCACGTAAAACGTTGACGAGCTCAATGCAGGTTGGAATCGGCTGGATCGGCCCCGATAGAGATACGTACGGTGATTGAACCGCAAATCCCGAGTTCAAGACAGAGAGATGTGTAGTCTAGGACAGACGCGGGTCACTGGTGCGATGGTAGATGTCTATACGAAATCTAGTGTCACTGTAAGTCTTGAGATGGTGAACTCACTGTTTGGTCCTACGTATAACATATGATTGACTGTGCTACCAACTAGACAATGACATACGAATAGGTCAACTTGGGTTTTAAAAGCAGTCAACGTAGTTAACTCATCTTAGTACACACAGAATGGCGACCCTGGTGAAGCTCGCGGCATTTGGGGAGGACAAATTCTTCGACAACGCGTTCAATTATACCTTGAACGATGTAAGCCTCAGTCCAGATCTGCCTTCGTCGTTCCCGCTCTCTAGTCTGGAATGGCGGCGAATCTCTCATTTGGGCCCTTGTGGCAAGTTGGTATGATCCGAAACCAAGCTGACGCTTTAACAGATTACTGCATGGTTGGCCGACTGTGCCAACGGCAAGAAAGGTGGTGATCGAACTAAAGATGAAAACGTCAAGTATCTACTGAACCAGATTCAAGTGAGGTTACTTGAGCTTATGTGAGTATCCACAGGTTCGCGGTGTAAGATAAACCACTGATTAGTCGATAGGCAACCGAATGGTGCAAAATTCACAACCCCACCGCCAAAATCTCACTTCCTACGCGACGTAAACCCCAACTGGACAGGAGCAAAACAGCAGTGGGACACAGAAGTGAAGTTCGTGCCATACGTCCTGCTGAGTGCCTACCAAGGAGCTCAAGACAAGACTCTCAACATTCCATGGTGGAATCCCTATGACCTACTTGGCTTCTTCCTCAGCGTTCTAGGACCAGCACCAGCGGCCGCAAAGAAGAATAACTATTTCCTGCCTCTGTGTGCCGTGTACGCTCGGTGGTGCGCGCGCATAGCTGGGCGTCCCCAACCGGGCTGGAAGTGGACTGGCAAGCCAACCACCGGGTGGCCGGGTAAAGGTGATTGGCCGTACATGTACAGTGTTATATGGAGACCTGAGGGGAGAGAAGCCACCAAAGCAATCCCCTTCTTCCTCGGGAGCTCAACGGGGGGCGACGAGTGGACCGAATCGGAAGTCGGCCAGTGGAGAACGAGGGTGCAGCGCCAGAGATTCGACATACTCTACCACAACTTGCAGATGAGTCTGTTTCCCGCGGATTCTTTTGACAAAAAATCATCCATAGTACAAAGCGAAGGCACCGGCTCGCAGTGCTACGGCAACTGTGCGGAAACATACCCGTTTATATTCAATATTCGAAAGTACGAATTCATTCTCTGCTTTTTCTCGTCCCTGTTTCAATTCAGTGTCGCTGACTGCCCGAAATGCTTCCAGAACAAAGCAAGCCAACAGGGAATTGCGGGGTCTTGCTCTCAAAAAGGACTTTATGAAGCCGCAATCACTGAATAAATACGACCCAGTGTTCGGCGGACAAATCTGGAGCAACCTTTGCGGTCCCTGCGGTAACTGCTGGCACATCGTCCGTAACGCCGGCGTGTTCGGAAAGAATTTCGGCTGGCGTTACGAAGAGGAACTGGCTCCGAAGAAAGCAACTACCGCGTTAATGGACAACCCGACAACTACCCCAGCCGCGACGGCTGCGACTGATGCGCCGGAAGGCTGGAGTAGCAAAGCTGAGGATTTGAACGCTACTTACTATTGGGGCACGGACGGAGCTGGGACGGCTGTATGTATTCAGGGTGGTTTATTTCCTCCGACAGAGTCTCGATCCGCGTCGCCAGCTTGCTGTCGAGATCCCGCTGAGGCTCTTTCTCCGTATAACATTTACTGACACATTGAGTCCGACAGGCTGCGCAGAAAGTGGGCTTGAATAACCCACAAGGACTTTACATTGCAGACCTTGACAACGGCGGCGATCGATACATCTTCAAGGATGGCACTACCGGAAAGATTTACGTGTGGAGCATGCTCACGGACGAGATATTTGAGTTCACTAAGCCGACTACTCGTAAGTAATGTAACACCTTTTCTTTCATCCCTAACCAATGCCGAGAGTGCCGGCGGGCTCTGTAATTTTGAGGGCGATTGCATATCTCTGGAACTTCTAATTGCTAACTTTCAATGAAGAGGATGAAATCATAGCTCAGTTGAAGCTGCTACCAACGGGAAAAGGATCGGTGGAAACTAAACAGCTTCATGACGTTGCTTGAGCGAAACGGGAGGACGAGCGGAAGGGCGAGGACTATGCGCTGCATTGCATTCCAGATTGTTACTATCGCTTGATCGTTGTTTGATGTCATCCTGTCACGATTATACGAAATATAGCAGCATCTAACGATGCTACCTTCCACCTAACTTGGTCAGAATCGTGAATAAAAGTTTGCTCCGACGTGATGCAAATGTAGCCGAACTTCCCGATCATAGTCCATACTCGCGCCAATCCAACCGCATCAATCTAAGTTCATCCATTCTGCAAAGCTCTGGCCAAGTTGGTAACGAACAGGTCCGTAATCTTGACTCCGCGCGTCTGCCTTGGTCTAACTGATGCGGCCAATATTTGATGTTAGCAGATGTAGATTCGTTTAGTTCCTCTAGATTCCGACTCGCCTCCTCAGGGGTACCCGCCGACGTAACTGGGTACAAGGGGCAAATTCCCAAGCTGCAGCCCGCTACCCGGGCAACAACCGACGTTTACCCTATTCGCCATGTATCCAAGGTCAACCGGACCGGATAAACATCAATGGAACGACAGCCAAGGGCTAGAGGCCGTCGGGGTTAGAGCCGCCCCTATCACCATAGGCTACCAGTTCAGATACGGGTCCAGCTCCGAGCCATTCGGATCAAAGTACTATATCTTCAGGCAGGATTTCCTGTCTGTAGCAGCCAAGCATTGTTGCGGAAGTGCCGGAAGTTGGAAGCCACCCGCGAAACAGAACTGCACATCGGTCGGTTCGGTCTGTTTATACCTATTGACTGACTGATCGACAATAACCAGCGAACCGATCGACCGCTACTCAGCGGCCAAAGGGTATCGTCCGACACATCGACTATATATTGGAAGATAATGAGGTAATTTACAGGAATTGTGGTACATTATGATGCGTGACATACAAGCGTGCGAAACGATCCCTAATATGGTGGCTACGATTGCCATTTTGCTGGAAACAACCAAAATCGGCAGGTAGCCGAGGGGAAAAAGCTTTGTTTTCCCCCGAAATTGGCCGGAAAAGGTCCTATTTGAGCGGTAATGATAACATGCAAACGCCGTCGGCCTTGGCAGTCGGTCAGGTTTCTGAGCCGACAGCCAACGGTCCTAGTCAATAGAGATCCGACTGCCCGTCGTGTTGGAGCTATCGTGGACGACTGGCTATTCGCTGATTCATAGGAGTGACCGCCCGGTACGTCGCTGGTTCGACCAACCGATGTGCAGCTCAGCCGGGAAATACAACCATACTGGGTGGCCCTGGACTTTGCACGCTTGTAAGCTACTCTAGGAAGTTTGAGAATTGGAATGTGAGCCGAGGCGAGATCCTTTTTTCTCCGGCATTCTTTTTCTACTCGCGTTTCTATGTCTTGACTCTATGGTTGTCAAAGACACCATCAAAGATCAAGGAACCCTGATAAGCGTATAAGACGGTCAGAATCGCCAAGCGTCCGTCCGTCCCTATCATTCCTGCGACCGAGGCAAACTCGATCATATTAATGTTGATTCCTTGTGGCCAACCGCATTCTTGCGCTCCCGTAGGGATATGCAGCGCACTAACGACGAAAAGGTCATCATGGAGATTCTGCCATATTACCAACACAATGCTCTACATATGCGCCGTCAGCAGCGGAGTAACGGACTCCGGAGTATGACAGTCACCATCACCGTCACTATGACTCCGAATAGGCAACCACGGTACGAACTAGATACATTACTGAGCCTTTTCAATCAGGATTCTGAAGACATGTTTTAACCGGAAGATACAGCGTAGTTGTTGATACCCCCGAAACCTCCAATCACGCCGAATTTCCACTACCTACGGACCGCCTGCCGTCGAGATACGGTCTGTACTCTTGGTACAATTGCGAAAACACTCGATCCGATCAAGCCGGCTGATTTTCCATCAGGAAATATATTACGTCACATTCGTATTGTGATCAACCACATCTGGTAAACTCTGGGGCTGAATTCATATAAATTCCCAGTCTCGTAGCGCGTAAGCGTCTTGGCGCTGCACTGCTGTCTCACCGCCAACAGCCATGATTCCGGCCATAAGAAGAAGGCAAGTTCCCATCATCTCCATTCAACAGACAGCGCTGACAACAGATCAGACACCTCAAACCCAACCATGAAGTTCCCTTCGAACCTCCTCGTCGCGGGGGCGCTGCTCTCCCAGAGCGCGTGCTCTAGCTCCATTTCGACAGCTCCGCGCGTAGTTGACGAGGATCAGGGTGTCACCTACGAGGGTCTCAACCGCAATGGCATTGAAGTCTTCCTGGGGATCCCCTTTGGGGAGGATACCGCCGGCCACAACCGCTTCAAGCCACCGGTGCCATATACGCCTGTACGGGGATCTGTTCTCGACGCGACATCCTACGGTCCAGCGTGCGTGCAGGAAGTTGGCCCGGCCTTCCCTCCGTTCTCGTATACCGATGTCACAGAGATCTCCGAAGATTGCCTGAATCTGAACATCGGGCGTCCAAAGGGAACCACGAAAGACAGCCGTCTCCCAGTGATGGTATGGATCTACGGCGGGAGCTTTTGGTCCGGACAGAATCGCGAGGTCGCGACGTCTCCGGACGGCATGGTGGTCGAATCCGTTGCGAATGGCATGCCTGTTATCATGGTGGCCATCAACTACCGCCTCGGGATCTTCGGTTTCGCACAATCGGATGCTCTTGAGGCCGAAGGTTCTGAGAACGCTGGCTTGAGGGATCAGCGTTTGGCTATTGAATGGGTTCGCGATCATATCGATCAATTCGGAGGCGACCCGGACAAAATTACCATCTTCGGTCAGTCCTCCGGTGGTCTCGCTGTCGGCATGCAGATTATGGCATACGGAGGAAGTAAACCCGTGCCATTTCAGCAGGGCATCTGCGAGAGCCAGAACAACGAACCTGGTATTACGGCAAATTTCACGATTGATGCTATGCAGCGCGTGATCGACGCGGTAGGGTGCAATACAACCAGTCTGCATTCAGCGGAGACAGTAGACTGTCTACGGAACTTGGACGTGGAGGTCCTTCTCAACGCGTCTGTTTCAACGTACAGCGATGACATTTCTGAGAACATCGGCGACATCTGGCTTCCCGTCGTCGACGGCGATTTCTTGCCCGCTGCACCCTCAGAGCTCATCAAACAGGGGAGATTTGCCAATGTCACGACCATGATTGGGTTCTGTAACAATGATCTTACTTTTTACACAGACCCTACCATCAAAACCGACAAGCAAGCGCACGACTTCATACAGGCGTATGTCCCGACGATGACCAAGGCCAATGTCAACAAGCTACTCTCTATGTACCCAATTTCCGAATTCAAAGCCAACAAGGCCGCAAATCTATCAAGCCAGTTCTACCGTACGGCGCAAGTCTTCCGCGATATCCTAATGGTATGCCAGCCCATATTCTACGCCGAGAACCTCGCGAAGCATGGAAGTGACGTCTACCTATACGACTGGAACCAGACGATCAGCGACCAGGTAGTCAAAGCATTATACAACCAGACAGGCTTAGGCGTGTTCCACACCTCAGATCTCGAGTACGTCTTTGGAAATATCTCGGTGTATAACGATGGGGAGTACCCTTTCCACGCTTCATCAGCTGACATCTCCCTGACCTCCCGGGGTTCGAGATCGTGGTCGACGTTTGCTAGTACTGGGAAGCCGAGTGCCGAAGGCCACGACACGTTTCAGGGGTTCACGACGGCCTTCCCTGGGGGCGATGAATTGGATATCTTCATAGCCGGAGGACCGCATGAGGGACTGTCTCCCATCGACGGGCCTAGGGCGAAGGCTGCGCTAGCGGTGCAGAGATTAAGGGAGAGATGCGCGTTCATCAACTCGGACGAGATTATCGAACAGCTCAGGTACTAGGCTGCATTTATGGCTGAGGTCAAGGTTGTCGCCGGATTTCATTATGCAACTCTATGAATTTCTTTCTAAGGTAGCTACTAGCCTGTAGGAGGAGTCTTTTTTTGTTGTCGGCGATAATATGTAACTGTCTGTTACAACGTCAAAGCCACAGATATCAGCGAATGGACCATTCATAGTTTCTCCTAGCTAATATAGTCTGAAATTCAACATCGGCAAACGAGATATTATGACTTATCTCTGTGTTTTTGTATGAACTTTCTAGGGGACTAGACATGTCAAGAATCAGAGACCATGCTGGCTGTTTCGTATTTCTTTGTCGCTCTGAATCAAGCTGAGTCTTATTCTAAAACTGGGATAAAGGGGGTGAGCCAGGCAATACGCAGTTGGGCAATGCGAAGTCGAGCACTACGCAATTGAGAACTACGCGGTTGAGGTAAACATTCTAAATCGTCGCGTATCCAACAGTCACTCCGTCTCGTAGAGCACGAGCCCCCGTGGAGGGCCTCGCAAAACAGGTATCATCGGTACTCGGTCACAAAGAAAATGAAAGAATCAAGTACCAGCTAGGTACTTCCGGTGGGATCCCCCCCTATGAACAGCAAAATATACCGAAATAATACATTCAGTTGACAAGCTTGTGTACCTGTAGCCTAACACGACTCCCTATACGTAACATGCCACTTAGTTAACACGTCACCTTCAATCGCCAACGGGACCGAGGGCCAGCAACTGATGGTAGAGAGCGGGATAGAGAAACCCGAAACTCCGGAGTAGACTAAGGGGGTAGCGTATATCAAGGAACCTGGAGGAGGAACCCGAACGGTAGGCCTCACGGTAAGGGGTCCAGGGAGAGCTCGGCACTAGATGCCTGAGGAAGCGAGGCAGAAACCAAATTACGCCTTCCGTCTGTTGTCTTGTGACTATACTAGCTACACCGAATGCGGGGGGATAGTTGTTTCCAGAGGAGGCCCGACGGAGTTTCTTCCCCCAAGTTACCCCGACTTTGTCGGCTTGACGGTAGTTATGAAGATATATTCCGACGGTTGCTAAACCCCTTTTGTATTAACTAGCACATAGAGGCCAAGTAACGCCGAGGGAAATTTTCCCGGTACTCCTGTCATGTATTCCGACGTGTCTTTTCAAGCCGATGCTCGGCAGCTAGCTAGCAGTATTTCTCGCCTCTCCAGCGCAGTCTCCGTATAATCGTAGAACACTGTGAAGGTATCTCCATCATTGCTCTGTGCTTGATCCACACATGCCGTTGGTGTAATGTCATAGTTGTAGTCATACAGCATAGTCCGATCAAGTCAGTACATGTATAGCTTGTTGGCAATGACAATCTAGTTCGTTACTCTATGACATTGACAACTCGGGTCGGTAGACCAATATACAGGGGCCGTTTCACGGCATCGCCAAGGTAATACAACGAACAGGAGGAGTAGTTTCCCAACTCTAGATAGTAGAGACACGTTGAGGTACTTGCGAGAAGGGATGACACGTATCCTAACTATAGGGGTAAGAGGGGGTTTAGGCATTCTAATTTAACTACGGTTAGAGAGAATATCCATATGACTCTTTTTCTCTGCCGGCTTTCGGAACTAAAAGTGGCTGCCTGAACACAAACAAGAGCCTAGTGAGTTGCAAACAGGGTGACAGAGCCAGCAACTAGTAAGTATGAGGAGGGGTCCCAGGGGCAACCCGGAAGGGACGGCGCTATCAATCAGTTACAAAGACACACTGCCGACAGCTAAGCGAGAAGAAAGAAAGAAAGCAACGGGGAGTATATATACCGAGGTGTCCGATGAGGGGGGGTCTGATCTGCCGGGTGGTCTGATCTGACCATATGCTGGGCGGTGTGTTCTGAGTATATATAGATCTCAGGCCAGTTGTCAACCTTCTCGGAAAACTTACCCTCCTTTCCATACCACCTTGGTTTCCCAGGTTCCTCCCTACCTTGGGTCCCAACCCACCCACCTTTCTTTCTTCCCATCGGCCTACCTTCATCTCCTCCCCCATCTCCTACCTACATACCTTCTTCCCATCCATCTTTATTTCTTTTTCCTACATACCTTCTTCCCATCCACCTTTATTTCTTTTTCCTACATACCCACCTACCACCGCTTCATCCCTTCAACTCCCCATACCCAGTTGGGTCTCTACTCCATTCCTCATGGATAGCCTCGTTCCTCTGTCATGACTTTCTCATTCCCTCGCGAATTACATTCGCATTCCAAAAAGATGCCACGAACCCGTCAGAAGAAAGGTCTTGGATCCGACGGGGAGGCGGTAACTTTCAATTACAAGGGCCTCCCCGCGGAATTGAAGCTCAAAGTCTGGATGCATGACTCCCGTCTCCTGGGCCTCTTCGCCGTGGGTAAGTATTTCTATTTCCATCTCCATCACTACCTCAACCTTCCTTTTCCTAACTTCCCATTTCAGGTCGATTCTGCAAATCGATATCCTCTCGATGACATGAACGGTAACGTTCCTCTGTCACGGCGTTCCCTCGGGAGTTGCCGCACGCTCCAGTCCCCTGGACTCCTTCGTCGCGGGTAAGTGTTTCTATTTCCATTTCCATCATCACCTCAACCTTCCTTTTCCTAACTTTCCATTTCAAGTCAATTCTGCAAGCCGACATCCTGTCGATGACATGAACGGCAACGTTCCTCAGTCGACCCATACTCGACGGGTAAGTGTTTCTATTTCCATTTTCATCATCAGCTCAACCTTTTTTTCTAACTTCCTACTTCAAGTCGATTCTGCAAATCGATATATCGTCGATGACATAACGGCAGCATTCCTCCATTGCGAGGAATGCCGAGCGTACTAAATCCGAGAAGAGCGCCTTATGGCATACGAAGAAAATCGTCGCGCTGTGCTCAATCCCTTCGGGTCTCGCGCTGACACTGGTCATTGACTTGTTGGTCGCTGGTAAGTGTCTATTTCCTTCTCTATCGTTACCTCCTCCTTCCTTTTCCTGATTCCCCGTTTCAAGTCGATGACATGAGCGGCAACGTTCCTCTGTCACGACCTTCTCAACCCCCGGGAGTTACCGCCAGACCTAGTCGACAATGTCAGACTCTTGGTTGCGGGTAATTTTTTCCACTTCCTATCTCCATTGTTACCTCTGCATTCATTTCACTGACTCCCCTTCCAAGTCGATTCTAGAAATCGATACACTGTCGTTGACATGAACTGTAACGTTCCTCTGTCACGACAATCCCTTCGGGGCCACCGCGAGACCTAGCCTACCAAATTATTGGTTGCGGGTCTTGGTTTCTCCCAAGGATGTCTATCATCGCTGATAGCTCCGCACTGGAGACACCGGACTCCAGAAATGGAGTGCGGTCGTTGCGCTCGCTGCTTCGAGCCGGCGCCGCGGTTCGAGCACATGCGTGCTTCAAACCACTTTGGCTGCGGCTGCTGGTTACGAGAGCTTCGTACACGGCTCCAGACTCGCGTGCGGTCGTTGTTATTGAAACCGCTGCTTCACTTCCGAAGCGGCGCGGTTCGAGCACATGCGTGCCTCGAACTGCGTTGGCTACGAGTGTTCGCTGTGCAAAAAGACATGGCTCCGGTAGCTGTCGATGACATGAATGGCAACGTTCCTCTGTCACGGCTTTCTCAATCTCTTCGGGGTGCCGTACCCTCTGGTCTTTGACTAGTTGGTCCCGGGTAAGTGCTTATATTTCCAAGGACTCCCCTCCCCTGTTCACCATTTCATACGCATTCATTTACTGACCTCCTATTTCAAGTGTGTTCCGCCCATCGATGCATGGTGGATGACATGAACAGCCACGTTCCTCTGTCATGGCCTTCTCCGGAAGAGCGATTTGAAGTTTCACGATCATCAAAGTCGTGCCACAGTGGGCTTCAGCGGCCTTGGCTGATCGAAACTTTCAAATCGCTCTTCCAAGTTCCGCAAGTCCTTCGGGAGAAGCAGTGCCAGCTTCACCACGCTGGACTCCTTGGTTTCCGTAAGTTTGTAATTTCAATTCCCATCTCGATCGTCACATTCGAATTCAGTTTTCTGACAGCTCATTTCAGTTCGATTCCGCAGATCGATATACTCTCCGTGAAGGAGGTCATATCGTGACATGATTCCAAGGAGTCCCCTCGACCGCATTCTGGAATGAGCGGTCGAGGAAGAACAGTTGGAGATGACGGGGGCGGGCAGAGTCTAGTCAACAACAATGGTAAGTCAATCAATTAGAACATCCAAGACACTCAGACTAATCAATTCAGCCGAAAACCAGCGCAGCTAGTACAACTGCAGCTCATAGCCCAGCTAATCCTCCGGCGGGCGAGATGGAAAGCATCCCACGCCAGATTTCCTGTTCCCTGTGCTGCGGTAGCGGGCGTTGCCCTTTGGGTTCGGACTCGAGTAGCTCTTTGGGAGGCGATGGCCTCATGAGCAAGAACGGAAAATTGAGCACTCCGCTGTGCGCTTCGGCAACGCAATGAGCAACAACCAGCGACTCGTATCTCGACGGTCGTGGTGTGCCGACCCCACACCAAATATCGACCCGCGCTATTTTTCGCGGCGAAGATGAGTGACTCCATCACCAGTGAGGAGTCATCATCATCATCGTCTCTAGCCTTGCGGCTACGCAATGTGGCTCAGGCGATCTCGTGCCGAAGGACGCGAGATCGAATTATTTCTCTTGTCAACCACCAAATCACCATCATGTCGGTGGCGGTGTTGGCTCGGTTGGTACACGGCATCCAGCACCAAGCTTCGGCTCTCCCTGTCTTTGGTAACTGTCAGTTACCAGGTCCGAATCTTTGAACATGATGCTCTTCCGGCAACCCAAGGGCCAAACCCCAAGCCCAAGCCCGTTTCGCGGCGATCCCAGCCGCATACCAGGCCGCGTTTCGCATACGCCGTGTTCACATTTTACTCCGGCGGTGGCCGTTTGGGTCGCCGCCAACTACAGTGCACCTCGGGTACGGTCTTCGTTCTCTGGATACTGGTCTGGCGACGGTAACAAGGCCGTCGCCCGAAGACAAGGTCTCTCCGTCGGACCGGTATAGCCCGGTTATACCTGGGGAGATACGCCAGCTACCGCCTGACTGTCGGGAGCACTTATAACACTCCACCCCACGGTCGGGCGGTGGCCCCTCTCCTCGACTGTCCGAAGGCGTCGATTTCAGCTGCAACAGCAACAATGTCTACTCTGGCGGCGGTTTCGAGGCCGCCGACCAAGCCAAGTTCTCTCGGTCCGTGGACTAGTAGAGCGCGGTTATATTGCGGATAACGATCAGCCATTGATCTGGCTGTCGGGTGGACTGACCACGCTCGACCCGACGGTCGGGTGGCGGCTCGGCGCCGGTTTCGAAGCTGCTGGCCAAGCCAAGATCTCTGCGTCTGTGTACTGCGAGAGCACGGTTATGCTGGGGGAGGTCCACCAGCCACCACCTGGCTGTCGGGGAGCACTCATCACACTCCATCCGATGGTCGGGTGGTGGTGTCCGCCCGCTCGACTGTCCGAAGGCATCGATTCCTACAACCAAGCCAGCAACAGCAACAGCGGCGACGACAGCTCCGCCAAATGCTGGCTGGTGCTTCTACCATCATCTGATGCTCTAAGGATTCCAGGGATTTGAACCCCCGTTTCTTAATGGGGTTCAAATCCCTGCAAATTCCGAATCGATGCCTTCGGGCAGTCAGTGGGACGTCGGCAACAGCCAAATAAATAACCATGTTGGTGGGCTCGGCAACCCATAATACCTGGGAAACCGTAATGCTCCGGGTCGTGGCGGGCGGTCGCCCTGAGGAATCGGGGCGGCCGCTCGGGCCTCCTATCATTGCCGGCGTCCCCAACAAGCAAGACGTTGGGCCGCTAACCAACTACACATCTCAGGGGTCGATGTCGTTCTCTCTGCTCTGCAGCCAGGGATTCGGGTACATGGAAAACAAACAGTCGGACATATCAGAACAGCCCTATCCTGGGGCGTATAATGCGCAGCCCAATTATGTTGGGTCGGGCGTGGGTGCTCCTGTCAAAGAATCCGAAGAAATCCCTGACTGGGGGCGGAGCACCCACGCTCGCACAGCAATAGTCCGAGCCTTGGGCAAGAGAATATTGGTTGGCTGTCAGCCCAAGAAAGGTACTAAGGTACTATGTGGCCGTGGCCGTGCCTGTCGCCGACGTCGACTACAAATCCGTTCATGTCGCGCCTGGCAGAAGGGAGTGGCGATGGTTCCGACGATACACTCGAAGTCAAGGAACCATCGCCATTCCATCGGCTTCAATGGCCTGTTTCTCTCTCTTTCCGCAGGTCCCGGGCCTGTCCATGGTTGTCTGGTCTGCCTTCCGCTCGTGCGTGATTGCAATATCTGGGAGTCAAAATCTAGCGCGCGCTGTCGGAGGATGAGCTAATCGCCATCCGACTGGCGTCGGGTGCCTCCTTTGTGATATCCGATGAGCGGGAGTGAGAGCCCGGAGCCCGAGTTGAATGGGTTGCCTTGGGCTCTCACTCCAGTGCCAGCGTCGGCGTCGTCAGATGGATGATGACCGACAATGTCGGCGTGTACCCAGTGTCGCTCAGTCCATCCGATATTTTCCGAAATTCCGATGGACCCCAGGCAGGGTTGCCAGGGCGGGATACCCTCTACGGGATCCTGCCTTGATACAAGTAGCCTATGGCACAAGTTGTGCAGCACTGCTCGGCGGCAACGTATGCGCCTGTCATCCAAGCTGTGGTTCTCCTGTCTGCGCCAGCTTCGCGTCGCCCAAGAGGTAAGTAAAAGCTTCATTACCTTGTGCGAACCTGCACTGACATTTTCTCTAGCGGCTGCGTACTACGACGCAGAAATGGATGTCCGGCTCAGCTTGGCCCTGATCGTCCTGTCTCCGGCTATTAAAGCTACACTCTGCTTGTGTCGGTTCCGACGAAAACGTTAGAATGTTGACGTGGCGAGACACAACTTTGTACGCGAAACGTTGGTGGAATCCCCTGGGCTCGGTCCTTTGAAGAGGAAAATATCAGAGGTTGCCACGACTGCTCTTCGCCACCGATCCTTAGTCCTTACCATCATGGACTCGGTGGGATGCTCGCCGGGAAAGCACAGCTTTTCCCATCAAGTTTGGTCGCCCCTTTCCGCGTCCAGCTTTCCGGACCGTATCCCATATATTGCCAATTCGCTCCGGTCTGGAAGCCGAAAGAGAGCAGTTTCACAACCAGTTCAGGCGGAAGTACATTACCCGTCCAGCGAAACTTCTGCTGTACACAATCTCATGAAGCAGAACCCGCCCAAACTCTCCGAGTACCTGTCAACCTTTCGTTCATCCTCTCTTCGTCACGCACATCAACATCTTCGTTCTACGAGTTCTACAACACATTTCTCTCACGCTCGCGTTCCCACGCCGTGAAGTTCGATCCAAACTCGACATCGTGCAAAATCCTCGCTGTTGCTAATCACGGGATTGAGGTTAAGCCACGAACCCTCGATAGCCTTGGAGTTGCGGAGTTTGTGCAAGATGTCTGACCTACAAACCGGGGCCGGGCCTTGCGCGCCCTGCCGGTGTAGACGCGAGACTACCCTGCCGAATTGGTATCGCACAATATACAACACCAATTCTGGCCTGGGCGGGCCCAACGGAGGTCGAAGGCCGTCGTTAGTCTAGAACGCCGAATGGCATGGGCCGGGTGGCCATCACGTCACGGACATCCTGTTACAATCCAAGGCTTGGTCGGACAAGTCGATGAAAAACTCGTGCGGCCTGGGGGCACAGCGTTCCCAAAAACGCTGCAGGCACAAGCGAAAGGCCGATGAGGCAATATACATTGCGGAATCCAAGGCCTTCGGGCACCAAACCGGCGGAGTAGAGCAGCGCCATTAGACGCTCTGCGCGAATCCTCGGTGGCACTGGGTGGTGCAAGGAAAGCCGGATGGAGTTATATCGCACTCCGACAATCCCACCTCATGAGCTGGGTTGGTATATCGACTTCAGCAAAATCGACAATATGTTTCAACTAATTGTTGAGATGCACTCTTCTGGCGCCAGGCTGCCGCTGGCACAGGACATGAAGGCGGCGGGCGTGACCAGCATCGTGTTTGAAGTGCGAATCTTACCTGAGTTGCCGATCTCGCCCCCTTTAATTCGGGTCATTAAACCCCGCTACCTCTCCTTTATGAGTGATGACGGCGGCCGTATCATCGCCGCCGGGGCCATGTAGGAGAACTCAGAGCAAGTTCAGGTTCGTCTTGCCACTGAGCAGCGCAACCTGGCCCTTGCCTTTTGCCGCCTTTTGTCTACTCATCGCACTTCCTATGGACTTGATTGGGGCCATGTGCATGGAGTTGCTCACCAACTCGGGCTGGTCGCCGATATGTGGCCTGGAGGTCGTGTTCCTCCAGGTCCGACTGGCACTGCGAGGCATTGCTCCGGCGCAAGCAGTATCGTCTTCGAAGTACGGATGCGGCATGAATATCTAATCATGACGCTGTTCGTCCGCGTTGCTGAACCCGCTCCCCTTATTCATGGGGGGAGCCGTGGCCATGTTACTGCCGGCGGAGCTATGTGCTTGGAGCTGCTAGCTCGGGCTGGGTGGCCCATATGCGGTCCCGAGACTGTATTTCTGATGGTCCGCTTCGCGCTGAGCAGTCTTGACGGCGTGATCCAAGGTACCATCCCCTGATCGGAGTTCCCGTACAGGACAACTCCCTTCAGGGATGTGTGTCCGTCTCGAGTCTAGGCACTGCGAGCTTAACCATTTTAAAGTCGCCACGGGTGCCGTGAGGTCCTCACGACAAACTCCGTCTCCCCCGCGAGATCTGGGAGATCGGTGAAACTCCGGTGAACTACCGACGTTTCCGTGAGATACGCATTTATGCGGAAGGTGATAGCTCGGCCGGACCGAAGGAGGCCCTGGTCAGCCTAAGCCTCGCATTTCGAGGAAATGAAAGCTCGTTTATCTCGGTTACAGCACGTAGGAGACGGAACAGAACCAATTCCAACAGTCATGCCAACAATGTGCGTTGCATAGTCGCTGCGAGCCTGTCCAGAAGGGGTGGGCGCCCCTTCTGGACAGTTTCCCGGACAGATGTGGCCTACGCATAGGCGCAGAGCGCGTCATCCGAACCAAGGACGACCGCTTGCGTGCCCGTCTGGTGGCCGAGTTCCGTCTCTCCCATCGTCAACGCATACCAGCTCGAGGATGATTTCCTCGACTGTCTGAACCGATTCCCGAATATGGAGGGCGACATACAATACAATGCCTTCGTGGCGACCCGCGAATTGGCCCAACACGGGGGTTGGCTGCAGGCATCCTTCCGAAAAAGGCTCGGCACGAATGAAGTGGTATTAACAATACCCGAGAAGTTATTCCAAATGAGCTACGCGTGCAACACCCTTCGGGACCCGAGTCCTGCGTTGCGGTCATAGAAGGCTCTGAAGAACGGTTCAACGCCAACCAGTTCGACATCCTTTGCCATTGCAACGCCAATGGCGCGCGGGGTTTGGATTATGGCATTTCTGCCCTTACCCAGGTGGTGCTCCGGCACACCAATTGCTGGCTTCTGCACGACGATAGCCGGGTTTCCACCCTATAACTACACGCACCGCCCCGAAATTATGGGGTGTGTCGGTGGGAAGAGGCCACCATTGCCTGGAGCAGACGGTGGGATCAAACCCACCGTCTCTGTTGATTCTGTGTGGGCTGGGCGGCCCGGCAAAGACACCAGAGGCCGATACTATACTGCTCGTCTTCCGCTAACGATTATGAGGATGACGACGACCAATCTATTCAAAACGCCATATCTGCGCTGTCAGTGGTTGCCTTCAAAGACCGGGTGATGGACTCGGCTCCTTGGGTTTCTCACCCCTGAGAACCCCTGAGTTCACGGAAATGGAGCTGCGATGGCGGCGCTGTCATCATGCCCAAGGAACATGCTGGACTAATGAGCGCCCATTCAAATGGTGCGTGTGCCGCGCGTCGAGGCAAAAAGGCTCAGTCCATCCGAAGGGCCGGATATCCTGATGCTTATGTAGCCATCCGCTACAAAAGCGTCCAGGATGTCTGCCGTTTTCTGCTTCTAGCCCGGGAAGGCGTACCGCCGTGGCTGAAGATAACGGCCGCGACCATCAAACCATGATCAAGCGGCTTAATGGTCGCGGCCGTGAGTTCGGCAAAATCTGCGGTGCTGCTGCGCTTAGATGACGAGTCTCGGTATAACGAGCTTTCCCGGCCGTCTTGTCGAGACACGGCTCCGTTTCATCGCCTGCGTACGGGGGCGAGGGTAGAGCCAACACCCAAAGCCATCTGGTAGCTGACATACAACCGCCAACCGAACCGTCCATCACGGTGCCGGTGGATAAGGTGGATTAGCACGGATCACCACCATAACCATAACATCCGGCGAGAACGCGTTTTTAGAGGTGAACCGCCGTCGTCCGTTCACGACGCCGCCATCGATAACGGTCCATCAGGCCCAGCCCCGACGCAAAGATCCCGGTCCCCGGATGTGGAAGGAGAATGCATTGTTGGTGGGCGCCGACCTTTGCAGCATACTCCGAATCAACAGGACGAAGAAAGCAGCAGATGGCCGTGGCCCACGGCCACTGGCATCACTTACAGCTCCCGCTGTGCCCGGCGTTTTCTATTGCCTCGACGGCATGGATAGCAAAGAAGCAGCCATACTGCACCACCGTCATTGGCAGAAACACTCGATACCAAGACAGAGGGCATTGGCCCAATTGATGGTCGTTCCGGGGACATTCTGGGGTCTACGGCACTCCCATGGATCCAGGATGAATGCTGGGGTGGCTGGTCGGGGATCCAGCAATTCTCGTACCTCGCCGTGGGTGCTATCATGACAGCTGTCTGAAGAAACCAAAGTCACCCGCGAGGACGGGTGGGATTACTACCCCGTCTTCTATTCCTCCGGGATCTCATAAGCTCGCGTGGGCGATACCCTTCGTTGCATGTCTAGCATTTCAATGCAGACATGAACTGGAATTAGGGCCCTGGGCGGGGCCCTGTCCATCGATAGTCGCGCAGGCCATTGTGGCAGTATCTATTCTTGATGAAGGCAGTCGTTGCGGGGATCAGGCCGACGAAAACCGTTGCTGGTTTTCTGTGCTATCACCAGTGGTAGCGACATTGAGTGATGGAGTGCCAGTTGCACAATATGCAACCGATACTTGATCATGAATAATGGTCTGCGTCGGGATCAACAAGCGATCGAGGAATCGCGCACATCCCAAAAAAGGAGATGAAAAACACAGGCCGTCGAAATGGCTTCATAATCTTCCGGTGCTACTACGGAAAGCGAGCTGCTAGATATCCAGGAATATAGCGATCTAACGCTGAAGTGCCACGGAGAGGAGTTCTGAACGTCATGCCATGAGGCGTGACATCGCGAACGGCCAGATGTGTGAGTATAATCCAAATTTCCTATCAGCCTCTTAGTACATAAATTATAACTCCTGATGCTAACTTTGCTCACCCCCTACTCAGCTGGCATCCTAGGCGCTGCTTGGAAACGATTGGGCGAAAAAGCCAGCAACCTTGGGCTATAATGTCCAAATACGAGATAGGGGAAGTGATCAAGGGAGCCCTGACTCCCAAAGATCTAAAACGGAAGACACCAACCGGTGAATTGGTGCTCAATATGCCCAATCTGGGTTTGACTATGTCAGAAATGGGCGAGTCCACGGCGATGGCGGTTGGCCCTGCCGATACTCCGAGCCATGCCGGTGGGCATGACGGAGTCTTTGATTGACACCGAGAATCTCCAGCGACTTATGGCTTGTCCGCGGTGATAAAGCCAAGTCGCGAAGTACTGTCAACGACAGATGGCCTGGCGGCGACATCTCTAACTGGCATTCCATAATCAATCACGGACTCAATTTCGACTACGTGGGAAATGACCGGGTTTGCGGCGATGGAGTGTACTTTGCCTGAGCATTCGAGCACGGCTGGGCGGCCGGGATGTCTTAGCCAATTTACTGCACACCACCCTCAGCCAATATCTACGGTCTGCAAGACCAATGGGGCCGGGGGCTGCTGACGACGGAATGGGCACGGAATACTCCGGCGCGCTTCGGTATACGGATGCAATGGAGGTCGACGATGCCGCGGGGCGGCTTCGTGTAAAACATAGAGTCGAGATTGAGATCCGAGGCCGCAAAGGAAGACAGCAGGACAATACGCTCGGTTCAGAGCGATGGAACATACGACGAAGACGGCGAACACGCCGATATAACTGCCGAGGTTGAGACCAAAGAGCGCACTGAAAAGGCAGAAGTTCCAGATGCTGAGGCAGCATCGAAGAAGCATCATTCCAATACAAGCTCTTCACACCCGAGCAAGCGTACCCATGGCGAGATGGGCTGGCTCATGAGTAAGGGTAACCGCCCGCAGACGCGAAGGCCCATGACGTCGGGGCTTGGGGTCGCGACATCGAGGGAGGAGGATCCATTGCCTGGGTCGAATCGAAGTTAGAGATCTAAGATCTCGCCGAACTCCGGGTCGTAGGGACCGAGAGGTCTGGGCTAGCTCTGTCAGTCCCCCGACGACGGCATCTTAGGCCGTGGGGGCGTTGGCCCGTCGCCATCTGGGCCTATTCCCTCGTTCAAGCCCTGGACAAAGCAATCCGAGCCGGCTCCGCGTAACTCGGCGGGCGGCCGGAGCTTTTCCATTTTGCGGGTCACCGTTGTCGTCGGCTCGGTGCTGCTGCTGTATGTAGTATAGACTATCAATCAGTGATACATCAGGGGAGACATATACCAGGTCACTGGCTGGTCCGAAGGACCAGACATACCACACGTTATATCGTGTTGTCAAATCCACATAGCAGTCGACCGCCTGCAAGCCGAAATTCAGCGGCTCCAGAAACTGAGCCTGGCCACGACATCGGGCATCCTCGCCCCATGCAACTCTCAGTGGTTTGGCGGGAGAGACCAAGGTCAAGAATCTGGAAGTCCGAGTAAGGACAAGCCTTCCCGGCGCAGTTAGCTTGGGAGTCTACGTCGACGCATTTGTCAGTTCCCAGCCGGTGATTTCGTCGACTGCGATGACTACAAGATCATCCTCTCCTGTATGGCCTGTACTAACCCAAAGCCCATCGGATCGGCCTACCGATGCAAATTCGGTATTTGCGGGGGTTAAAATCACTATATAGCGTAGCACCAATGGAAAATACGGTCAATCTTTTACTCTTTCGTAACCAGCGACTTTGTGCATTGATCCGTGATAGTCCCTCACTTCGAAAAATGATAGATCTGAATTAGACCAGAGCTGCACATCGGTCGGTCAACCGCCGGCCGGTCGGGCGGTTTCGTTTGAAATCACCAAACGGTCGGTCGTCCACGATAGCCTCCAAGCCGACGGGCTGTCGGATCTCCGTTGGCCAAAACCGCTGGCGGGCGGCTCGGATACTTGACCGACCGCCCAAGCCGACGGTTATTTGCATGTTTGTTTTTAGTAGTATTTACCCCCCGAATAGACTTGAATGCAAACGGTGCCCTCAAAATTGCTTGCCGATTGTTCAGTGTTAGTCATATTTTACGTATCCCTGCGGTGCGCAAACGGTATATGCCTGGTATGTTACACCTAGGTTGACCTTTGCGATCGATGAAATCAGCTCAGTGCCTACAATACCTGGGAATACCCTCATTATACACCCAAATTCCCTAACCGCCGGCTGACCGTCGGGACCGTCGGTCGCCCCACACATCAGTCCGGTCTGTCGGTCAATACCTCTTGACCGTTGGGTAACGGTCGGTCGGTCGAACAATTCCTAGCGGTCGGCCGGTTCATAGGTGTTGGCTGACCGGACCGACCGATGTGCAGCTCTGAATTAGACTTCGAGCTCCTTGTATAGTATTATTGACTCAGGGGTAACTAGGTCCAAAATCGTCCTATAATCTACGCCTAGACGGGCAATTCTACTTACAATCCAGTCAAAGACTCAAAATGAGATCCGCTACAAAAGAAAAGTCACGACAGTAACCAAACAAATCCAACTAATAAAGCATACCTCAGAATGAACCGAAGGTCACGTAGATCCCACAACCACGACCTAGGTATCGAAACCAGAACAAGTCACGCAGCGATGAATATCAACCACAAAGTCACGAGGCGGCCCGGCAACAAGTATCCGGGAAACAGTATCTAGATAGTCCGTACACCCACCCCAAATCCCAACAAGTTACAAAAAGGGCGAACACAAAACCCCACGGCAAGATAAATAACTTGAACAATGGCCTCCAGCTAAAGTTAAAACCTCTAGAGGCCCCCCCCACCTAGTGGATCGCACAGGGCAATGGATCACCAAAATAGCCCCGCGCTACTGAATTTCTTCACTTTCTTCTTATTTTCAACTACGACAACTACACTAACACCCTCCGAAAAATACTATAACGGAGAGCGCAAAAGCCGGGCTTTTAGCTGCTATAGCTGCTATTGAAGGAGGTATTTCGTGGGGAATAGTAGCTAAGTTGTACGGTGTCACGCCGTCTACCCTACCCAAACAGCTATGCAGAGGGCTAACTCATTCAAGAAGGTAGGAAACAACCTACTGTTCAGTAGGGCTAAGAAGGAAGATATGGTCGCCACTCTACTTGACTTAGGCCTGCAGTAGGGCCTCCGTGAGCGGGGAGTTCAACGGCCCACCCACTGTTATCATGAAGGCCTAAAGCAAAATTGGGCTTGCTCGGTAAATACCGAGTTAATCAGTTCATTTAACGGCAACTTGAAGTGCGGATTAAAGTATATGCTTACCCAGAAGCCAGTAAGGCTGCCCCTAACCTTTTCAGACGAAGTCAGCTTTTTTTTTGAAGGCTACAAAGCCTTACGGAAGAACTACAACTTCAGACCATACTTTACCGTTGATACGGCCACAGAAAGATCAATTATCACTTGGCAAGGTGGTAAATCAGTAACCAACAGCTCCAGCACTAAGTATAGCCCTCTACGTTGTTCAGTTGGCTGACCTAGGTGATAAATAGGTAAGAAACGGTGGTCCGCACGCATTTACTAGGGTCAGCGGCGACCTATAAGCAACGGTTTCTTTTCTGCCATATAAAAGCCCAAAAGAAAGCCATCAGACCCGACGTTATTACTATAACTTAGAGGAAATCAGGGATCTGGCTAGCCAACTATCGGAAACCACTCGAAAACGGCCAATTAATTGATTATAACGTGCCCCGTTGTAGAGGTCTCTCCAAGTGCCTCTACATCGGCCAAATTGACTTCTAGCCTAAGCCCCGGTCCCCAGGGGTTTCTCTACACTCTGAAGCCTTCGTCCAACCTTATATACCAATTCTGGGAAGTGGAAAGAAACCATACTTGCCGCCGGCGCATATCACTTCACAAGGCCGACACAGCCATTGATAGTTGACATTGAAAACCATCAATCAGAATGCGGAATCGACGATGTCAAATCGGCGACGTGAAAGCCAAACCCCAGCCTCGCGGCTAGCAAGGCAGAAGGTGGTAAAAAGTACCATTTTATAGTATCAAAGAGGTAGAGGAAGTCCGGGTAGCTACCGGCGGCCAGGCGGCATGTTGGGTGAAGAGTAAACGCCACGATTAGCAGAAACCTCTCCGAAGCTAGCTAGGTTGATAGCCGCGTCAATTCCACCTTAGAAACTGGCGATGTTGAATTAATAGGGCGAGAATAGCCTCACTTTCAGTCCGAACAGTAGTAGAGCGCTAGCTGACTAAGCGATTCATTGCCCTATGTGATCCACTAGGTGGAGGGGGCCTCTAGATACTAACCCAAAACCCAGCAGAAAGAAGCAGTAACCCCAAGAAAAACCACCAAACAAAACCCCATTCCCCAAGGTATCCCACCATCAAACCCTCAACCCCAAACCAAACACCAAACCCAACACCAGATCCATATAGAATTCAGACAGCCAGACCGGGCATACCTATAATCCAAATTCCAGGCAACTTCCAAGTAAGTGGAACCAAACCCGTACGATTCACGAAAGAAAAACCGATCAGTAAAAGACAAGACAAGGTCATACACACCACGCCGACAAAAGCACATAAACAGTAAAGCCCCGCCACATACACAAATATCCAGGACTCAGGTCAGCAAGACAAGGGCACATTCGTTCGTGACATTATCACACAAACCAGTCACTTCCCCATTCCTCAACACCTACGTCACAGAAGCAATCCCCAAAACAAAGCAACCAAATACGTCACCAACCCAGACCAGCAGTACCCAGCCAGAAAAAAGGCACACTACTTATTCCTCAAGACCAGCAGCAAATCAAAAAGACGAATAGGTAGTTGGATAAACATAGCATAGCATAGGCCTACCTACTACCGAACAAGTCGCGGCGCTGTATAGTAAACAGCGCTAGAATAACTAGGTACAAGCCATGATCTAAACCCAGCCTGCCATAAAAATAAGAAGTCACAACTAATAGGGTATCTCATCGAGCCCGAGAAAATTTATGGAATGCTTGAGCCCTTAAATCACGAAAATATGCACACGGAGTCAACCCAGCGCGCTTAGATCCCTTCTAAGCGAATTCCTCGGCGGCGGGCGATACCATGCGATCGACGCGCTGGACCAGCTCTTTGGTCTCGCGGACGATTTCAAAAGCGATCGGCGGGAGTGTCTGCGTCCACATGCGCCATTCTCGATCGTCGTCGACATCTAGGCCGCGCGCCGCAATGTCTTTGCCGTGTTCGCCAGCCTCTAATAGTCGCTGTCGGCAGGCGGACAAATCCTCGACCTCACTAGTAAGCCCGTTTTCCTCCGTCTCAGCGACGACTCTATGCACAACATCCGCAATGGATTTGATCCCTGTGTTAATCTGTTGGATGGGTGCATCGCCGCGGATAGATTCTACGAGGGCTTGTATGTTGCCTACCAGAACATCGGTCTGGGTCTCTAGATATGTTTTCAGAACCTCGAGGTGTTCGTTCCGAGGTTCATATCCGTTGTGAGCTTCGTTCTGAGGTTCGTATCCGTTGTGAGGCGGTGAATGACTCTGCATCGAGGGATTGTATGCTATAAACCCGTTTCCACCATTAGGAAGCGGGGGAAATCTCTCAGAAAGAACAGATTCTCTAGGGGAGTCGTAGGGACTGTACGCTGAAGAATTCGTGCTGTCCCGTACTCCAGCGTGTACCTCCTGAAATGAGGGCGGTGGAGCCAACGGCGACTCGACTGGCTTGGGATAGGCATCTGGTTGTGTCGTAGTGGTGCGGTGGGAGGAGAAACCAGTAGACTCGACAGGAGTAATAGAGCCATCATCATCATCGTCTTCAAGTTCTGCTGATGAAGTGACGCGTATCTTGACAGCGCGCAAAAGTTCAACCATAGCTGCGACAAGATGGGAAGCGGCGGCATCCAAGAGTGAGACGGGAGACAGGCCCGCAGCTGATGCAAAGTTCTTGGACGCCGTAATAAGGTTGTTGGCAGTAGCGGAGACCCGGCGTTTAAGCTTTTGCTGTTGTCCCGCCAGTTCTTCGTCTTCCAGGGGCGAGTTTTTCATGTCCATAAGAATATGGCGAGTGTTGGCGATCACCGACTTCATATTATCGATTATTTTCCCAGGTTCTTCTGTACGTGCGCAGCGTAACAGTTCATCGATAGATATCTGGAATTTAGTAACGTGTACATCCTTGACCAGGCCGTTGACGTCTGTGAAGCCCTGATCCCGTATGTACTTCCCTGCGTCTTGTTCAATAGTGAGGCCAATCGAAGACGCGCGCATGCTCCGGAGCTGAGTCTTGACACGAGCGTAACGGTTCCTCCATTCGCGAACTTGTTGCTCGAGCTGTTCCACGGTCTTCTCCAATTCGGCTTGTCTCTCCCAGGATGGCATATGCTGGAGGGAAAGTTCTCTCATCTCTTCGAGACATTGCCTCGCCTCACGACGGGCTTCTTCGGTCACCCGCTGTTGTTCTTGTAAAGCTAAGCGGAGCTCTTCATTTTCGCTCTGGGTTTCCGACCCGCCCTCACAATGATCAGTTTTCCGGGCTTCTTCGATCTGCTCTTGCAGAGCGCGGCGCTCAGCAGCATGCTCGTCTTTCAACCGTTCTAGTTCATCTCGCATTGAACTGTTCAGTTTTTCAGCCTCAGATAGTCTGTCCACCAGACTTGTCCGCAAGCCATTCCATTCTTCCTTTTCAAGGTTTGATGCGATAATCCGAGATTTCTCACTGTCCTTCACAGCTGTGAGTTCTTCATCCGTTTTCTTCATCTCAATTTCCATGCCTTCTATTTTTCGGCTAAGTTCCTGGACTTGTTTTTGATAGCCGTCAAGAGACTTCCTATCAACCTGATGTGACATCAACCTTCAAGCTCGTCAAGTACATTAGCAGTGGTAGAAACTTACCTCAGAGGCCAGGCCCGTCGAGTTTCGATGACTATCTCGGTTGCGTGAGGCTAGTTGGTTTTCATCGTCGTTGGAACCGGCGTCGTCATCTTCTTCAAGCATGGTACTTTTGTTCGGCACGATTGTATTACTTTGAAACTGTTTAGGAAGCGGCCGATCGAAACTACCATTCGGCGGCCTTCCGGGCGAACCCGGTACGTAATCATTGAGGATTCTCGGCGGACCAGCCGAACGAATAGAGCTTGCGTCTGACGGGCGCCGCATACCGCTTGGCGCCCTTGGGAATCCCATGCCATTCACAGGAGTTCCAGCCCTACTAGGAGGCCCTCCAGGACCGTTTCTCGTGACGCTCGCGACAAACCCCGGTATGCGCCTCTCTAACTCACAAAAAACGTCGGTGGCTAGGTCTCGAAATCTGGGGGAGCCAAGCGTTGAAAGCTTTTGACGCGCCTGATTGCGTTTAGGATGGAAACTCGGTTCTGGTGGCAGGAATGAGGCATGGCCGGCATTGGGAGCAGCACCGGGGGCCGGTGGCTTTCTTTGCCGTCGCATCAACTCATCGTAGACATCGGTGGATAGTTCGAAGAACTGGACAGAAGATAGCTTCAAAAGCTTGTCTCGGGCTTTATTTAGGTTCGGATTCACTCTGCCATCCTTGGATGTGGAGGTTAGATATCTCCTGAATGTAACATAATGCTCTCCTAATAGGGCCTCCGTATTCTCATCACGTATACTTCGTCCGCTCTCACTACGCGCGTAAGTACTCGATCTGCCAACGGATGGCGGAGGAGAAGGGCCGCCAACGCTCCTGGGCACGCCGGTGAAATTATTCATCATCCCGCCAGGGGCGAAGGAATCTGGAGGGGAAACAGGACCGCGATTGTTTGGATAAAGGCCGTCAGGTTGGTATTTAGAGATGCCGGACCATTCACTACTTCCACCTACGGAGATGGGTGACAGCGGCGCATTGCGAGTGTTCATCATCGAGGCAATAGGGGAAGTCCTATGGGTGATACAGGTGAGGCTGTTGGATCGTGTAACCAGCACCAAGGAGTTAAGAGCGATCCAACCTCAGCGATTATGCGCCAGACGACAAGGGCCTATCAGCTCAGTACCAGATGTGCTGCAGCAGCTTCGGGATGCGATGCTCATCCAACTGATGCTCTGAATTGGTGTTCGATCGTTGGTCGCTTAGTTCGTACTGTTGCCACCTAATCGAGCCGATGTGCAAATTACGGAGGAAGGAGACTTTAGCGAGACTAATTGTCCTGTAATATTATCGCGGTTGGGTGACAGGAAATGAATGGCAATTTGGTAGCATTCAGTTGATGGTGATGGTGAATTATGCGAGTTCTGTATTCATGAATCGAGAGTGAAAGCAACGTCGCGGAAAATCGGCACAGAAACAACTGTTTTAAGGACGGTTCGCGTAAGGAATGGAGGGACGTCGGAGAGATTGACTGGCGATGAATGTCCCATCTATAGAGACTGTAAAGACGGCGCTGGATCCACGTGCCGGAAAAGCACGCAATTAGAGAGGATGTGCGGTCTCTGGATAGAGAGTGTTCGTAGTTGGTGTTCTATACAAATTCTCCAGTACCGAACAGAAAAGGATGCCCGATATAGTTCGAAACCAGAACAAGGACAACTCGAAGCGATAGACTTGGTAGTTAAGGGGGTAACTAGCAGATGGAGTCTACTGGTCTAATTCTCAGGGACCGTCGGTATACCAGTATGACCATGGTAGGGGCAAAGGATGGGCAGACGTCAGAAACGACGCATTATTACCAAAACGAAGATAACGAAGTGGAAAAGGACGGCGGGCGAATGGATGTACTGGAGAAGACCGGTTGAAGAGGAAAGAAAACAAAAACAAGACGGGAAGAAGGGATTGCGAGCTGGACGGAGTGCTCAGGTACCGGCACCTGTAACTACCCCGTCAGCAGCCACATCGCAATGGGTAATCAGAGGCCAGCAGGTACCTGCCGGACTGTGTACCTGGCGCATACCGCGCATGGAGAAAGGGGCAGTTAGATTAGTTTTGGGCCCCAGACCATCGGCTGGCGATGGCACCGCATCTTCCAATCATAGCCGCCGTTGGCGCATTTCCCCTGGCCCGCAGCCGCGTTGCCAGGTACATGCGATGTACCGGGCAAGTACACCCGTGGGGAGCTTTGCGCGGTTTGTACGGAGTCGTTACAATTCCGCCATGGGGGCAGATCTACGGAATTTAGGTGAATTGCTACCGTCTAGCGTGGCTACCGCGTGCTTCGCAAGTTGCACCTACACAGACTGCTTTAACAGCTCTACATACCGAGTTTACCTATACGTATCGAGTTCCAATCATAAAAATAGGCAAGATGGCGATATTCGGTCGAACTTTGATGCTTGAAATATCATATACTTCCTACTATACTAGGTATCTAGAATCTGTGTGTGGTTTTGGTTCATCTCCGGCGAAGCTACACACAACTTACACCCGCAATGCGACGTGCATTAATAATACCACCTATGCAACGTTCCAATTCGCCGATAGGACTTGGTAATTTGATGAATTTGTATTCGGGGTGGTGTACTCCGTACTGTAATGCATCATTGCACTGTACCAGCTTCCCGAAAAAGATGATCGGAACTCGCTGCTGTGAGATTGCCATAACATCATGGTGAGTGCTGAAACTGGACAGCATCAAACTCGATTTCTATTGGCTTGTCGCCTCGCGCGCGCCACCGCTATGTCTCTCATCTCAGCGTCTACTTATCTACACTGCGTATACACGAGTGCAGGACATGTACTCATTGAGTGTCGGATACTGTAATCGCACACAAAGCTGAGAAAGTCGCCTACGTTTGATGATGGACGTCGTGAGATCACATATTAACCTCATATGCTGTGCCGGTAGGTATTTGTAAGGGCTGACATGCTTTGAACAAGATTTGTTGCACACCAAGATCTGTCCCTTGCCCTCACATTGTAGGGTAGGTATCATCTGTGCAGACACCAATTTGAGTACCGGTATCGCAGATATCTGCCCAATCATGCTGTCTCACACCAGGAACCCGGTAATGCAAAAAAGTTCCGGCAGCAACTGGACGTAGGTAGGCAATTTGTCGTACAAAGCACAGCTGTTCTACCCAATTCTTACTGTACTTATAGAGATGAGATCTAAAGTAATTGTCGCATACCGGCGTCAAGATGTATCGTAGCGGCCCAGCGACGCATGACAGTGCTTTAAATCCCCATCTGGATGGCAATGCAACGACAGGCAAAGTGATCGAACATGGGTTTGTGGGGGATACCGACCGCAACTCCGTCGATCTGGCATGGTGCCATGCACGCAACGATCCGCCGTCGCAGCCTGTCTCGAGCTGCGTTTCTGGCTTCATCAGATAACGAGACCGATGAAACCAATTTGTAACATGCTTGTCTACCAACTCTAAGCTGTCCAGCTAGTAGTTACGGCTTCGTTTAGTCTCGCCATCCACTCCTATAAGTCTTGCGCGTTTGAATGCGGTACCGAAACATCCCAAACGGTAATAATCAATTGCTGTGCAAATCGAAACACTGGTGACGAACGGGAGTGCGATGACATCCTTCTTTACCCCCGTACTCGTACAAGACATCTTCCATTGCCAAACGCCAACATCCTCAACATGAAATAAATCCCTGCGCTGCGGTCCCTGGTATCATAAAAACACGTCGTGCGTCAAATCAAAACCAAGCTAATGTCCATGTCGCCGGTAAGTTCGGCCACCTCTCCTGCCACTCAGCCACTATTTCGGGAACCCGTTCATCGAACGATGCCCTGCTTGCGGCGGTGGCCATGTCAAAAGAGACGGCGCCGGCGATCTCTCGCTCTTCCTTCGCCGCCTTGTTTAGGGAGTTTGCGAGATCTAATATGCCTCGCCCGCCGATAGATGCTTCCTCATGGTTGTCTTTGATGTCCACATTAATGACGTGAACAGGGCGGTTCAGGGGTGATCCACGATTCAGCAAATCATCGATCACAGCATCCCAACATCTTTCCTCGCAGGTGAAAACAACGTCTATTACGCCTCCTTCTGTGCCGGCGTAACCAGAGTCTTTAACCTGCTCAGTTCTCGGGATGCCTATTTGCCAGTCTTGCCAGCGCTCAGGACCCCACTTCACCTGTCTATTCCTTCCCAGCATGTTCAGTAGCCCATTCGCAGTATACAATCGTTGATCCTTGCTGTCAAGTTCCTTAAACATTGTATCGTAAGAGACCTTGTTGAATGGATACACGTTGGGTTGATGGATGGTAGGTCCCGGTAGACGAACGAGCGATCCGGTTCCGAACGAGATAACAGGGTAATTGGCTTGGGAGAGTCGTAGATGGGCTTCCATAGATCTATGATACATTAGCTCAGGCGCGATAATTGCCCATTCCTAGGAGTACCTGTTCTGGTTGCTCGCGCAAACCGTGCAAAATTTCAATTTGAATCCAGAGTCTTCTCGCTCGCCATTTGTCTCTGGCGCGGGAGAATCGGAGATCCCATTGGCAGCATCCATGATGGGAATTTCAAGACTCAGTCTTCCGTATCCCTTATTTATTCGCGAAGTTGTATCAAAACTTCTATCGGCCACCGCAATAGCGAGGTCTCAAAGGGGCGCTGCTAAAGACCGGAGTCTTTGACACAGAGAGTTAGCAGTCGTACTAGAGCAAAACAGCCTTAAACGCAGGGAGGGCCTCTTTCTTTAATCAGAATTGTTGCGTATGGTAATATTTTGGGTGTCAGCATGGAATGTCAGACAGCTCCAATAAGATTTTCATCACAAAGGCAGGCAAAAATGCAGCGTAGTAGTAGCATCCTCATGTTTACTCACCTGTCGACGTTCCGGCGGAATTACCCAGTGCACAAGGCAAAGACAGTCTCACCAAGCGTTCCGGTTGACGTTCGACAGCTTGAGCGAGACGGCGCGTCGCCGAGGACCATCATCCCAAATTCTAGTCAGCTAGGCATTCATAAGCACCTCTAGGAGAATGGTAAGGGATTGGCAGTAGCCTTCATCAGGTTGAGATGTAGGTAGGCATACAGGTCAGGATTGGTTGGATTGTGTTGAGAAGAGAATTCTGACATTAGCGCAACGAGAATTGAAGGTTATTCGCCTAAACTTGCTATAGTCATAACCGAGAACTTAAAAGTTTTTCTAGGCAGCCGTATCCTTATAACAAGAAAGAACTCGATGTACCACCGTAATGATGCATGGCATTTCGTACTGTACGCTGCGCTAGGTAATAAGTAGTGACGCTAGCGCTCTATCGGAGGGTCCATTGGGAGAACTAAAAATAGCATATGGCAAGTTACAGACGTTCCATAGCTTAGGGCGTGTTCGGCTGCTGTACACCTCTGACGAGGTCTCATTTGTTAGTCGGTATACAGCCCATACTAAGTAGCAAAAAGCAGGGGTTGATGGACCGGGATTAATTAGTATGTACCGAGATACTTATATATCACGGAATAACTAAGGAGCGTAAAAGCGCTAGCTATATCTGATGCCAGGAACAGGCCCGTGCAACCAGGCCTGTGCAACCAGGCCCGTGCAACCAGCCCCTATTATTGTTGTTTTGCACCCGTTTCTCTCACTTTTTCCGTGACCGCGTAACCCTTCTACTCACCTACCTACTCACCTACCGACCTATTCAATCATCGCCAATTTAAGATAATAGCGATCTTGCGAGATACATACCCGACACCATCGCGTGCACATGTAAGCTGTGATACTTCAGTTGTCGGGACCCGTAACGGGACCGTTGTCTTAAAACTAACTCATTTTAGCATCAAGTTAAAAATGGCCGGCATCTCAATAGCCCCTGGCTCTCCGACGGCGTCCCAGTCAACGCCAGCATCTTCACTTGCTGCGTCGCCTACCATGTCTTCGGTTTCGTCATCTGCTGCCCCTCTCGCTGTTTCTCCCATGGCCGCTCCTAAGCTTGCATGGCCCTCACTCCCAGAGGCCGTACCGACGGCCCAAGATGTTCTCCCAGCAAACATAATGCTGTGGTGTATGTTTCTTCTTAATTATGAACTCGACACTTACGTACAAAGTGAATATATCTAATAACTTAGTAGATGATCCAAAAAAGGCACCTGAAGCCGAAGAATACCGACCGCTGCCGCCGTGCCTCAATGAGGCATATGCTTTAGCCGTTTTTTATCCCCGGACCGATACGAAGGCCCAGCTTATTTTGCTGGATGACAATTGTCGATACCGGTGTCATGTGAAGGTATCGCGCGCTTTGGTGGATGCAGTACACGCTGGGTACTGCTTTGACATTAAAATAACGGCGCTGGATGGGGAGCATGCTGTTGGTGCGGGCGTGTTGATTGAGTACTGAGAAACGGGTGGCGGAACCGTATTTACATATAATGTTTAATGCTAATGATCTATTAAATCTCCATTCGTGTCAAGGACCTGCCTGAGCCTTGCCGGCATACCGGTAGCTAGTTTGTAAAGAAACTCTAGTGGTACAGCCTCCCACGCAGCTAACAGTGCATTGCGCAACTCTTCCCTTGTCAGGCCTTGTAGATTGTAGTGGTTATACATCCAGTCTTTCATCCAAAACCATACATTTTCAATAGGGGATAGGTCTGGGCTATTCGCTGGCCACGTACAGGTACGTATCCCCATTAATTCAATTGCTCGCTTTGTCACCTTTGCTCGATGTGCTGGTGCACCATCATGTTGAAATATGAAGCCTGGTTTATCCGCCGCAAATGCCTGTACGAGAGGCAAAATCTGTTCAATGTACCGGGGCCCATTAACAGTTACACCTTCCTCCCAAACGTGTAGTACGCTCTTCTTTAATCCCTGAATGAGACCCCATACCATCCAACCATCGGGATGCGCTTTACGAATTAGATCGTATTCAGTTGGGTCTTCATCCACGTGTACCGTCACCCACACCTTCCACATAGGGTCGTTATAAGCCCAACATTCATCTGAGAAAGCTATGGCATCATCGCGTAGCCAGTCTTCAGGGTTTGGCCAACGCGCTAAAGCCCATTCTGCAAATTCAACGCGGGCTTGCTTATGCCTTGGTGTTAAAAATATTCGGCGACAACGTACGCGACGTTCATAACCAAGTGTCTTCATAGCTGTATTGATAGCGGTCTCCCCAAAGTATGGGAAATCCGGGATCATTAAAGGGATATTTGACCACTTAAGGCGTCGGCGGCTAGGGTCTTCATCTATCCAGGCTTTGATTCGGGCCCTGGTAGGTGTATTAATGGCTGCTTTGCCACGGCGTTTTTTCGGTGTCAATGGCTGGTTACAGGCTGTCTGGACTTGACGCTGTGAAAACCCCAATTCGGTTGCTATCTGTGCATAGGTCCATCCTGCGTTTTCTCGGAGTGTGCGGATCTGTAAGCGGTCGTCTCGTGATAGATTGTGATTGCGCTTTCGTTTTTCTCGGCTGACATTGTTGTCAATTGGGTTTTCCACTACCAAGTCGGCTGGTGCGATAAATGTTCGAACCGTGGCAAATGGACCGGTATGCGCAACTGTAGTAACAGGCGGTAGGAAGGCTGAGGGATTCATTTTAATGTAACGCGCATACGGTTGCAGCCTTGCATACAGGTGGTCGGTATGGAATGAATAACTGGCAGGTTGGTTGCTTCCTAGGTAGGCAGGTTGCCGGAATTTTCCTCAGGGGCCACGTTGCGCCCTTGGCATACTAGAACTCTGTTACATAATATTGCTCCAGTCCTAAACGGGATGTAAGACTTGTATTTCGATACCTAGATACGTACTCCTAGCCTAGTTCCGATCCTTGCTACTAACTTTCACAAACCCCTGTTTTTCGGTATCATACTAACAAATGAGACCTCGTCGGAGGTGTATTTTCCAAGAGTTTCAGCGGGTCAATGTATCGCAAAGACGCTTGTTTAGGATACTATACCTGTTTGGGTATGGCTTTGGTGCGGTACATTGCTAAAAGTGGAGACCCTGGTTTTCGACAATGTACCGCCGGTACCCACAGGAAATTTAGTCGGGCTTAACCATATCAGGCCGTACGCCAAACCCGAAACGTGCAGATTTCCACTTAAAAGCTGTCTTGGAAAATACCGTCTCTTGAGGTGGTAATTTCCAAGAAAGCAATTCCCAAGACCACGATAAGAGATAAGACTGACCTAAAACCAGTAAAGGCTAGTCCAGATGCGGTAAGCGCGCCGGGCGAAGGTACATTGAATAAATCTGATCCGCGCCTATCTGTATCTGGTTAGTTAAGGTGGATGCGAATGTATCTTTCTCCGCTGAAAGCCTTGGAAATTACAGCAGCCGAACACGCCCTTAGTAAAGGTAGCATCCGCACCAAAGCAAACCTCTCTCAAACTTCACGTCGACATCATACCGACTCTTATAGATATCTATATGAAAATCGAGTCGAATCCTGGTGCCCATTTCGTATTGCTATATTATACCCGTCTAGCGGCGGGAATGGAAAGAATTGGCCTCGAAAAGAGTCCGACGGTCTCCGATCTCTCTTGTAGCACGGCATGCAGCAGTATTCGCGCGCTTCTCATTCGCCAGCTTGACTGCAACACTCCTCACGACGACCAAATCACAGCCCGCCAACACAATATACAGGCGGTTTCCCTGTATTTGCATACGCGCTATCCAGCGGAATCTTTATGCAGTTTGATGTATATGCAACTCTCAGCAGTGCGCTCCTGAATTGAGGTCTTGAGTCTTGAGCTTCTCACAAGTCGCGACGTCGCAAAAGAGCCGACGACTTTGACACGCTGACCCTCTGCATGGCAGGTTCTGGTCGTCGCACAGCAGGCACTCGGGAAGACGTGGTGGATAGGCGTGCAGTGCACAAGCTTACAGCTACCCACAGCCTAAGGGGAATGACCAACTAGGTAGTATTAATGAAAGTACTGTTTGCCATAGAGTACCTGAGATGACTATGCGTGCGTGCCCCGGCCCTCATTGAATTATATCCCCAGCACGCCCAAAACAGCTTGTTTCGTAAGTTACCGCCATGTTTCCTGAGGTTTCTCAACAGATATTCAAGATATAAGGAAACGGTTTGCGCCATCGTGTTCGTAAAGCCGAGATGACCATAACTATGCATTTTCCGACCGGTAAAAGTCCTTCTGTTGCTCAAAACCACCTGCTTTCTAGGTAGATTCTTTGTTGTCGCCTACGTCCACACTCATTCATAGCTCAGATTCCCTTGTCTGCTCAGATTCTCTTGCCTACTCAGGTTTCTCTTGCCCGCTCAGGTTTTCCTTGCCCGCTCAGGTTTTCCTTACCCGCTCAGGTTTCCCTTGCCCACTCGGGTTTCCCTTGTCCGCTCAAGATTCAGTACCGCTGGCCTAGGTATATACCAATTCGATAATCATTAAGGCGACGGCATTTTTCAGCGGGTAAACAGTTCGTCCTCAGCTAGATGCTGCTTCCGATCTCTTATAGTAGGCTAGGATCGTAGCTTGCTTAGTCCTGTTAGATTGCAACGCATCAAGCATAGAACGGAGGTTTTGTATATGCGACTGCGTACAGGCTTCGTTGGTATCGGCGAACTGAAGCAGCTGTAATAATGACTGTATCGCATCTTGAGTAGACATCGGGACTGGCTCAGGTTCCGCTTGCTCGGCCATAATCTCAAGCTCTTCACGGTAATCAGCTTGTTTGAATTGATCTTCAAGCACCTGTTGGAGCACTTCGTCAGCTGTTGTAGGCTCCCCAGGGGCATCGTTCTCTTCCTCAGGGTTCAATAAATCGGCAAGGCTTAGAACGTCGTGCCGACGAGCCGCAACTTTGCGATACAACTCAGGAAGATCAGGAGGTATTTGATCGTAATTAGTTGCAGTAGCACTAGGCTGACGCTCAAGTTCGACCAAGTCAGCAAAATCGACGGCTTCAGCCACGGTAGGGGAATCCAACAAAGTTGACTTTCGCCAGCAGTTTATTATCGTCTCAGATTTCAATGTCGAGTAGTAGTGCTCAGACAACCACAAAAGCGTGTGACGCAGTGTCATAGCCTTGTTGATGTCAATGTCTGGTGTACTTTTGGCATCAATACTGTCGGAAATGAAACGCAAAAAGTTGCGTTTATAGTATGCCTTCAAGGAACGAATGATGCCCATATCGCATGGCTGGTACACGGCTGTCACATTGGGAGGAAGGAATCTGTCGGAGCACAATGTTAGTAGTAATAAATATGAAGCTCATGAGTAGAGGACAAACCTGATTGTGATGTTGGCTGGCGGTGGTGTCAGTTCCACAGCAGAAATGTGAGCTGAGAAATTATCAAGGAGTAGTAGGACGCGCTGGCCAGGCTTGGTGCTTAGGATGTGCGCATAGAACTGGTAGAGGTAATCTTGCACAATGGCAGTAGTAAACCAAGCTGTTTTATTATGTCGCCAGATGATGTTGTGCCCGAAGAAGTTGAAGCCACGTAGTGCCCTTGGGGTTTGGGCATTGCCCACGACGAAGAGTTTGAAACGATCAGTACCAGTATCATTGACTGTCACACCTACACTGATGCGAGACTTGTCCAGCTTCCGACCAGGTACATCAGCTTGGCTAGTAAGGCCTGACGATGCAAAACGGCGCCAGTAAAGCCCAGTCTGATCCATATTGTACCGGTTTCCAGCAGGAATTTCAGCAATAAGCTCACGGATATTGCGGATCTTTTCCTGTGTCAAAGGATGTTCAATGATGTCTTCAGCGGAGGCTCTTTCGCCATGGAGAGCATGGTGTCTGATACGATAGCGTCGCAAAAAGAGTGTACACCACTTGTCGCCAAAAGTAGGTGGGTTGGCCACGGATTCTTCGGGTCCTCGGACCTCAGGATACTGGATCCAGATGTCTCTAGCTTTGTTCATAAGAACATCACGAGATGTCGCAATACCACGGGTCTCGAGACCAACTTGCCACTTGTACAGAATACTTTCCAATAAAGGCCAGTCTGCAGTACGAAGTGTACGATTCTGGAGACCTGGGCTATCAAGTGTCATGGTTGCCAGCATTTTATTAGATAAAATGCGGGATATCTGTGATTGCTTAGCGCGAATGCCATGAGTCTTCCACAGCCAGTCTGAAGCAGCCTGCTGGGTAGGTTTTGGACGTTGGTTCTCAAACCATTGCCGCAAATGAAGCTTGACTTCAATTGTAAGGTGAGGCATGATGACAGACGAAACAGCGGATGATGGTCAAGGTACCTATGTAATAACAATGCAAGGAGATGGTCTGAGAGGTATTCAGGACGAAGCAGACAGTTAGCGGCCAAGGTACCTATGCAATGATGATATAGCGAGGTGGTCTGAGGGATGCTCAGAACGAGTCCTAGCACGCTACGGTCTGTCGATTTAAATACTAAATCAGTAGCAGTTCAGAGTGATGAAAAAAGACACTCCACGATAGGCAGCAAAAAGCAGACAGTGAGGAGCAGACAGTGAGAAGCAGATAGTGAGGAGCAGACAGCGAGGAGCAGACAGCGAGGAGCAGACAGCGAGGAGCAGACAGCAAGGAGCAGACAGCAAGGAGCAGACAGCAAACGACAGTGCAATGACATGTGAAAAATGAGGCATATCATTTTACGATTATAGATTGTCAGGTCATAAGACGAATCATAATTAGAAATTCATTGGCTAAAGATATGTCTTCGGTCTATATAAAAATATAAGATGGTGTTGTCAATGGCAGTATAGCGGCAAAATAACATGGTGGCATGTCGGCGAAAATAATACAAAGAAATTGATAACAAAAATAATAACGACGAGGACAGTGACCACGCGGTAGTCAGAATCAAGAAAGTCACAATACAGATGTCAGCATTGAGGACAATAACAACACGATAAGGAGGGGTGAGGTGGTAGAAAAAGATGATGGAGTGAATATGATAAGAGGTGGCGAGAAGAGTGAATGCAGCAAGGAGGGGCAATATGATAAGAAAAAATGATGTGGCGAGATGGGATGTTATGACGAGGAGGGACGATGTGGCGAGGAGGGACGATGCGACGAGGAAGGACGATGCGACGAGGAGGGACGATGTGGCGAGGAGGGACGATGCGACGAGGAAAGACGATGCGACGAGGAGGGACGATGCGACGAGGAGGGACGATGTGGCGAGGAAGGACGATGCGACGAGGAAAGACGATGCGACGAGGAAAGACGATGCGACGAGGAAGGACGAGGCGACGAGGAGAGACAATACAGCAAGGAGAGATGATGGGACGAGGAGGGACGATGTGGCAAGGAGGGATGATGTGGCAAGGACGGTCGATGCACTAAGGAGAAATGGCGTGATGGAAAATAGAGCGTGACAAAGAAAGAAAGCGTAATGAGGGGAAATACTGTAACAAACAAGATGGTGTAGTGAAAAAAGATGATAATAAGAAATGGTATCATAAAAAAAATGGCGTGATAAAGAAGAACGGTATGGCAAGAAAGGATGACACGGTGAGGAAGAATGACGTGACAAAAATAAATAACGCAATCAGGAGAGATAGCGCAATAGAAAATACATTTGGCCGACTGGTTACCTCTAAGGAATCACTATATTGTACGCGTAAAGTGTGGAGGAGGCTGGGGTTCGAATCCTCATTCGTTCAATGTGTATAATTTTTTTTCCTCTCCTTGTTATATCAGTGGTACATACACAAGCACCTAAATTTAGTGGTAAATTAAGTACCTACATATCCCGGCCCTAGCATGCACTTATATGCAATATGCGTTTTGATGTTTTATGCGACTCATAGGCAAAATCCCATACAAAATATGCCATCCCACGAAAACTGTATGCAAATCGGCGTTTATCCCATCTTTAGGCATGCAAATACAGGGAAACCGCCTGTACCGGACGCATGAGGCAGCAGGAGTACATCACGTGGCTTTCAGGTGGAAGCTGTTTCAGATTTGCTGACATGCATCGCTGGTTGGTTCGTCCGTCTTCGAGCCGATGCAAAAAAAAAGCGGTGTTAGCTGCATGTCATTTTATTCTCAGCCAGGGCTGTAACCAGGGCCTCTAGGTACTTATAGCTTCTGGCGCAGCGTATAAAACCTCCATCTCGACCCGAGTTACCCAACCATCTCGTATTTGGTAATAAACCGGTATCGCGCGGCATCCGGTCGCATGCATCACTTACAGCTTACCGCAGAACACGCTGCCCTCACAATTGCATTTCAAAATGATGGGGTTCTTACATTGCAATTTACGTCGAATTCGCAGCTTTGTATTACCTATCTTATCGATTACTTTCGCTGTAAATTACTAGCAACTGTAGCGTCGCCTCCTTCAGTCCTTCCATTTCATCATTGCACCGATCGGGTCTGCACCGTTGCCGCTTTTGCTCAGGCTCGACTCGGCCTGTCCACAACGTTCGTCGTCACATTGCTCGGCCGCCTAACCCATTCAAACACATCGTCAGCAGGCTATCAGCAAGTGGCGACCCTGGATGCCCGAGTAATATACGAATTACAAGGACAGAATAGGGCGAAGCCGTTACAGATGTAGTTGACGGATATGTACTGTCAGGACCGACGCCACAGTGCGTCAAATGGAAAATGTCACAGGATGCCTAGCAACTCTCTAGGCTTCCCGGCAAACTGGTTATACCCAGCTAGCCTCAGGCATAAGCGTATTCCAGATCTTTCAGATAACCAACACCGTTCCAGTAGGCGTAACGGTTTGATCGGCCAGAGAAGGTGTGTATGTATAGGTAATGTATGTAGGTAGTTAGCTAAACGCCAAGATATATATAGTTATTCCATTGTTCTGGTAGGAGTCGTTGACACAAACGAATCGTACTTGAATTAGCAGTTAGGTGTCGGAGGTTTTGGTCGCAACGACGTAATTAACGTAGGTACTCAACTGAACTGGTCACCTGTGCAAACTTTAAAGCACGCAGTACGAAGTACGTGTACCGTAGTTAGCGCATCGACGAGGATTTTATTAGAAAGACGTTAGGCGAGGTGGTGTGGACTTTAGGCGCCCTCTTATACTGTCACCCGAAAACGGATTGTCGCGCCCCACAGTGGTTTTCTATATTCCCCCCCGACTTCTGGTAGATTCACGATACTTCATTTCTCTACATAATAGACAGTTCTACGCATAAATCCGTTGCTTCATCGATTGATTTTAGACATTGGAATTATTAGATAGTTTTGGAAGCTTTCTTAGTTGTTGTAGCGGGTTGAGGCTGGTTATTTGGGCCTTGACAAGCTCATTGAACAACTTGCGTTCGGGTGGAGACTAACACCCTAATGAACTTCAGTGGTTCTTGCTTATAAGTACGATATCTACACCAGAATCGATACAACAAAAAAAGTAAAGGTAAATCTTGGTCGGCTAACCGTTCAGTCAATTAATAGAAGGAAATTAGGCATCTAATCTGCTATTATGTAGAAAAATAAGATATCGCGAAGTCCGCCAAAAATCGGGGGGGAATAGAAAAACCACTGTGGGGCGCGACAATCCGTTTTCGGGTGACAGTAGGACTCGAGGCGACTACCTAGTGTTAGCTCAGCAGCAAAAGTGCCTAGCATATGCATCAACGTTACGGCACCGACTGTTCAGCTTACCGATTGTAATACCTCGTAGGTCGCTCGGCCATCTGACCTGTTCGAGTATGGGCATCGCCTGGGGGTTCCCAGTATGGAAGTAGTTTAGTTGGTTATAAGCGAGTGCCACCACTTGATGCCCAAGGAACAGGTGCAGCAGGCCGACAAGAATGGTAAATTTGTACGTGATCTGATTGGAATTCTCAAGTCAATACAATGTAAACAAGAGAATGTGCAAGTTTTCCAGGTCGGCAATATGTCGCATGCTGGCGGACGCATCTACGGGCCTCGAGAAACAATCGTCGCATATTACGTGTTTATGTGTCGGTAAACAGTCACAGAAGCGCTGGCCTTAACTATACTCAGTCGAGATAGAGAGAAGCCTGAGGCAATCATTGACGTGTTAATGCTATCAACTCTGCCTCAGAAATACCCTGAGCATTACCGGTAGCTCAATTCCATAATTGGCCGAGCGTGGCTGGTGGCTGCCGTAGGGTCGGTAACACGTTAGTTATGTGAGTTTACACGTAACGGGCATTTGTTGTGTTCGAACTCCCGTAACGTTCGTACCGTATTACCGCCGACTCACCATCACTAATAACAAGTACCAGCTCCTCATGTTTTTCTCAGTATTCTGCGCCGCGATCCTTACTCCCCGCACAATAGGACGTAGTAATTGGCTCCTACCCAGCCACACCGTAGCCTCCATCCAGAGTCGAGCTGCACGGTAGGTACCTATGCTGGAGCAACAGCCGGTTAACGATGCGGATGCCGCCCCAACATTTGCACAGATACATAATGTACATGTATGCGCTATCTATGGTATCTCGCGAATAAAGTAATTGAAAATGCCGAGCGACATGCTCTATCAAGGGCAGAGATGGCCAGCTAACTCCGCGTTATATGCATGGACATGCTGCGGTCGCTGCATGCCAGATATCCGCCTATCGGGCAGTGCATGTACTTCACACAGTGTCTGTCTACTGTGGCCGGCGTCCTGGCGTGTACCGAATGCCTCGCTGAGGCCCCGCCTATTAATGTAGTGTACGTGCAATTGTGTCGATTGTTTTGTTTCTCTCCAGGGCTGCTTTGTTCTGTTCCCTCAGACTGTACAGGGACAAGCTGCAGTGGACAAACTGCAGCGCCACAGCACACATCCTGAGGGCCTTGGCTGCCCAGACCAGCACCACCTGCCAACTCCGCCTTCTTTTCACGACACAACGACGCTTCCTTTTTCGCAGAGCCATGTTTATTCCTCTCTGCATATACCTTCTCCAACCCCCGCCGCGATAGAGCCTCCAACCAGTCCGACGTACATCCATATAGCATAATACATACGTACAGGATCCAGGTATGATTTTGCACCCCGCTACCCAAGGCCCTGTTTTAACCCTGCCTCCGTCTCCCTGCCCCCGGAGTACTTCGTACATGCGTCCCTTCGTCTCCCTCCTGTCCTCACTTGCTGCTTCAGTAGCATTCCCTACGTTGCATTGTGTGTATGGCCGTTCCGATGCTGATTGATCCCGCTCAGCCAAACCAGCGCTCGATCACGTCTTGATCAGCCAACCGTTCTGTCAGGTTGTCCCAACTACCCAGCCGCAAACCATTCGTTGGGAATCCGAATGCATTGACGATATATGCCGACGCTCTTCCGCGATCTCAACTTGCGCTTCTTAGCGGCAGAATATTCTGTTGGCACTGGCATCGGCGGCACGCAGCTTGTTGGGCAACGCTACTGACGACAAGCGACTTCGTTACCCCGACGTCACTACATATCGACCTGTATCCGCTGCGCATACGTACACGTACAAGCTCAAGAACATATTACCCGTTCTTTTGGATACCGACTCCAGGGTACGCACGCCCAGAGAAAAATAAAATAGCCCCAAGGCCTCCTTGCCTCTCAATGGCTACAGTTATATCCTCTAGCTCATCTCCGGTGACGTCGCCTCCAGCAGTACTATTGTCGCATTCTCCATCCGGGAACCCGAATCATCCTTCACTTCCACCCTTAGTCACGTCGACACCCTCACATCGATCTGCAATTCCTCGCCCGATGTCGCACATTTCCAAGAACCGGCTGTCCCAATACTCGACGGGTTCCATTCCCTCGCGTTCGCGGCCTGCATCGCATCTTTTCCCCACCTTCCATTCTAGTCTTTCCTACACCATCGTCCGTGACTTTGCTTATCCGCCGGCAAACCCTATGCACTATGGCCCGCCACCGGAAGCCTCTCGACCGCCGTCCGGCATGAATACCCCCGGTAGTGAATCTCGGCGATTATCCGATCCGCCCATGTCTTGGGACAGCAAGATGTCTATGGAATGGAGGGCTGACGGTGGTTATGGAAAGACTGGGGACCTGGCTCCGATTCATTTTGGAGATGGACCTCCCTGGAGCGAGGATGAGGATCTTCATAGCCCCGTTGTTAGCTCGCGACACAGAAAGCACAAATCTACCTCTGCGGCCATTGGGCACAGCAAATCTAGAAGCGCAAGGGACGGCGATGGATCTTCCATCATGGGTGGCAACCATTTTGAGACGGAGACAAGATATTATGTCGGTACGAGCGGCGATGGTAGTGAGCGGTATTACGTAAGCCAAGGCGGCGAGGCCAATGGCCCTGGAGGAGAGTTCGTCACGTATCCGCCTGACCAAGCACAACACTCGACTGCAGCGTATCAGACCCTAGACCAACAATCGCAGAATTACGCCGAGAATAATTCGGGGTATAACTCGGAGTCGGATGCGTCCAGCGTAGCGTCTTCGCCTGGGTTCAACACGTATGATGAGTCGAGGTATTCTCGGGATTACCAGTTTACCATTACTTCGCCAGACGAGGAGATGCATGGCAAAGCCGTTGCACTGTTTGATTTCGAGAGAGAAAATGAAAACGAACTGCCGCTTGTGGAAGGTCAAATTATATGGGTTTCATATCGATATGGGCAAGGTTGGCTTGTGGCAGAGGACCCCAAGACTCAAGAAAGTGGGCTTGTGCCCGAAGAATACGTCCGCTTACTTCGTGATATCGAGGGTGGCATGACGAGTTTGGTAGGTCAGGTCACTATAGGCGACAGCTCGACGACACCGAATGAGGCTGGTACTCCGACACAGGCAGAGCGCAGTGGCCAACCCCTGCCTAGCAACCACTCTGGACATACACCATCGCTGAGCACATCAAACGGATACCATCAGCCGATAGTGTCGACGTTCTCGACCTCGAGTAAAGATTTAGATCCCTACCCGCAACATCTATTGGGCCAACATGGCCAAGCCCCACAAGTTGTGCACTACCATGGTCAGCGGGGAGGAAGCCAGGCAAATACACCAACGGTGCAAAATACATTTGATAACAATCTCGGTCGACGGGGCAGTTCGGACGTCAGGCGCAGTGACCCAATTTCCGCTAAACTACAAGCTTTAGAAACCTTACCGGACGCGAGGCTATCCCCTACGACAGACCCAGACCCAGTCACGGGAAAGGAACAAGAGGGCGGAGAGCAGGAACAATCTTTGCGGTGACAGTCGAAAGAACATCGAGCAATACAATGCCTTCGATATTACATAAACGTCGCGGGCTCTTAAGATTTCCACACCTCTACATGATGACTTCTGGTAGCAAGCAGCTGCTGGGTATAGCTAGTACTTATCACAATCCATCAATGGCTACGCCATACTTGTAGCTTCTTCGCTCGAACGCTCTCATGCAAGATGTACTACCCAGGGACGCCGGAGCCTCTAACCCCCGACCTTTTCCTTGAACATGAGCCCCCTGAGCATGGTCTAATGGAGGGAACATTAATGCAAAACAGTTTTGTCAGTCAAGACCATGGACGGATGGGGGAAGGGTATAGTAAATCTCCACTAGATGAGATGGGTATGGGATTATACAGGACGAAGAAGACATGAGAGACGTTTCCTGGATAAGGGATACGATCCATATGTTTTGATGAATTGAATTGACTCACATGGTTTTACCGACGATAGTCACATTAATCGCTTTTTCTTGTCGTGACCGGTTCTGTTCTTCTTGGTCTTTTGTTTCCGTTTTTTTTATAATACCCTTTGTTTTCTATAGGGCTTGAGTAGGAGCTTGCCATCGTGCCGTTCCCTGAATCATTCTTTTTGTCTGTGCTGTTGTCTGTGGTGTGGTTCGTATGGGTCTTTCGATATTTGGATTCGCGGTGGTATTTATGATGAGCTTGGTACCTGATTATACCGGATCTTCGATTTTCCTTCCGACGTCCGTCTTTTGTCTTCGTTGTCGTGGTGCTTGGTCCATAACACGCTTGGTTTTTCTGGCTGTTTTGGGGGTGTACGGCTACGAGCGCATTTTTGCTGCAGCGACTACATTGAGCGACTACATTGACGGTTGGGAATTTTTACTTGTGGCGCCGCATAGCTGGAACAGTCTTTATGAGCTCAATACGCGTGGATAGGGGATATATGTGCCAGAAAACTCGGGGTAAATCTACGGACTTGATTCCGTTTGATGGGATCAATTGATTATTCGCACTCGGGTCTTGCTTGCCCTTTGCCATCGAGAGGTTCTTCATCTTCCTGATGTGAGCAGAGATTTATCTAGAAGAATTCTCTTGTCTTGATATATCCGCGTTAGAGGAGTAGATCATATGGGAGGGATTGCGGTATATTGTAATTTATCGTAATTCTAGATACTTGGCGCCTCTCCTTGTCTCGTAGAAGAGGCTTGCCGGTCGGCCGCCAGCTCCCATTCGGTACGAGTTTTCCAACTTCGTTCATTGAAGCTTCTTGAAGCTTCGTCTCTGACAGTAGGATCGTAGTCTTACGTTTTATTCGTTCTGAATTTACAAGGGGCGCATACCGGTATTCCCAGACGAATAAAAAGAGGGAAAAAAGGAAAAAGAAAACAGAAAAAAAAACCCTCTTTCGAGGGGAAGGAAACGCCTAGTTTTCCTTATCGCTTTTTCGATCGCCCAAGTATTAATCAAGCGGTGGCAGGTAGCCTGTTGAAGGGCGCAAGTCAAGCTCGAGATAAACTCGCGTTCTTGAACGCCTCCGTAGCAGATCGAACCCTAGTCCTTCGAGGGACATCGGGAGTGGTTAAGGTAGTGTGCTTTGCGCTTTTACCACTACACCATGAAGCTTGAAGGAACGAGAGAGACTTGGGAATTATATCCTTGATACCACAGCACGATTCTGGGAAGGAGCAGTTGGAGGGCAATTCCTTACGTAAGTCGTCCTTATAGTCGGACGTCTCATCGATAGCGGGGTTTACCGGCACAGGTCCGTCAACACAACCACCGCTACCAAGCCGTGATTAGGTATATATCAGCCTCAACCATCATCCGTACGAGGAAATATTCTTCTATATCAAACAAAAACAACCTCAAGGAAGTCAAGATAAGAAAAAAAGGAAGCCATCAGACACCTGGATTAGACAGTCAAAAAATAAAATAATAAAAATCGAACCAAAAAAAAAAAAGAATCGGAGAACCACCCCTCCGCCCCTCCCAGCAGGATCGAACCCGCAAACTTCAGTTTAACAGAAGGTAGCAACTGGCTGCAGCAGCTACTACCCCTACGCCATTGAGGCATGCGAGCCGATGGACTGCTGGGTCCGGAAGAATGGTGTCTTGCTTTGGTATATCTACCTGGGGTCAGTGCTGGTTGTTGCTGGTGTAGGTAGCTATGTATTTACCTATGGCCCGTGGGTACAGCCTACAGGTATGTATGTACCCTTCTTCCCTTGGGCTTTAGCATTCACTCTGGGGGATGTGCTGCTCCTGTAAGCGGGTAGTGAGGCTTTTCTTCTGTTATGGTGATGATGATCTATGGCGTCCTGTAGATAGTATGTACGTCCACACACATGGCAAAGCCGTCACGTACGACCACAGCCGCCCGAAAACTTGGGATCCCGTCCACTCTAGCTAGCCGAGGATTCGATTAGTTTGAAATCAGCGAATTCAAGGTATTATACGTTTTGGGAATTTTCTTTTGTCTTTGTCGTCGGTCGGTTGGCTTATGTCAAGGGTCGACGCGTGTGTACTAGGTGAGAGGTTAGCAAGGCTCGGGACAGCACGTTCTTTACATGTTGCGCGATCTACATCATTCATCATCCCAGCCATCTCGCCATAGGAATTCCCAAGTCGTTATTCGTTATTAACTCGTCGACTAAGCAAACTGTAAATCCTGTAGAATTACCCTGCCGTTCGTCGACAGCGGTCTTGTTGCCGTGGCTCTTACAGCTTCGTCTCGTATGTAGCTACCGTACAGCGTGTTGCATTTAGAGGCTACTATATTGTCATCCTCCTCGCCAATTTTGTCTTCTCCCTCTCTCGATATGTGTTTACCAGATTTGATGTTGACTGGGTTATGGGGTAATTGTCGCGTTGAATTCTGGGATAAATGTAGTCTAGGATTATCTTGACGTGATACTATATTTAATTTCTTTCCTTCGTCTCTGATAGCTATTAAACTGTGCTGGCATCGAGTTTCAAGCAAGGTCGTCCGTGTACATGTCATTTCCTGGCGTTGATCGCCTTACTAGACACACCGTATAGGAGGTGTATAGGAGGCGAGGGAAAAGCAGGTCTCAATAGGTACTTCATCCGCAGCTGCAGCCCATCTCCGACTATACCACTCTGAATCCGCGTGTTGGATGCTATGCTTGATTTCATGAATATCTACCTATTAACTGAGGAACCGGAACATACTGGTACTACGGCTAACCAAATCTACAAGCCTGGCTGGTTGATCTAGCTAACAATCAGGTTTTGGGTAGGGCCAGAGGGCATGATTGTAAGATCAGGAGCCGGAAATGACACGAGGTGTCATCCAAGATGACGATCTGAGTGCCTTACGACTATGATACTATCGTTGGATATTGGAATCTATAGGTTAGGTACCTAGGCTACTGAACCTCCTGACAGTTACCGGTATTGCGTACATAAAAGGGGCATCACTCGACGTTGTACGCTTGACCAATCACGAGGCTGGTAATTAGCTTACACACTAGATACCAGTTGAATCAACCAACAAACGGCCGGATATTGTCCATCAACCAGCTGGCCGTTGGGTGTGGGTGGCTGGGTATTAGGAGCCTGCAGCTGGCAGTATACCGTAACGGCTGCGGTGCCTGGCGCAGTTGTAGCTTCTGATTCACTGTTGCCAGACTTACAGGGCGGTATGGGAAATACCTACATCAGGCAATAAGGGTACGTACCTCCAATGCCATTGATCGTGATCGTGATCGTGATCCCGATCTTGATCGTGGTGTTGCAGGGCTAGCCAATCAGATGGCCGAACAGGCAGTGAATTTCCAGTTTACACCAAAAAGTCCAAATCAGAAATAATGTACGGACCAATAGGAGACCAGGATCAGACGAAATTCAAGTGCTTAGCCGTGTTTGGCTCGTGATTTGCCGAGTGGCAGGTAAATCCAGCAGCAGAAGGCGTCGGGACCGGGGCAATTCCGGGCGATGCCTTCCAGTTTGTGACGCCGACAGTGCACAGACCCGGCAGAATTCCGATTCCGTCCTCCCACTGTGGCAGGCGGCGACCCTACGGGCCTACATCAGCCCGGCGACCGAGATCATTCACTGCCCGACAGCTATTCTCTTCTCCCATTGGCTGCAGTGGCAGGCAAATCCGGCAGAATCGTGATTCTCCTACGAAGTCGGTGGCCAACTCGTCCCCCACCCGGATCAGTAACCCAGAATCCTAGCTTTGCCATCGACCATAAAAGGGTCAATTTCCTCGCAGCTTTCCGACTCTTCTTCCTTTCCTCTTCCTCACGCCGACTTTTTTTTTCGTTACCTCTCCTTACTACCATGTCGGCGATTTCTCTTCCCCATTTGTTTCTTGGCGTAAGTATCCTCCTCCCTCCCTTTGGTCTTTGGTTTTGGCTGACTTCTTCTTCTTCCAGTCCAGCGCCTCGGCGCCATGCCACCCCCCCGCCGTCTTTGCCTTCCCCATGGCACTGGCGTCGGAAACCTACCAACCATTGGCTCATGGCTATCCCATGAGTCTCTGGAAGAATAACGGACTATGGCCGAAATAGATATCGCCTCGGTGATATGCTACCAACTAGGCAGGTCTCCTTGTAGAACCCCGATCGCTTCGGTGATGAGAGGGTTCACAAGTTGATCTTCTAGTTGCGAGCCTTGCTATTTTAGTAGGAGATGAGACACACACACACAACCCTCATTTCGTGCCGGCCTTGTTCCTACATATTAATTTTCCATAGCTTCTATAGTCTTCAATACCAATTGGTTTCTCTTGCCTCTTTTGGACGATTTGCCTCTTGATTCTTCATTCGTGACCTTATCGTCGCTTCCTCTTGGCCTGTAGGTTGTAGTAGCCTTATGCTATCGTAGCCTCAATTGTACGTGTTCGTAACGATTTAGTATCTTTGACCTCGCCGTCGCTTCCTGTAATCTCCTTCTAGCTACTGGCTATCATCATGGTTCGTGGTCTTTTGTACTTGCTTGTAACGATCTGATATCCGCGACCTTGTCGTCGCTTCCTGTAATCTCCTTCTGGCTACTGGCTGTCATCATGGTTCGTGGTCTTTTGTACTTGCTTGTAACGATCTGATATCCGCGACCTCGCCGTCGCTTCCTGTAATCTCCTTCTAGCTACTGGCTATCACCATTGTTCGTGGTCTTTTGTACTTGCTTGGAACGATCTGATATCCGCGACCTCGTCGTCGCTTAATACCTATGTAATATGAGACCTAGTGGTGGCTATTACCTTTCGCAGTACTAGCCTCAATGGCTCTCGTCCGTGACTCTCGACATATCACCAACATCGTCGTCGCCTATGATAATCTCGTAGTACCTATCGCCAGTCGTCACCTTACGTAGTACTTATCCGTGACGGCCGTGACAGCTTCGCTAGATATGTACGCTTCTATTTTTAATAGACTCCTCGATCCATGGTGTTCATGACGCCCTATCTCTTGACACGGAAGACCACGCTCCCAATGCCGTACATCGTAGACTTTACGGGAAGTGAGGCCTAAAATATAGGTTCGGTACCGCTCACGATACTAGCCCCGCTGTCACGGAGAACACCGCCGTGATGCGCCGCAGCCTTCGTCTACCCCTCCATTGTAACTTTAGTCGCGATCGACGTTGAAGTTCCATATATAGACTGGCACCTGACGGCCGTCTGGTCGTTGACCTCACATATCATCATGCCTCGTTCCATTTCGTGACTTGGCAACGGCGAAGAAAGACATTTGCCCCCCATAGTATGTCACAGACATGACGTTGGCTAGTGGTGACTTCGTAACCTCGCGACTTCATGACTTCGCGGCGTTTTCTATGATCCACCTTCAATTGTGTACTTAAGGCCGTCCGTAGTACGCGTTCAAACATTGAGGCTATCATGGATACCTAGATGCATGCTTCTACGCTAGCTCACCGTCGATAGCCCGTTTGAAAGACCATCAGTCATCAAAGCACCTATCACCCATCACCATCCCACCCACCACATTGATCAATGGTTTCATACATTTGTACTGGCAAATCAACCTGTAAATCCCCTTTCTCGAACTCTTCTCGATTCTCGGCATGCCACCGACCCGCCTCTTTGGGAGCAGTTTTCGTCTACGCCAGGAGAGGCGCCCGGGTGTTCCTAAATACCTAAGTAGGTACCTACCTGCGATGGCGGTTCCGCCACCCATACGAAATTCGAAATGCTTTTCTAATTGATCGCCGCCAGCACTCGTCTCGAGGGCTCCATGCCGAGCCATCGGCTGTCAAGTGCAGGCAACACCCTGTTCAAGCACTTCGAGATAGCAAACAAATTTTACGCCCCGCCTCTCCCTTAGATTTATGAGTCATCTCAAGACAGCCTGTAGATAAGCTAGAACTACGATACGGTCGGTCGACTCAATCCTCCCATATACCTCCAAAGCTCGTTAATAGAAACACTACCAAACGAAGTCTTAACGGACATCGGGAATAAAGCACCTTGGGAGGGACTATCTCGACTGCCCGAAGGAATCAATTCAGTCACTGGCACAACAATACCAAACGAATACTTTCTATAATTGCATAATGCTCTAAGAATGTGACATGTACCGTAGAAGACGATATAGTGGACCAAATCTCTCAGATGCCTAAGACCTCAGGCACCAGGTAGAGTACCGAGGTACAACCTACAAGCCTAAGATGCAAGGCAACCAGAACCCGCACCTGCCATATATACCTATTTCGAAAGAGGTACAAACGGGCCCTGGGATGAGGACTCCTACCTCCTGGTGCAGCGGTACGCTGCTGCCTACCCGGGGGGCAGCGGCAGTGCCCTGCACCGCGGAGGTGGCGAGTTCGAGTCCTGGGGAGGGGGCGGATGGGTGGTAATCCGAAAACTTTTTTTTTTTTTTTTTGCTTTTTACGTCGGTGATATAATTCGATGCCTTGGGCAGCTTGCTCTCTAGATTACGCTTACGTTGACTCACTTTTCTCTCGAATTGCCGAGGTGAAGGCTAACTCTGGTATGGAATACAGCTTCACCACAGCAAACCGCCGAATCCGTATGAAGATGGGCGTTTCTCCCCGTCGACATCTAACTTTTCCATCTAAGTGATCTACCCATGGTAGAGAGCCTTTTCCGCCCTCGTTCGTTGCTAATGTTATATCGAGCAGGTGAATTAAACACGCAGCCACGAAGACCTAGCCGTTACCCCATCGACCCTCTGACCAAATACACAGCCGCACACTCAGCGCTTCCTTTACCAAGATTCAATTGCTCAGCTGAGAACTGAAGTTAACCCACCGACCGAACACCCGACGGCGCGTTTCACGGGCCTCAGGAACGTCTTGTCGGAAACGACCATTAATGGAAACGAACGTCGAAGGGGACTAAATATCGTGAAGTCTACAGAGTACTGGATTTACAGAAGGGCTCAATGCCTACATATCTACATATAATCTTGGTACGAGGTGGTGTGCTTGCCATTCGACTATCTGGGCCGGCGGGAAAGTCTACAAAAAGTCTCATGCGAACACCGGGTGTCGAGTCTTAATCAGCGAGGGCATCGAGACTACCAGCAACTTGAGGCTTCGTTACCGTGGGCACGGGGATATTGACCAAGTGATAGCTTGTTGTATTCTTCAACTGACTTCACCCTGGTAACGAACAGCCGTATTTTGGTATCTAAACGTTCTCACCTGCATCCCCAAGCCCCGGACCGGACGTACTTGGAGTTCCGTCTCTTACCAATAGAACTGCCATTCTAGCAATCTCGGAGGAGGGGCACAAGGAGTGCCTGTCCACCAAGCAGATAGACGAGCACGTCGAAAAGAGCTGGCAGAAAACTTTGGCAGGGGGATACAAAACATGTGGTGTACGTGACGGCCAGGGCCGAAAGTGTAGGGAAATGTCATAGTCTTAGCGAGCTAAGTAGTGATGTGGATTCAATGCCTGACAAGCCCCGTCGTGTTCAAGGTCATAAATAACCGTCTCAGCTAAAGATTCCTTAGGAGTTTGCGATGCTGCCGCCAACTCCGCATTGCTGTTACATGCTACTCTAAGAGATTCAGTAGACTGACCAATAAGAGCAGTTGATGCCTAAGGCAGGAGAAGTGGAACCCCTCCAGGTACAAATATCTAAGTTTGAACACGATTCCCAGACCTACCCCGCAAAAAGGACGTATCCCTGGGTGACTCAATGGTTAGAAACAACTGCAAAGGTGTTTTTCCGAATTGGAATGGGCGAGGAGGGCTGTTCGATCCCGGCAGCACACCCATAACTTGACATTTAGAAATCACTGACCGTGCGGTTTTTCGTAAGACTGAGCGTTCGACTCCCCCCCGATCACTCAGTCTAGCTTTTTTTTGCTTCTTTTGCCTTTTTTCTATGTCTTGTTGGGGCTTCTTTGTCACTAGAAACCGAATTATCTCTTTGGCTGCCCGAAGACACCAACTCGGTCACTTGCTTTACATTACCACTCCGTCAGTTACCGAGTTGATGCCTCCGGGCAGCCAAAGAGATGGGGCGCTTAGAAACCACAACGCAATGGAATCATGTTGCTGCCCATCAACTGTACTTAGACCAGACTATCCGATAGAAGGAAGCATGGCACGCCGGACAGCTACAGAATATCCAATAGACAGAGTTCGATTGCAATATTAAAAGACACAGCTCGTAATACAAGCGCTTACAAGAAGAAGCTCTTCAAGCTCTCGCTCATGCCATCCGTCTCGCCCTTCCTCCCCTTTTCCAGAAGACTAAGTGCTTCCTTGATGGGGACTCGCACATCCTTCACCCCGTCGACAGGCAGGCCGAGCAACTCATCCCGCGTCCGGCCCCATAGCTTCCCGTCCCATTCCCTGCGTACCAAGAGAACCCCCGTCTTAGCCACATCATCCCCATCCACACAGATAAAGAAAGTAGTATCCAACCCCTCAACGAACCGCTTCTCTCTGCAAAACCAAGGAAATCGTCTCACAGCCTCATCGTAACTCCATGTAATGTCCTCCACACCCTCTACAGGCAGCCAGAAAGAATCAAGTGCAAACACCAATCGCTCCTCACCAGGCTTCCGTCTCGCGGCGCCAGGATCAATCTTGCTAGCGCAGAAACCAAGCTCCTTGCCGTGCGTGTTGTACTGAAAGACGGCGAAGACGGGTCGGGCGCGGACATCCTCAGACGGCCATTCGGCATCGCCGTTGGTCAAGATAAGGAAGCGCGTTTGCAGACCCTCGTAGCAGGAATATGGAATGCAGATGTACTCAGAGGTAGCAAGGGCTAATTCTTCTCCGATGCGGCCCAAGTCTGTCTTTTTGGTCGTATCCCATGATGGCAGCTTCACCATCACCATGCCGTTCTCAACAGGATCGGCGGTGTCGATGACGAGAATGTAGGCTTTGTGCAGATATCGGTTCTTCGCGCAGCGCTGGGGGTGTAACGCGGCGGCTTGCCGGATGAGATCTCGTGTGGATGATGCTCCTGAGACGGATGATGTGGGTGTGAGTTTGGCTTGGACGCGACACGCGAAGTCCTCGGGGGATTTCAATTTGAAAGATGGCTCCAAGTTCGCAATGACTTCGTCTTCAGATAGACTGGAGTGGATGTAGATAGGGACATAGTAGCCTACGGGGACGTTTTTCTTTGGCGCTGGTGGTCCGTCATCATCATCGTCACCGTCATCATTAGCATCATCATTATCGTCGCCGTCACCGTCATCGCTTTCACCATTGTCAGGACGGAACTCATAGCCCTCTTTCTGCTCTTCCCACGAAGAGTTCCCGATTTGCAGGTTCACCACACTCAAGCCCGAATCAGCAGCCTTGATGCGAAATGTGTCGACATTGCATTCCAGCTCGTCGTCGTCCAGCGTGACCAGCAAGACTCCCTCGGTTCGCCAGTCTTTCTCGACTGCGACGATGAAGTATCTGGGCTCAAACGTATTTTGCGTTCCCAGCTCGAGATGGTAGTCAAAGATGGCGCGCAGAGGCTGGCCGACAAAGCGTGGCTGCGGGGCAAGACGAACACTGGTGCCCCGCTCGTTGCCTGTACCGACACACTCAGCTTCGCACTCGCGCTGGAGATCGTCAATCTCCGCATCGCTCAATTCAACGAGAGTGTAAAGAGCGACCGGATATAAAGTCATAGGCTCGTCTTGGTAACGTGCCATTGACGGCGCCTTGGCAGGCAGGCGAAGGTCTGGATTACCGGACATGACTTTCGATTCTCAATTGAGTGAGCTCCAAGCTAGAGTCTGGGGTCCTCAGCGCCAAGTCTCCTTAGTAATGCGCAAAGCCGTAGACCTCGGGTAATAATCCTGAGATTCGGAAAGAGGGATGAGGGGACTCACGTAAAGTTGATGAGAAACGAGAAGAGGGCTGCAATGGAGCGGCAGGGCAAAACAAGGCAAGTATTTTCTTGGTGACAAAGTGACAGAAAGGGGATGGCTTAGATGCCTGGAGCGGCGTTCAACTATCTACGCGGTGCACCGGATTACCTAAGCCACCCCTTTTCACTGCTCAGCATGATCTTTGACGTCACGCAAGTCCTTCGGCACAATGCACGGCGAATCGGATCTGTTTGCGCTTTTGCGCTTTTGCGCTTTTGTGCCGCATACAATATTGTCGATCCTCCAACCAGGCTCTACTAAGAATAAGTCTTGCGTTACGCAACGTGTATGGCATGCGTGGGGATCCTCATTTACTGGATGTTCGGTAACCTTTCAATTTCACAAGGATCGGGACTCCAAAATCTGACGGGTCACGGTTGAGTGATAGGCCGTGATACGTCTTACTTATATGTATTCAATGCCACTGCTGACAGTGGAGGTGGGCCATTGACGATCATTGATGGACCTTGGCGATCCCAATTACCTCCATGACATTTATAGACCAGAGGTGCGTCTGACAGTGCTGCGATGATGAGTCCTTCGTCGGGACCGCCCAGATATTGGTTAACTCGTCTCCACCGGCACTGTATTGTACATCATTCAAATTATGTGGTATGCCTCTTCAATTCCCATTGTAGCGACAACGAGATTGATGACAATTGTTGCCGTTGACGAACAGGCAAATCCACACTCAAATAGGTCACAAGAATTATGCAGTTCCGCTTGGAGGGTCGGGTACGTCAGGCATCCGTCAAAGTAAAGAATTAGGAATTTCGCAAATATTATTATATTACCTGACCAGCCAAACCCGTCAAAGCGGTAAGATCTGACAGCATGCAAGTCAGTGCCGACATCATGTCACATCAATAGTCTAGGCATACTAGGACACCACCCAACTCCGATGAATCCGGCGCGTCCAGACTCGTAACAGCCGACTCCCGAAACTTGGGGCAGTTCCACTTTTAGCTTTCTACACGGGCGAAGTCCACCTACTTTACAACTCAATAGCTGAAGTCGTTCTTGTAGAGCTGGTATGGCATGTCCCAAGTTTCAGCCATGTTACGGATCTCGACGCCTGGAGCGTTGCGAAATGAATCGTGCACCGTAATACCATATGTACTACTTGGAGAATCTGTCCAGGTCTGCCACTACACTTGAATATCACCCACTCCCAGCATGACCGATCCCAATTCTCATATCCCACCAAGCACGGGCACAACATCGCAGCAGTCATGGTGTTATGATCTGTAGATCGTGTCAGCCCCACTCTCGCAAACTATTAACCACCGCCGCACGCCGCATAATATTCCTCTTCTGTGCCGCAGCCGCAGGCCTCGGGCTGTCCACCCGCATGGCAGTTCAACAATAGCTACGGCACTGGACCCCAAGGCTGCAACATGGAGACTGGAGTGTCATTGTGTCAGATTTGCGGCTTTGCCGCAGCCTCGTCCTCGCTAAAATCTCACAATCGCGTCTGGAGCGGCACTGATCTACTGTGCGATTCGTCTCACATGAGATCTATTGATGTGGAAGCCTCTCATGATGCCACAGCCCCTATTCTGAGCGTCAACATCCGACTCCCTCGGGGAGCGAGGCGTCGGAGGAAGAAGGACTTTGGAGCATACGGCGAAAAATACGGCGACGATCGCATGACTTCTAATATGGGAACTTCGGTCTGAGTATCTAGATGCTGGTAGAGATTATTCTATAAAGCCGTGTGCTCTCGACGCTTCTGCTCGGTCTAGTCCAACAACCTCATCGAACAAACCCGAAAGCACAAAGAGCCTCATTCACAGTCCCTCAGTTCCAGTCATCATGAAAAGCGTCGGCGTGTTCGCTGCTCTCCTGGGCCTCGCGGCGGCCTCATCTGCCGTCGGAGTCCCGGAAACAGGTCTCGAAGCCCGTCAGGATCCCAATGACCTCCTGATCTTCGTGTGCAACCAGGGCTTGGGGGAGATATGCACCAATATGTGCTACGGTAAGAATGCTCCCCAGAGACTTCCCCCACCTAGGTATTCCATCTTTGAACTCCTAAACTGACACCGCACAGGCGCGTACTGCAGACACATCGGTGTCAGTCTGCAATACGACAAGCCCGACAAAAAGACATTCCGCAACCGCCGTAAGGCCGCGGGCTGTATCGCGTCAGGCGGAAACCGCTGCTCAGTGAAGCAGAACCATGCAGCCGGGTACCAATGCGATGAGTACCCCTTCGCATCAACCAAATCCAGCGGAGCCCAAACGCGCCTGAACCGCTGTGTGCCAGCGGGCCAGAACCAGAAGCAAGGCGGGATTATCAGCAAATTCTACAGCAGCAGCTACTGCAAGGGCAACAACGGCGGCAAGTGCAAGTTCAACGTGGAGTTCTCCAATGCTGGGAACATCGACTACTGCCAGAGGAGGAACTGCGGCGCCCATGACGATAACGAGCGTATTGGACCCGGTGGCAATGCCGAGCCTGGAGACACCGCTGAAGACGGAACGGACAATGACCCTACTGCTGCCCAGAAGCGGGAGGTCCTGAGCCGCAATGGACTTGGTAAGAGACTTGGCGGCGCCCCTGTTTACCGCACAAGCTCTGGTCTGGAGCTGGACCTCCCCAACGGCGCGCAGATCGGACAGCGGGCTTTCGTCGTCTTGCCGCGCAACGCGACGCTGTGGGACGAGCAGGCTGAATTCGGGAACCCTAACAAAGTCCGTGCGCTTGATGATGACGAGGATGACGAAGACGAGGACGAGGATTACGAGTACATGATGTCGAATTTGGATATTCGGGAGGACACTATTGTCGAGGAGATCACCCCCCCTGCGCACTAAGTCCGGGGACTTGGAAGCGCTTTGGATATGGTTTCATAGCTGGCATCCAGGGGAGTATCATTGTATCTTTTGGATATTAAAGTCATGGAGGCAATGGGTATGAACGCGGCACGGACAAGCGGAATTTCCTTACTCTAGTATTCTTTTCGTTCTTTTCTAGACAGGAATTATATATTCATTTGGTTTATCGAATAAGCGATCATTTATATCATAACGACTCTGCCGAACTATGATTTCACATTTGTGCAAATGGCGCTCCTTCACTCCAGAGTCAACTTTGAGGTCTTTTCGGCCCGGGCCGCGACCCCGTGGGTGACTCGGGAGCCTCAGCGTAAAAGAAAAGCTAAATTGGTCAATATGAATACAAGAACAAGCCAATAAGCATGGCCCAACAATATCCTAGAAACAGTAAAGAAATACTATTAAGCACGATCTTTTCCATACCCGATGTTATCGGCAGACAACTAGCCACTGGAGCCGGAATAACCGAAGGACAAGCCGAAGTCCGACGCTAAACGGGCCGGTCCGTGAATGCATAATAAGTGGGTAAGCCGAGCGCCGGAGCTAAAGAGCCCTGGTGATCACACTAGGTAGGCGCAACCTAAAATGGACCACGGCATGAAGAAGTATTTATATACACGGGAATCGAAGGTCGAAATACACGTATTTGTCGGCTAGCCGACTGCCTATCGCCGCTGGTAAGCCAAAGCGGTCAGTTGGTAGATGGATAGATTGATTGATTTCCACAGTGCGTGGCCACTGCTGTCCTGATACAGGGCAGAGTTTCAAACCAGGCCTCCCGGCGCCGCATATGCCCAAACTTGAATCAGTTCTCGATACAAATAGGGCTGGAAGGGAATCGGATACTAAAGTAAACAGTGTAGCTCTTTGAAAAGGAAAAGGGTTGCATTTCCGGCTGATTTGTCGACTCGACTGAGCGTAGCGTGGAGAGCGCCGCCAGCGCCCAAAGAGGCTCCTGGAAGGTAAGCACCGTGATACGTCCCTACGGATGTCCATTGAAAGCGATCAAGATTTACATAGGCTAGCTAGAAAGGATGATGAGTAGTTTACAGCAGGACTAATATATATAATCAATGCCTCTAAAATTCGAGCAAAAAAAAGGCGAGCGGGAAATCGAACAGCAAAAGCCGCCAAAAAGCGAAAAAAAAAAGTCAAAAAAAGCTCAGACGAGGAACTGAATTCCCGTCCTACGAAAAACCACACGGTCGGTGAATCCTAGACGTCAAGTGCGGGCCCCCCAGCCGCTCCGATTCGGAATTCACTTTTGCAGTTTGTTCATAACCACTGAGTCACCCAGGGATACGTCCTTTTTGCGGGGTAGGTCTGAAAACGCAGTCGTTAACTTAGATATATAACCTCCCTGCCTGGTCCCACTATTCTGATGATGGATTTTGGTGCCTGCAGGCATCAGCCACGAAGGAATCAGGCCCACAGCCACGATTCCACGAGTGGCAATTCGGGACGAAGTCGTTGTTTGATTTTGACCTGGCTGCCCTGTCAATTTGACGTGCGACCAACCATGCTTATACTCCCTTCGCTGCCTTTATGAAGCCATCTCCACCATAATATATTCCGATGCGATAATGGTCCTTCGCGTATGTTCTCTACTTACCTACACGTATTACCAAGTGCGTGTTCCCTTTCAGCTGTGATTGTCCCGCTTAGAATGTTGGTAAAGCCTTGCGCACATGTATACTGACGTAGTTTGCACCGGGTAGGTACTAGCATACCGAATTGATAGCGGCGACATGCAGGTAGATCTGTGACACGCCTCTCGTAACCTCCGTATTCTTGTGCTATTTCGCTACATAACGCCCTCAGGCCTCTCTGGGTATTCCCTACGTAACTCTGTATCCTGGTGGGTTACAAGTCGGTCTTTTAAAGTATTTCCCAATAGTTCATATCGACCTTTATTATGGTTCAGGCGTAAGGGCTGCAATCAATACGGTACATCGCTCGGTGCCACAATCATATGGAACCGACCTTAAGTATCCTCCGTCTGCATTCAGCGGGGATGCAGGGCGGGAGGGATCGAAGTTGAATATTAAAATAATTAAATACAGAAATATGGAACAAGACCTCGTCAGGACGGTGACTCGACGGTGTACAGGCCAGTAGAGGTCCTGACCCCATGAGGAGGCGTTCATAATCAAAGCACTCTACCGAAGTGCCCAGCTGCCTGTATGACATAATGCACGACTCCTATCATCCAAACAAAGTTGGCCCCGGGTGTTTGTCGGTAGACGGAGCTTAGCTAATCCAAGCATAGGTGAGCAGTTGGGAAGGTGGTGGCAGCTGCCAAGGCAACGACAGCTGCTGCCTTATTCTCCAGGCGACCACTAGAACCATATAGCCGGCAATACATTCCTGTCCAAATAACTGATAAGCACTCGTGGCCTAGTGGTTAGAGCTCCCACTCTAACAACAAGGGTCACAAGTTCAGATACGGGTCCGGCTAGGTTTCTCCCGTCTGGTAGTAAGGGCCCTTACTATCAGCCGGGAGGGCCGTCTGTGGGAGCAGTGCCGAGAACTCACCCGCAACAGTAAATACCCACACCAAATGCGAAAGCAGGGCGCGCAGGAGCTTGCACACTTATCAGCCACCCTTCGGGGTTCGAGAGGCAAGCCTGGGCGAACAATATTCTTTTTCAGTTTTGGTGTTTTTTGTCTTTCAGTTTTTTTTCTTGGATGTATTGACTTCTTAGAGGTGTTTGAACACCGCATTTGACTTCAGGATGTTTGATCAACGTCAAGGCAATCATGAAAACTGCGGAAAAAGATAGAAACGGTTACCGCCTCGGCGCCCACGGGTGCTCAGAAAAGTGTCATTGCCACATACGATCTTCAAAGTTTCCCCCCGCCGCCCGCGAATAGCTTCTCTGCCGCTGTATTTGTGGGCAACCTTTGTGGTTCCTGGTTGGTTTGGTAAACCCATCGCAATGGCAATCCCAACCTTATCGTCATGGATTGCTTGTTTGGAAACGGTACATCCCGTCACAATCCGCCCCTCCCCGGCGCCATCCATCGTGACCATCCGTACCATTCCCCAGAGCAGACAGTACTTAAGTCTTGGGAATATCTACCACCACAACTACAACGTCTTCATCAAAAGGACGCCCTTCATTCTAGGTATCACATCCCATACTCCAAGTTCCAGATGCGCCAAATTTTCAAGCATAACGTATATAGAATCGAATACAATGGCGCCGCGACGCAACTTGTTCTTCCCAACCATTTCCCCCCTCATTTGGCAGCGCCACGGGGCAGAAGAATCCCACAACTAGTCACCGAATCCACAGAATCATGCGAACATATATATCCGTTGACCTTTAGCTTTTACCCTCGAAAGAATCTAGAGAACTCTTCCAAGCTATTCACCTTCATTCGGTGGCCGGGGACCTATGGAAGCGAGACCGCAGCAGTGATCTGTCTGTTGAATGGCCTGTTTCAATTCGCCATTCTTCGGTCGTCGATGGGGGGTGCCACGTCGCGGAATTCGGCTGCCACTGTTGGCGTTGCCCTTTCCGCTACCATTGCGGAGGGATATATCATATATGGACCATGAGGCATAACCTTACCTATAAACTACTGTACCATCAACGGCAGCGGCGAATCACTCTTTTTCCGTGACAAAAGCCGGTCTAGGCGGACGTTTCACCTTCGAACTCTGCATTGGCCGTTTCCCCATCCTTGCCCGAACTCCAAGGCAGCGATGCCGTGGCCCGTGGGCCTTCAGGAAGAGGCTAAGGAGCGACTGTTTCTTCTGGATACGGATCCGGCCGACAGACCGGTGGTTGGCCGACCTATGCGCAGCCCTGCCATGGATGAGGCATTCGACGGCGCGTAGTTCTACTTGCGGCGCGAGCTTTGCTTGAGGCCATGGAGTAACAACGCTGGTTGGACTATATCACACGTCACCAATCACGGAAGCTATTGGCCCGTTGATCGTGGATGAAGAGATGCTTAGCCAGCAGGTACACTCCCCGAGTCACTCAGGCCTGTATTTTTCTGTGAGCTTGGTACCAATTGGCGTGGCATACTAATATGAAATATTTTCCTTAGTCCAAACTACACCACAACCTCAAGTATATACACACCGAGCCAATCGCCACATAAAGGAACTCACTATATCGAAATGTAGAAGGGAGAACTTGACCTCGAAATCGATAAAGGGTGTCTTGTATGCCGAAAGATGAGACTGCTGAGTGGAGTGGAAGAAGATCGGGCTGGGCCATATCGGGCTGCTTCAAAAGCTGCCTACAAATTGTGTACCCGAATATAAAACAGATTGGGCCAAGTATGTCCTGTGGACAAGAGATGGTGAGTCTCGATCCCTTCCAAAGGCTTGCCCTTCCTATCGAAAAGGAGACAGAAGAATCCACTCCCGGTATGACTATGACTTATACCTCTAAATTGGTACATGCTAGCTAATATATTCAACTAGGCGACCGGTGAGCTACGTGTCCCCCTCCGTTTCTTTCAACCGGTGCTCGGATCATCAAGTCAGACAAACACCTGAAACACTCCCTCATACCGCTTCGGCACTGCCATGTTGCCTTCGTCGTGGTGCCGCCGCAAACACGCAGCAAACCAGCGTCTCATCCTCCAGTCCAAGTTCTAAGGCAGTCCTTCATCCCAGATGAACTATTACCTTAGGTACTTACTTTATGACGTTAACTTCCCAAATCCGAAACGGACCGAACCGCCGAACCGATCCCCTTAGTCCTCACTCCGGCTCCTGAGATCCCCGGTCGACTTTGAACTGACACGACCCCTGAAGATGCCCGGCACGTTCAACACAATTGAATCCATCGCAAGCATGTATGCTGACCGAAAGCCGTCGGCGAGCGAGAGAAAGGAGCCCGCCCCGAAAAATACATGATACCCAATCGCCTGGTTTATTCGCCATTAAACTGGTTTTCGATTTATATGAATTGATTCAGATCCAGATTGTCTCGCAATTGCAGCGGTTCGACCGTCATGCATGCTGGTGCTGTCTCATCAAGAACGTACCCAATTATTCCTGTTACCTCATACCGAATTACAAATCTTCTATTCATCTCTCCTATAATCTGCCTTTCTATATAAATATTCCACTCTTCCTCTACAACTTCCGCGATTCCAAAGTTTCGTGCTCATCGAGAGAACCGTCATGGGGATGTACCCACAGCACGAGATGGCGCGCAGGTTGCGCCGCAGAGAAGCTGTGGCTGGCGAGCAATGAGCTTCCCGTGCCCCAGATTCCCCAGACAAGGATCCGGTAAATAAAGTCGTGGAGCACCATGCCGCCATTTCTGACTTGGCAATCCGCGACGGTGTATCACGCGAACCAATAGTGGCACCGGCAGTGGCAAAGCCGGCAACGATTTGCAAAAACGCGCCATGCCGTAAGCCCTTGGACGAATGGATACCATGGCCAGACTCCCAATGACAGAGTGCGACTCGCACTCTTGCAACGATATTCTTGGACGTTGGCGGTTTATGAGAGGGCGACAATCCGGCCGAAAATCGGAATGCCGACTACTTCTTCAGCGACAACATGGTGGTCCATTTCGCGGCGTGCTGGACCCGAATTCCCACAGATGACGAAACCCGCTACTCCGGCTAGCGATCGCGGCCGCCATACGTAAGAAGAGCTCGACACCCTCGCTTCCAAAGAAATGAAGCTACTAGCGGTGGTTTTGCAGGCGCGAACCAAATCCAGTCTACTGCCCAGCTGAGCTGTCGCGCATTCACTTCCGTGTCTATGATTGCAGACCTACCGTGATACCGGGCACCGCGCCAGATGGCAGCATATCTAGCCCAGAATATGCTTGGCGCTGTTTCTTGGAATCTAGCCATCACTCTGCGGCGTATATACGACCACAGAAACCTCGAGGTGCCAATATCACCGACGTATTGGGTGAAGGGTTTGTCTCAGTCAATGCGGAATCATCTATTCTCTCGACCCACGAAAAGCGTGAACGAATGATCCCGGTTAATTAGGCACGAATGTAACGTAAATAGATATCACGTGTACGAGAGTACGGTGACCGAAGAAGAGATGAATAATCACCTACGGGACATCTCCACGCCGTCTTACGGACTCTGGGGTGGAAATGCCCGAGGGCTCCAATCTTCGAGCTTGCTGGCTTTATATGATATAGAACCGTATAGTACCAGTGCTGAGTCAGATAGAAGAACGACATAGTTACACTAGATCAACGTATAAACTTGATTTACCTTGATGGTGATATTCCGTCCTGCTAAATGTTCGAAATGTTCGCTCGACTACGATGGAGGATAGCGGCGGTACGCTACGTGTTAGTGACAGAACCGGACACACGCTAACGATTCCGCTGTGGGCCGCTAAAAAACGGTTGGCGGGCACTAACTTAGCGCCCATCGCCCCGGGTTCTGGTGCGCGGCAGCTAAAGTAGTCCACTATGCTAAGTTAGTAGGGTGCTATAGACTGGAGTTATAGACTCCGGATAATGTCGCTCCGTTTAGCAGAGCGCACGCTGCATTCTCGTCTCATCCTTCTCTTCCTCCTCGGGGTTTAAAGCTAACTGGCATTGTCGTGAATTGTGTACCGACTTCCGTCTACGTTGCTTGGTGAGTGTGTCCCGCAACGCAAGTCACATGCATGGTGCATCAATGAAAGGCAAGGCGGTCTTGGCTAATAAGTGCAGCACCGCGAATACACACCAAACTCTCGAATAGGTAGCACCATGAGACAACCCCAAAAATTGATTGGTGGCATTGTGATACTTCTACAACGGCAGGGCGAGTGGTTCAAAACACGCATAGCGTTTGACGATAATCTCCAATCCCGGCGTCTTCATCCTCAGCCGCAAATGTGGTGTGGTGGCAGCGGTGTGTCTGGCTATATGGGTGACTCACGATGTCTCTCTGATTTAAGAAGGCATTGGTGCCGGCCTGCTTCGTACTTGTATGTACATCGTTGACAATGGTGCTGTGGGCAGTTGTTCATCGGCCTCTTCTTTCTCACTTTCTCTATAACTAACAATCGCTGACGAGTAACAGATGTCCGGTTCACTTCATTGCCCATCGACGCACCTATTCTTTTGCTACCAAACTGTATCTAGTCTGGATCATACCAGATGTACTGCGGGCAGGCAACGGTTGCCTGCAGACCGCTCCCGCGAATGATGATGCCTATACACTCCATCACCGCTGAATCTCTTGGCCTCACCCGTACCGTCACACACATGTAAATCCTATGGGATCATTCGGGTAGAGATACTACATTCTTCCCCCAGCTGCAAACCCAAAACGCCACATCATCTGCCGACTCTTTTTATAGCACACAGCTGCACGGCGGCTTCAAATCCACCGGTGACAACACTATGGACCCAATCACAACAGAGCCGCAAGCGTTTTTGCATGATGGCTAATTGGCTTGGCGCCTTACCTCTCGGATCCCTGATCCGCCTTGTCAGTTGTCACCCGGTAGGTAATGTATATGAAGTTGGCCCTGCCGCGTCCCAGCGCGTGTGGTTCTTCTCATTTCTCACACAATACCATCTTGCCGCGCGTCTTGATTTGCTCGCTTGCTATCTTGAGCTTCGTTTTGAACCGTTTGCCTTAGCTAAACCTATCCATCCTCGTTTCCATCTGAATACTGATGGCAAACTACAATACTCAACGCGCCGCCGGGAGAGAGCACATACCTCTCTACCCAAAGGGCTTCGTGGCCGCCCGTATCCTCCAACTGCTAATCGGTATAGCCTGTCTAGGCCTAAGCGCCTACGCTGTAGCAATCCTACCGATATCCGGCGCCGACCTGACGTTGTTCACGGTATGTCTCGAAGCAGAACCGAAATAAGCAAACTGACTTACAAGAAAAACAGTCTATCGTCACCGTGATTAGCAGCATCTATCTCCTCGTCGCGCATTTCGGACCCCCGAGAGCTCATAACTACTGGGCGATCCTCGGACTGGACATCTTCCTCGTTATATTCTGGCTCATCTCGTTTGCTCTTCTCGCGTCGCAAGCTGCGGCGCTTCTGTCTGTTGCGAACTATGACTATTACGACCCTTACTATACCTTTGTCAGCGATGCAGTAGGGATATACGGTGTCATTTGCGCGGCAGCTGCTGGTCTTGGCGGTGTACTGTGGTATGACAATACTGATTTTCCTTTCTGTTACATTGCCTCTTTCTGAGCTGACTGAAATTTCATAGGTTGATCTACCTGATCACACTCATCGTCCACAGCATCGCGCTTCATCGACATCGCAAGGCCGGTCTCCATGCTATGCCGGGCGCCTCGAATGTCGAGCACCATGCTGATGCTCCCGTTGCAATGGACACGGCGATGGCAGATCAAAAGTTCCAGATGCAGCCGCAGCCACCCCAGGCTTATTATCCTCCACAGCCCGTCGTGCAAAATCAACAAAACTACTAACTCTAGAGTGTCGAACCAGTTTCTATGGCTGATGACGATAGCGGATCTGGTCCTGTCTGGCGCTGCGTGTGAGACATGCTTGGAAGGGGAATCTACCCGTGCCATCGCACCAACAAGGGTACCAATACATAGCAAGGGGAAGCAAGTGTAAGATAACAAAGAAATGTCAATTGCGCACCGACTGTAATAGCATTAATACGATACCAAACGTCTCTTTCCGCCAAGTTAGATACATCCGGTGAAGACAGGACCGCATAGCGATCCATTGTGCGCTTTGTCCGAAGACACGCGCGCCCGGAAGCAGCAAGACAAAAACGGAAACATCTAATTAACATGCCGCCCAACAAGGATGGACTATATCATAAACGTCCAACTCGCTTTGTCTTTTCCGCGCCTTTGTCGATTGCGCATAGTTTTGGACATCTCTTTCAATACCATGCCTTATGAAGAACCCTCTGCGATGGCTAGCGACGAGTCCTCGCGCTGAGCTCTCCCATCCCTCCGCACATCTAGACTTTTTCTTTTCTCTTAGAATAACTCACCGGGGATCAACGCCGTAGCGCCGGTGAACCCACAAGACCATGGCGACAACGCCGAAAAAGACGGTAAGCAGCGGCGCCAAGCGCATAAAAGCGCTGCCGCCGATAGAGGCCGTACGACCGGAGAGATCCCTAATCTCTACCCCCACGGAACAGCCCTACAGCTTCTTGCAGGCCATCCAGTACTACACCGGCACGGAGCGCGACTTGATATGGGGCCCGTTCTACAAGAGCTTCCGAGCCGTGCGCCGGCAGCGCGCGAACTGGGAGGACTTCAACCTCGAGAGCATTTGGAAGGGGATCCCAGCCGCAACGCAGACAAGACCGGGTCTGATACGCCGAGCCATCAACTGGGCGACAGGCGCCGACCCGCCGCCAACAATGACGCCGCAGCCGCCAAAGGCGAAAGCCCGGGATAGCAAAGCAGGCGACAGAACACCAAGGACGCCCAGAACGCCGCTGACGCCGCGGAAGAAAACAGGCTACCAGAGCTGGCAGGAGGCGTTCCCGGACGCGGACGACTGGAGCCCCGCGCGCATCGACTTCACGGCGTGGCACGGGCGGTACAAGCACCCGGCCGACTACGACGACGACTTCTTCCGCGCCAACTACGCCGTGCTGTACGAGCGGGTGTGCGACTTCGCGGAGAAGTGGTTCGGCGCGGACATCTACCTCGAGGACTGGCGGGATTCTAAGAAAGCCGCGTCCGTGTGGGAGGTGCCCATGACGGAGCAGTTCGTGCAGTACGCGCGCGTTGTTGCGCATGAGGACCGCGGGTATGTTGGCTGGGACGAGATCCTTAATGACCCTCGGCATCGCAAGTGGCTCTGCGTCGGGATCCTTTCGCAGATTATTGAACGGCGGATTTTTGACCATTTGCTGTTTGGTGCTGGGAAGTTGTTCCAGGAGGAGCTGGATCGACATGATTTGCAATGGGTGTTTTTGGAAGGTGAGCGGATCCCACCCTGTTGTATTCTGTCTTCGTGGTGTATACGTTTCCCTTTACGAAGACCAACGTGACGCCAATTAACACATTCCCAGGATTCACCCGAAAAGAAGGCCGTCGCCAGATAGCCCGAGCCTCCCTAGGCGAAGGCCTACTCCCCAGCGACTTCTGGGACGCAGTAGACGACCTAACTGGGCAAACAGCCCTAATCTTCCAGCCCCTATTCACTCTAATGTGTCTAGCAACCGGCAAACTAGCCAACCGCGCCGGCGCCGACTTCTACCAAGAACTGCACACAATCCTAGCAATGGCGGGCTACTTCCAAGTATGCATGAGCATATCCCCCAGCGTCTTCCACATCCTCTCCGCCACGCCGGGGTCGCGCTTCCAGTGGGAGGAGGAAGAACACGCGGATAAAGACGTGTATAACGATTCCAAGGCATTCCATAAAAGCCACGAGGCGCGCTGGCAGATCATCGCGGAGCTCAGCATCACGAATCAAATGGACGAAGTCCACCGCTTACTCCGGGCCCTCGACAACTTCGACGAGGCGGCGCTGTACATGCCGTTCCCCCCCACGGATCAGGACTACCGCGTGATGAGCCACGAGCGCCAGCGCGGCGGGAAGGTCATGTACGCCGTGTTCCCTAAGTTAACGCGGTACTCCGCCGAGAACGTCGGCGAGCTAGTCGTCGATCCGCGCCGCGCGTTGGCGCCAGAAGTCCAAGCCGAAGGCGAAGGAACCCGTATCTCGCTGCTGTCTCGCTGCAAGGTGGTGTACTACCAGGGCCTCGTGCACCCGCCCGACCAAGGCGACGACGGCGTGCAGCTCGAGACGTACCTCGCTCAACTCGCGTGGGACCGCATGCCGCTCGGCGTCCTGCCTTACCGCCAGCGCTACTGGGCCGCGGACGGCACGGCGACGATGGGGTTCGCGTGGCCGCTGTGGCCGGAGTATATCGACAAGTTCTGGATCTTCTGGGTGTTTAGCCTAGTGTTCTCGTACGTCGTTATGCGCGTCTTCGGACAGCCGGATACGATGGCGCAGAAACTCATCTACGCGGCGTTCATGATCAAGTCCTTTGACACGCTTGTCGTCGAGGCGTTCGTATACCTTACCCTACGGGCCTCCGGTATGGAATTCTTCCAGGGGCCGGGGCTGTATCTTAAGATACAGAGCATTAACGTGCTGTTCCTTGTCTTGCTTGACGTCTTGCTCATACTCCGGAACCGTCGGATCCGCGTCTTTCAGTACATGTGCGTGCCGTTTATGTGGCTCGACTCTGTCTTCATTGATAAGATGCCTGCGTTCTTGATGGCGTCTGCTGCGGCGCTTCGGGGCGAGACGCCGGCTAGTCTTGTGAAGCATGCGGCTGGGACTGTTGGGAGCTTGTTTGGCCGGGGTGCTGCTTCGTGATCTGGTGTTCGTGGTTTTTGGTTGGAGGTCTTACTTCGCCTTATTCACCTGCTTGATCATCGGGTGATTAGTTACTCAAGATCTGTAAAGGCCGTCAGATGGGATAGTAGAGCGCGGTGTTGAGACAACATGCAAAGAACTGGAGCAAGCTGTGGACGTGCGCCGTTGGGATGATTTACCTACCTTCAGTAATTGGTGTTTTTGTCCTTTCCCTTACATCTAGTGTAGTATGTAGTTCAAGAGAATCTGAAAATTCGCCCTATGGTTTTCCGTTCATGACGAGTGAGATGGGTATGAGTGAAGGATTGTATAGTTTTACGATGCCGATAATTATCGAGTTACAAGAGCGAAAGCGTCAAAGTGGAAAGAAAAGAGTGCAACTTGGGTGGCACACTCAGTTTATTACCCTCTATCCAAAACCCATAACCAGCTCATCCCCCCGGAACAAAACCCCAACTACCAATTCTTATTGCGAAGGATGAAGTCGACCTCAGCGTCAGCATACTCAAGGATATGCTCCGGCTTATAAAGAGGCTTCCACCCAAAATCCTTAGCCGCACGATCCGCAGTAAAAGTGCAACTGGCAGTCCAAGGATTAGCAACGATCAATCACCATACACAACACGAGAGGCAGTAACTTACGTTCCCCCAAGCACCATAGGCACGAGGTCAGGCGGGCACCCAAGCGCCTCACCCATATCCTTGAGATTCTGCTCGTCTGCAGATTTCACCGTGTCATCCACGACGAGATTGCGCTTCACTAGTGACGTCGCTATAGCAGCGTAGAGGTCCTCCCACTACAATCCCAATACTAAGTCATCAGAAAACCCAAGTATAGAATAGGTAATCAACTTACAGCAACGCTACCCGACGAAGCAAGATAGTACCCATTCCTCCCATAACTAGGGTTCTCGCCAGCAAGGATCCTCTTCGTGAGCTCGAGATACAGGTTCGTGTTGTCGAGGATGTGGCATACAGGCCAAGTCTGCGCTTCTTAGCAACCGTAAACGAGAAGTAGTAAAATAATGACGAGCACCACTTACGGGCCTGTTGGCGTCAACGCGATATACGCGCTTCATGGCTACGGCGGCGCGGACGATCGCTACCGTTTGGATCGAGATCTTATTACTAAACCCTTCGCCTTCGCCGTCTGTCGAGATGAACGATCAGCGAATCGTCGTCGTGTGCTGTAGTTTCGCTGGATTAGAAAACTCGCGGAAGACTTACAGACCATGCAAGGCACGAACACATAGCTCCGAATACCATGTTTTTCCGCCTCGTCGATCACGAAATTATTGGCGTACACGGCCTAAATCGAGTGAGTGACGGAGTACAGGGCGGCCAACGAGAGAGACTAACATCCGTCAACCACTCAACAGGAGCCTTCTGCGCCTTTTGGATCTCGTAAAGGCCAGGATTACTATCAAGCAGTGGTTTATCGACAGGAGCACCAGCCTGAGCTGAAAAGATCTTGGCGCCGGAAGTCTACTCCATCCCATACCACGATCAGAAACAGCATCTCTCATAAGTCCGCGAACGGATCACCCACATGTAAGAAATGAACCTCGCGACCCGTCTTCTCCTTGAGTTCGGCCAAGGCCTTGATAAAACACGCTTGCGGAGCGTGCTCTTTGGCCGCGATCAGGTTATACACGATGTTGATGTCGTTATCGAGCACCGCCGCCCGGACCGCCGCTTCGCTATTCGCGTCGAATGTAAGCGGTTCGGCGCCGTACTGCTTGACGGCCTCGGCTTGTTTCGGGGTGCGCACGAGGGCGTAGAGCTTGTTGTACGCGGGGAGACTCGCCTTGTCCCATCTTGCTAGAAGCGTGCCGCCTAGATAGCCGGAGCCGCCGGTGATGAGAATGTTATGAGACATGGCGGTGCTTGAGGCGAGACAAGCTTAATAGAGTGATGAATTACCTTGCCCGATAGAGTTCGGAGTCAGTCGAAGGGAAGTAGACAGTGAAGCCCGTAGTCTCCAAGGACCCCTCATAAACAGGTTAGACGAGGTGCTCCTTTATAATACACGAAAGGAAGCGATGCAACCTCCCGTGCCGATACAAAGGTACAACGGCGCCGGCTTACCTATGGAGGTCCATCAAAACATTGCACTCCGGCTCCCGTAGGGCTTACAAATGGGTCTGCGGCGCGGCGCGATTCAATCCGCCGACCTATGATCTATCTCTCAGCAGGGCGTTATAATCTATCCGCTGCTAACCTCTATTGCGCTTAAGCACCGAATTGTGGAGTGTTGCTGGTATTCAGTTGAACCGAACTGATGCGACATTATTAATGCGAGAGGAAATCGAGCATGTGCACACTTTCTGACTATGGATCTCTTGCACGCCGAGAGAGTTGCTTACTAGGAACTGGTTATAAGGTGATCTACCGTACACTTCGAAACGTAGGGGAGGTAATTGTGTAGATAGTAATACCGCTCAGGAAGACGTTGTTCCGTGAGCTGTGACCTGTCTGACGTAGCGAGTTGGATTGATTCCTAGTAACAGGGCTAATGATGTCCCTTCGGAGAGACATTCATGTCCTACGGATAGATTATCTGTGTCGTCATGCCAGCTTTCGGCGCAAGCGGAGGAGCAGCAACGGTAGTCAATCGTTGGTGCTCTGATACCTTGAGTATGCTAGACTAGACCTACGAGTCGTTCAAGCGATTTACTATAGCAGTCTATGAGTCTATGTTACCGATTAGAGGCCGCGTTCTGACTACGATGCAGCTTCACTGGTTTGTCTTCGGATCGTTTGCAGTCGGTAACGCCACAAATTATGGGCGCAAATCCTCTCCGGGATGGTGACGGGTTCCTGACCAAAGAGGAAGACGTCGTATAGGCCCATTGCCGTGCGCCACCAATCTTCCTCATCCGGGTCTCCTGTGAATGATGCGATCTCGCGCAATCATTGACGGAGAGTCGATCAGTAGCTTGTCTTGCCTTAGGCCATTACTACTATCATCACGCTTTCTAGACGCGATTGCGCGAGCACGTAATTCACAAAACGCCTTGTAAATATTGCGGGGTGATATGCCCGGCTCAGGCAATGGCATAGACCCGCCAAAGAATGACTCCATAAACTCGCCGCACTTCCTTCCATCGCGCATGATGAGTTTGCACGCCATCTGGTGCGCGAGCTCTGGTATGAGGGGAGCTATACCCATGCAATACTTGTAGTGATCTAAAGTCGGGTTTTCCTTCAGGTGTTTGGCAAGGGCCTGTTGGCTAGCAAGATCGAGTGGAGTAGACTTTGTCGGAGAGGCACCGAGTCGAGCAAGTAGCTATGGGTTTGGACCAAGTCAATGGAACGCAAGCGGAATGGAAATAGCGCGACATCGGGATTTCTTACCTTGGGGATGAAGAAAATGGATCTGGCGCTCGACAGTTGGTCGGCCTTCCAGCTCGGTGGCAACCTATCTGATGCCCAACTGGCCTTTCTGTTGTACGGGAAAAAAAGCTTGAAGCATTTTATGTCACCCCAGGTGTCGTCGTTGCGCCGCGAAACCGGATTCTTTTGGATGAGACGGGATAAGAAATGTTCTTGGAATGTAAAAGATGGAGGGCATCGACAAGATTCTCCTCGAGCGCGTTGAGATAGGGTAGCTGGGTGGCAATTTTCTCCTCGGAGCACAGGTCGAACAAGAGATCGTCAAAGCTCAGACAGTCATCGCATCTGGGCAAGTTGGAAATGATTTTGACAGTGCGCCGACGGTCGTCCTGGCGAATTGGGCGGAATGTTCCGTAGGATCGGGCGTGGAGGAGGATTAGGAGTGATAATTGACAGGTGTAAGCTTCATTGGTACGGCACTGACAATAATTAGCAGCAGAGTCCGCGAAGGCACCTTGAGCGGTAAGAGAAACCTACGAATAGGACGATCCTCCCGCTCTTGCCCTTGTGGCTGTGATGTTTCTTGGTCTTTTGCACGGCAGCGATTCTTGCGTGAGATTTACCGGCACGAGGTCGAGGCCGAGGCCGAGGTCGCATAGTAGCGGGCCCTGCGTGGGGTTTACGACGTCGTCTCCGCTTGGCGCGAGACTCACGACCAAATTTAAAGCTTTTTAAGCGATCCATTCCAGTGGTCCATATGGTAAATCTGGGAGAGGATTATGGAGGTGAACTCTAGATGATGCATTTCAGCAATTGAATTCCACCTGGGCAGCTTCCAGTTGGTCGGAGTAGTAGATACCGAGTGGGTACATTATTGTACCGAGTACAAATCAATCACAGAATCGTAGTGGCTCGGGACCCGATTAGCCCGATCGCCGACTAGGCACCAAAGCTCGGTACCTGGCAGGAACCGGCGCGCTAGGTACTTTCCGTAAGCCCTGCCCGATGCTGCTAGAGCACGATAGGTATAGGTACTTAGACTAAGGTAGCGCCGGAGTAATTTAGCATGCCCCGCGCTAAGTTGGTCCGTTTGCCGAGGGACGCGACGCGTGCTCGAGTAAAATGGCCCGTGCAAGCTAACTTGACCCATCACCTCCATTCACTTCCATTCAACCCATCATTCACCCACCCTACCACTCCATTCACCTACTCGCCCGGCAACTCGTCGAAGTTTGGCCTATCGCCAAGCTGCTCACAAAATCGAGCCTCGATCAATTGATCGGTCGGCGATTGCTAATCGCGACGATTAGTCGTCATGCACTGATCCTAACGATCTAGTCATGGCGATGTCGCCGATGAAGGGCTGTTGTGCCAACGGCGGTGCTTGGTTCAAAAGGGCGCATCACGTCAAGAGGTACTACCGTTAACCTTTTACGTACTATATCATTGTAAGTAAGCCGCCGTTGTCACCTCTTCTACCCTTCGTGCCCCAACACTCGACGCCACGCGTGATCCACATGGATTGCGATCGTGATCGTGATTGCTAACCGGGTGAAAAGCCTCCGCCGAGAACCCAGGATAACCCAGGATAACGCGGGAGAGTATCGAGAAGCGTAACCGTGCTCGGCCCAGATCCCAACCTCACTGAGCCAGATCGCGACACTCCGTCGCGGTTATCACCTGGTTGGATCGACGTCGTCGATACCCATTCGGCCCATGTACCCCTTTCGCCCACCTTGGTACATGGGCAAAATGGCTATCCACGACATTATCTGGATGAATTCGGAAACACCAATAATTCCGTCGCGCTGATTAATTGCGCAACACCGCCAACACAGCTCGCCCTCGGTCTATGCTGTCGACCAGCCCCAAAGCTAGACTAGAACTAGCAGTAAGGCAGGTTTCGGGACATGCCGAAATTCATACGACAAAATGACGAATTTAATTCGGCACAGCGTCGACCTCCAGCAGATTCGCTGGCTGGTCATGTACACTGCCGGCGGGTGTAAGACTGGTGAAGACGCCCAAAAGTCACGTTATCTCTCCATAGGACATTATAAGTCCGGTTACCCCAGTCGGGAAGACAGATAGCTGCACTGGGGGCCGTGTGCCGGCGGTGGATACGGTATAGTGCCAATGGAGGGTACTAACTTAGTAGGTATGGTTATGCTAGGGGGTCCGCCCGTAGTGAACCCCCTTTGCTACGCTCAAACCGATGTCTTGAGTTATTCGGTATGTCCGATGGCTCTTGCAATTCAAGAGTATCATACCAAGCGCAGCGCAATTTACCCTCAGCTGGTCCGCTCTAGGTAATTTGTTATGTTGGCCACAGCGAGAAACGTTCTGGCACTCAGCGATTTGGTCAGCAACGGCAAACCCGAATCTAGGGGCGCGCCTGCGACCAGCAAGCACAGATACGCAACCAAACTCGACCAACTCAACTACATCACGTAGTAATCGGTAATGGTGATGCATTATCGATTCCATGTCCCTGTCATTGGGGAGAAGTATAGGGCAACCTAACCAGGGAAGCGTGGAGCTTCATCCCGATTAGCCTGGCTCAAGTGGTTCCTACGCCCCATCAACCCCTGGAGAGACTGAATCTCGGATGCTTGAAAACTAGCTCCACTGGAGGCATTGATGTCGTCTGCCTATACACGCCCGCAGCTTTCGGACTCATCTTGTTGGCCCAATTTGTGGATGCTAGGGGCAATGAGAACATTTCTCACACGCCTACCTTGCTCAGCATGCTGAGATAAAAACACCGGATAATCGAATGTTGAAAATGTCGACTGTCGATGAATCCGTCGATTGACTGGCCCTTTTAGATTCTCGGCGCGATTTGCTCTAAGCAAGTCCGGTTTGAGCAGTTGGTCGAGTGGTCCATCAAGTTCTTCCACCCTGTCAGGTGGAGGTTTTTGCAAAAGCACAAGACACCCATCAGACCCAAAACGAAGCGCGTGCGTCAAGACGTTACGGTGGTTTACTATGTAACATCCTCGTCTTAACCGTGACGCAAACTTCATCTGAGAGCGATATGTCGCCGACCCATGCGACGGGCAACAACGCCTGGTCAAAAAGAGTGAAGCGCATAATTTTCGACGAGGTTCACTGCATGGGCCAGGATGATACCGAATCATGTGGGAGCAGCTCCTATCAATGGCTCCATGCCCGATCATTGCCCAGACCCCTATTCGACAGTCAAAGTCGTCGGAGGTTTCCATGTTGACTGTTGACTGCCGGGTACACTGGTGTCTAGAGCTCTCCCAACACCGCAAACATAACTAGTTCAACACGGTCCACTGCATTGGGCAAGATGGCGACGAAATTACATGGGAGCAGCTCCGGCCCGTCTTCGGCAGTGAACGGTGTCACGTTCAGACAGCTGGAAATTCCAGTATTGATTATTATTATTGCACGAGAGAAGTTCTAGCTGTGGCGGAAAGTCTGCGCTATCCGCTTATATAGTCCTGTGCTTCGGCCGGATTAACTATGGTTCCGTGACATTGACAAACGGAGGCCTTCGTTGATTGTCGACTGTCGGGTACATTTGTGTCTAGGGCTCTCTCAGCACCGCAAACACAACTGCTTCGGCACAGCCAAGCAAAAGCCTCTGTCGACCCCTTCATCATCGGTAATCAGCGAACTCGGAAAAGCCAACATGTCTCTTACATTTGGGAAAGATATCTCGCCTCTGGGGCAACCTCTCAACCAGCCGTCGAGCCTATCGTGCAATGTTTGGGAATACCAGAGTCAGGGAGGTCACTCGGCCATATCGCCATCCGTCTACTTTCTCTGCTCTGCTAGTTAATATATCTCAGATATGCCCACATCCAGATCGTCCTGCCTTTTTAGCCTTCATGCACACGAACGTGAGACACTGTGACACTGACATCCAAGCCAGTGCGCTCTAGCCCGGCCTCAATACTCAGGTGCTTCACTGGGTTAGTAAACTGGGTTTTTCATGATGCAGTGCGTCCAGCGTTATATCTCACCACAACGCATGAACCAGCTGACCACGCCGCTCGCCTCGACCGCTTTGTGCGACACAAGTCGCGCGTCAGCTCGGTGGGAGCAGTCACTTTAACCTAGTAATGCCAACCGTGACAGCTCGAAGTTCATGGTGAGAGGGCGGGCGGTCAGGAGATGGTAGTAGAATCGTGCTGCTAACCTAGATGCCTCGACCAGGCCCGGTTTACTACTGACAGGGCTGTGGTAAGGATAGACTTTGACTCTAGCTACCTAGCAGCTCTGTATGCGAATCAGAGCGTCCATGGTGCCAGACCTGCCCCCGGGCACGACCCCTTTTTCCTCAGAGAAGCTTCCAAGTTTCCGAGAGGCTGCTCACTACTGGATGTCGAGAGTGTACGGGACCGCAGAGTCAAGATTTCATGGCGAAGGCATCGCCCGATTTCAACGCCGCGGATAGCCAAGGAATGGCGGCATGAATATCTAGGTCAGGACCCCCAGCATGCTGTACAACACTTACGGGGCCACGATCATTCGAAACTGTTGTCTCCGAAATATACCAGCCGGGAAGATGTATACGCCGTTGCGGCGTACACAGGGACCATCAGCGGCGCAAAACGCACTAAGTTAAGCATTGAATGCCGAGCTACTAAATAATGTTGGAATCGCGATCAGCGAGTCTCATGTGACGACAAGATTTCCCAATGGAAATATATTGCGAGCGGGATATGTCCCGATGCATGCCATGGTCGGTAGCGGTTACTTACATTACTAGTGAATACATCACCAATCAATAGTCGACTTTAGATGAGTGGTTCTATTCCTAAACAGGCTTGCACGCGTCGCGCGTAGATGGTACTATGTATGTAGCAATAAGCATGCTCGATAGTCGACTTTAGAACGACAGTAAGCTGACAGTCTAACGCCTGCAAGATCCGCCAGCATCGCAATCGTCGGCAGTGCGGTTTTCATCAAGACACCCCGCCACTACCGGTATCCAATTGGGAATGGGACGATACGGTACCTACTCCCCGGTGTCAGATTCGCAACGGGAAATGCAAACCCCGGTTGACATCGCCACAGCCTTACGCCGATCATGATGCGTTGTATTGCATAGCTGGGGCCCGGCAGTCAGCTGCGTCGCCCAATGGGACGCGGCTGTGCCGCACTGCCGCGGATCCGAGGCATTGCGCCGCGTTGAGTGCCGGAGCTGCAGCCACTGCCACGGTGATGACGGAGGATAAGTGGGTTGACCTCGACCGAATACCTAAGATAATCCCTGTGGAGTTTGCGACCGTCACCCCCTTTTGTGATACCTTTTGCAACCGGGATTTAGCTCCCCCAAGGCGTGATTCTCATCCGGGCAGAATATCCGGGGATGCTTTACAGGCTCGGTCCTGTGGGATACGGCGGGTCTTGGCTTGGAGGCTCTGGAAAGTTACTGGGTTGGGACATTTGAGTGGCCAAGACATGCACGCTTTCATTTTCTCGGCGGCGGCGTTGATTGATGAGCATCGTGACATCGTCTTATGCGTTACGTCATGTCATCTCATCTACCTGACTTCTTTGAGTTTCAATTACCTAACTTACCGGCCGGGCTTTGATGGTGGATTCTGGACTTTTGATTCCCTGCGGTCTTTGGGTCTTCAGAACCTCGCTGTTTGTTGCATTTGTTGCTTGGATGTGTCAAGTCTGGGATGTATTGGTACGATATGACGATATGACCCGTCTTACTACTCTTACGTATCTGTTACCTCGCCGTTTCCTCCTCTGTGAATCTTGTTCGTATTGTTAACTGGTAATGCCTTGTCGAACACAAGACCAGGAGGAAATAGAACGATTGGACCTGACTTGAACACCCAGTCACCGTCAGACAAGGAACATGGATTTTACTACTTTCCAGCATCGCAATGTAAGCTTATAAGCATTGAGATCGTCGCAACGTGCCGGGATGATGTTACCCAGTTTAACCCAACTTTACCCCAAAGACGGCCTCAGTCTCCAGATGGTTTGCCCAAAATCACGCTGACTTTGATTGATGGTGATATCATACGTAGCTTGTAACTCAGAACGTGTTACGTGAGATTGTCGAAGATCGCAAGACTTGCGGACCGTGGTTGGTAACACGGGCAAAATACTCCGTATGGATACACTTTCTCATGAGAAGGGATTGAAACGGGCTGAGCAGCTGTGGCGCCTGTGGTGAACTAAACGGAAATGTACACGGTTGCACCAGGCATTCAATTTAATACGGAAAACAGGTCCATACGTTTCCGTATACTAGGTAAGCACCTTCAAGTTAAAGGCGTGTGTTTATCTCCTTTGGCCGAAGACTATCTAATCCGTAGGTCCGTACAATTCGGTCGCTACCCGCGCCATGGAGATAGCCCTATAGACGTCTGATACTTCGTAGTAGGGCCCAGACGCACTTTCCGACTTAAAACTTGAAAAGCCATGATGGGCAAGAGCCTTGTCAGTCTGCACCTGCACATTTAATACAGCCTAATTCGTAAGGAAAGTTCGACTTCACATCCACGGAAAAGCCTGGGCTTGGTGAAGCTCTTTGACTCAGACCTTGACTGCCCGAACGCATCAATTCTGTCACCGGCTCCCTGCACAACACCAATGCTGGTAATTCTATCGTCGTCTGATGCTCTAACAAATCTTGGGATATGTTGAACCCCGTTTGTGAATGGGTTCAGATCCTTGTCAGTGACCGGATTGATGCCTTCGCACAGTCAAGGAGATAAATTCACTCTTCGGACACATATTTCAAAAAACCATGATACCATCACTTGGAGGAGAGTTTACTTGACACCGACTATATATTCATACACGTCGACCCTGAACTGAGTCATGACTCATTTTTCCCATACTCCAACTCCTCCACAAACAGTAACCACGACTGCTCCAATTTATTTTCACTGAGATGTGCCTAGAATATAGACGACGACTTGGTGCGACGGGTGAATCGTACCAGCCCCCAGCATCGCCGACCTCTGTCGAAGACATAGAGGCGGCTGGGATGAGCTTAGCATATATGGGTCTATTGGACCCCGTGTTGCCTCAAGAGTCATCCCTTTGGATGAAGGACCTTGACGACAATGACCTGAAGCTGCAGAGGTTGTTGTCAATAAAAACCGTGGTGCCCACCACGTCATCAGCCGCCGAAGAACAAGCTAAAGCACAAACCCAAACCCAAACCACGCAGACCTTTAAACCCATCGGCGCCGGCGGCTGTGGGTTAATAGTCGCCTATGAAGGCAAGGCTCTTGTAGCCAAACTTGGAAAATCGACCGACTCACACATCTGGAATGATTTCAAAACGCACCTCCACATTTATGAAGTTATCCAAAAACATCACCTAGACCTCAAAGTAGCACGGTGCTACTATTACGTGCCAAAAGACGAGTCCCTATATTTCGAGAAACACGAGGGCCTACTGGCAGCGGCCGCCAGTCATTGCTCGATTCCCACCAATCTCCTGGTGAGTGAAAGGATTGTACCCTTGCCAAAGGAAACCAGGTCGCTCTTGATCGAGAAGTATTGTCCGGAGCAGGCCAAAGAAACCGCACTACGCAGTCCAGCGAATCGAGACTGTTTGGTGCGTGTCTATCTTGGCTCAATGAGGAGCCAGAGCTCCAAGTTCTTCTCGCTTCGAAACTTTAAGCTACACCTACATCAAATGATAGAGCTGAAGCTAGACGTGGAAGAAATGGCGTCAGAACTGGGGAAAACGATGGCGATACTCCATTGGGAAGTAAAAATCGATGCCAGAGATGTTGAATTCGTCCTGGGAAGCTCAACGGCCAAGGTTCCCACATCGTCAGTGACGTACCAAACGGCCATGGCAAACGAAGGCAAATATAATGGGCCAGCATCGCGGGTTGACGACGACTTTTTCCACAGGGAGACGACGTTGTGGTTATTGGACTTCAATGAGGTCCAGGAGATAACCATGGATGAGTCTGGCGTTGCCCAAGCCCTGAACGCAATGGAGACCAACGACCCTTACTTCCCCAAACCATTGCAATCAGACCCAGTGGCGAAGAGCGTTTGGAATAGCTTCGTCAAGAGCTACATGGAAAAGTCCCGTGAAGTGCTGAAGCACGAAGACCGGTGTGTGCAACGGCTTCCCCAGGTCCTTATAAGTGGGTTCATTGACGCCATCAGGCGAAAGCAGCGAGCCGCTGCCGCCACGCTTTGAGATTGTGGCAGCTATAGGATTCGGGGCTGGGGCGTTGCGGCTCGACGGCCGTGAATGGGGGAATACATCGCTTGTGGTGTTGGCTTTGACGATGAGGATGTAATGTGCGGCTCGGATGACCAACCGGATAAGGAATATATAATTTTGTCTTGTTTCTTAACAGAGCATTTGCGACGCGTAAAGTTACTTAAGTACCGTGATTTGCAATGTACAGATGCCGTCGCTCGTCGCTCACGATGGCAGCTTGCTAACCAGAGAGCTGGGAATACTATCGGCTGATCCTCATTTCCAGCAGAACGAAACCAAGCGGGTAATCGGGGTGGATAGAGGACTGTTTCGTGTTTCTCTGAGCGGGATACGGCGTAGCAGGTCCAAGACCTAGATGTCTGCCCGGATTAAGGAGCGAAGAGTTACGTTTGTCGTTGGGGGGTTCATCTTTGTTGTAATTGTGCGTGCTCTGGAGAGAAATGCAACTATAACATCCCTATCTGACCGTTCAGGACAAGCGGAGGAGTGTAGATAGCCTGAGGTATCGATGCGAGGAGCTCGACGGCTCCGTTTTGCTCAATACGGTACAAAACGGAGGGCCAGCGCCCAGAGACCTTGGCACCGCCACAATGAGTCAGCAGAGTCTTCGGACCGAGGTGTTCGATATTGCAACTTATGTTGTAATCAATGCGGCAGGATGTTGCGATCCAGCAACAGCGGTATACTCGAACACGATGCTGTGATCGGAGCCTGGTACGAGATGTCTAAGTATAGTGACACAACGACGTCAAGGAATCGTAACGATTCGATAGATATATGGATATCTTAGACGTGTTGTAGTGAGTACACGGCCAAGACTCCTTGGAAGACATTGCCATAGTCATCTGAGCTTCGCTCTTTCGCATGACCCTGACGCAAGCGGTGTGGGACAACGTCGACCATAAGCAATCAGCATCTTGGCGCCTCGGCGGTTGATCGTCGATGAGAGGTATGCTGCGAAGGAAGTAAGTAGCGCATAGCCCGGGAAACGAATTCAAAGAACGGAGAAACGAATATAAATACCCCCGGAACCTCCCCTCCAGAAGACCAAGATTTCCAACATCAACAAGCCAATCCAACCAACTCGATCACAACACACAAAGCTCAAAGCCCAGACCAATTCCCAAAATGAAGTTCACCGCACTCTTCCTCACCCTAGTGGCAGCCGCCACCGCAAGTGCCGCAGCAGCCGACGCCGCCGGCCCAGACCTCCAAGCCCGCGACACCTGCGGCGCGGGCTTCGGCGGCGACCAGCGCCGCACCAACAGTCCTTGCGCGGCGTCCAACGGCGACCGACACTTCTGCGGCTGCGACCGCACCGGCGTGGTATGGCCCATCCCAGTTATACCTCATCCAAGCTTGACCTCATCGTACTTCACGCCTTGCTAATACTGTCAAAGGTCGAGTGCCGCAACGGCAAGTGGACTGAGGTCCAGGACTGCCACAACCCTTCTTGCCATGGCGGTAACCAGGGCGGCGCTGTCTGCTAAGCGCGCTGAACTTCCTGGTATGTTTGCTTCGCCCATGGATGCTGAATCGGAATTGACGGTTCGTAGTTATTCCTGCTTGGTTAACGGGTTCGGTTCGAAGATTTGGTTCAGAATTGGTATGAGAGTCGTTAGTTCAGGGTGAATGTTTTGTCGCAGCTTCGCTGCTTGTTTTACCTTGGTCAAATCATAGGGTCTGTTGTCCTTGACGACCGCTGGAAAATGATTATTTGACTTCTTGTGATTTTGTTTGTCTATTGACGCGTTCCGTGCTTGAAAAATTGTTCTCAGACTCATTCCATGTTGCACTTGCTTGCCTGAGTGATCGCTGTGATGGAAGCGACTCGCGGGAACGGCCGGTGGGACTCGGCTCTGTCTTTAGCGATTGCGATTCCATCACGAGATCGCGACGCTTAGATATGAATCGACCGTGTTGGAGTTGTTGATCGAAGCGTGACATTCGTCGCGATGATGTTGAAGAGATTCCGTCATCGGCAAAGCGGGCACCAAATTCCAAACGCTAAGCCAAGAAGCGTAGCACCCCGGCCGCCAACAAAGATCAGTCAAACCACAACAACGATACGCTCATAATTAACATCCGCAGGCCAAGCAATAACAAAAGTACATCACGAATAGCCAAATAATCCAAAAAGAAAGTCCCACTTTACTTATCAAGTAGGTAACGAAAAAAGCTGACAAGAGTGGGATTCGAACCCACGCGGGTTGCCCCAGAAGAATGCTGCCTGCTGCGCAGGTAAGGTATATCCCTTGAGTCTTCCGCCTTAACCGCTCGGCCATCTTGCCTGTTGCTTGTATGAGCTACACTTCGGTAGCTGTCTTAATCACGGGATGGTCCTCCTGCTTCGGGGCTACGATTCATCAACATCCGTAGCTTGGTATTTTCGCGGGGGTCCTGGATTCTAGTAGTAGTAGGTATAGGTAGCGATTATCTCTCGGTTAGCAAACCAAAATCCCTCACTCACAGAGCCTCGGTCTTTAAATCGCGGCGGCAATGAAGCCCGGTAAAGACGGGAGATTTAAGCCCTGGGATCGGCAATCGTAGGTAGGTGAGGTTCCGTTAACGTTCCGTAGTTCCTCGGAACCCCGAAAAGTTACAACCCGCGGTCGGCACCGCAAAGCACACGTAATATAATCAAGAGCTCATAATCAAATAAACCAGCGCCAGTTCTTGTTCAGGCCTGCATTGAGTATATACCCACGAAATAAGTAACAAATGATAAATAGGTATCCATCTCCAAAATGCTCCTTTATCCAAATGAAAGCAGGCGAGTGATATCTGCATCGCGAATTCAGTCAAGGCGTCCAGCAATGCCAACCCATCCCCAACGCTCCTCTCATATGACCACCCTCATAACTCCCAAATGCAGATGTGTCCCCATGACGTAACTCTATATACCTCAAATGCCAAAATGTGTGAGGGACAGTGTAGGGCGTCAGCACTATGCCCTCCAAGCCGTTGGTTGCCACGTAGAGGCTACAATCCTCATCCCGTCGGCTTACCCGAGCTTTGACTGGAATCTCATTTGCGCGCTATAATTATTGACCTCCGGAAAATGGGAACGGCACTCGTATTGCTGTGCCAACCAACTTATCATGTGCTTGTCTGCTAGACGGCTCCTCATGCTCGTCGCTGCCCTTAGGCGGGAAACTGTTGGCTGTGCCTCTCGCCAGGCAGCGGACCATTTTTAAATTATTGCGACAGGGAGCCGAAAGAAGGGAATATCGAATGCGTGATGGATTGAGAGTTGGGCGACTCAACTTTTCGCGCGTAGCATTATGGCTTCGGAGCAGATGGAAAGGAGAGAAATAGACTTGACGAATAGAAGGACGTCTCGAAAGAGCACTTCATATACCGCCCGTGAAGCCGATCCCGTTCATACCTAGTCCTGCATCCACCCAGTTCTGCCAGTTGACCACCCCGTCCGTATCCATGCTGACGTCCTGGTTTTTGTCCATTGCGCCGTTATTGTAACCTGTGTAATTGGGCGCCGGTTGGTTCCATAGCCACGGCGGAAGGTCATGATGCATCGCGTTGGTCATTCCACCTCCCATCTCCATTACCCCATCTCCAACTTGTAGCACTCCCTGAGCAGGGATCGCGGCGTGCCCTCTTGTATCGAAGGCCTCGAATGGGATGGCCGATTTGTTGAAGCCGTGTGCTGCTAAAACATCGCCGTTTGGCATACCCTGGTTCGAAAACTGGTTTGAATTACCCGAGTACGCCAAAGGAAAGATGTCTTCCGGGTTGAAATAAGGCTCGTTCATAGCATAATCCAAGTCGTTCAACTGTATGCCTTCTACTTTTGAGATCACTTGTTGTGGTGTTTCGGCCGTTGTTTCTGAAATGACATTGTTGTTTGACGAGCTAGATTGGTTACTCGGTTGATCTCGGCCGTTCGTACCGACTAGCTTCCGCCAGCGGTCTCGCGCAAGCGTATTACGCACAGAGCTGGGTAGGTGGTGGAAACTAGCGGGCGGCAATTTGTTGTGTTCTTTGATGTCCAGCTCCTCGGCCGCTTGGGGATTGGCTCGCAGGCGCACAATTTCAATTTCCCGATGCCTTTTGGCTTGAATCATAAGCTTTCGTAATAGGGGCCAGATGATAGGCCTGGCTACTTCATGTCTGTCGTCGGCTTGAAACGTAGCATTCAGCGCGACCCACCCACGCTCAACTGAGGCAGACCAGGATCGCCGACAAACCTCCAGTAAAAGGTACGCCACAGCGTGCCACTGATGGTATGTCTGGAAAAGCCAACGCCAGCGGCTAATTTTCGGTTCTACGTTTAAAACCCTGCTATATTCGACGACTTCTATGGATGCCATGAAGAGTCGATCGCGAACATCACCGGGAAGCTCAGTGCCAGTAGACGGCATCAGCGGTTGGTAGATAACAAGGCTCATTTTGGACATGATGAGCCGCGCGAGAGTGGCGGAGACCCAATTCAGTAAATCGGTTTCTTTTGCTTCGCTTGATTTGAGGTACTTCCGGTCGATGAATTCATACATTTCGATAAGCTTGTCTTCGCGTTCCTCGACCGTGATGGGCGAATCCTTAGCGCACAACCCTAGGCCACTCGCCCCCGAGTGTAACCTCCTAGACAAGGCACAGATTTCATAGCGAATCAGACAAAATGTCATATCCGTCGAGCCGGTGCGTTCTGGTGGGAATTCGGTCATGTTGGGACTAATATCGTCATCATTGACGTTGAGGGGAAATTGTGTATCAAAAGACTGCTCGACAACCGTCAACTCAGAGCCTTGGTCTTCCGCCGACCGAAGATCCAGGACACAGATGGCCCACCAGAGTCTTCGTCGCATCTCAGTCTCAAATAAACTCAGGTTGTCGAAACGAGTCCCGTCTCGATGAAGGCCCAGTGATTGGGCAATTTTGACCACTAAACCAGTGAGCATCGAGGAGAACTTTGCATCATATCGTCGGACCAGGATGAGGTAGAGAACGAAGGCCTGGAGGACGACTAGATCCGAGCTTATCAAGCAGTTTGCCTTAGCCAAAGCCTGCTCGGTCGCAAAGCGATATCGTGAAATCAGCTGGGGCTTCTCGGCACCGAAATTATTCATGACCTAACGGCGAGTTAGAGTAGCGTACAGGATCGTGACTGGCATTACATACCTCGTCTGCCTCCATTGAGGTGATGGCGGCAAGGTAAATTGCGAACATCAGGGCCTCAACACCGGGTGTTATTGAGGACATGTCTCTTCGTAGTTCCTTGATGATAGCGGTCATGGTAGGTATATGGAGAAATTTGACGATGGGGTCGACATTATCCATGTAGACCTGCCAGTAAAACAACATCTGCGATGGTAATGGATGGAGCTTGCGCAAATCGACGTTGGATGAGCTGTACCCGAAAATGAACCCATGATGGTCTGTATGATTGTCGGGTTGATGGTCAGCTGCGACGGAGGAGTCATCATCATCGGATGAATCAGAAACATTATCATTGAGCTGCTCGGTTTCTGAGCGGAGAGCTTCGATCTATTTGAATAATTAGCGAAAGTCGAAGGGATGTACCACGTTTAGCAGGCGAACCTCTTCAGTGATTTTAGACCAGAACGCGTTGCTGACGTATCCAACCTTGCCCTTTTTATTTAACACGAGCTTGCCAAAATCTTTGTTGACGTCCGCGACGTGGTGTCCTTTTACAGTAGCAAGACCACTGGTGATAGAACTTGCAGTACTGGTCCGGCTGCGAATATGGTAGCCAGGGGGTACGTTGTTGGCCAATGAAGGGCTCTCGCCGGGTGAGCTGGCCGTTATCTTCCGGCGCTCGTTCTCATGTATGACGTCCGGCATCGCCTCGGGGGATTCACTGTTGGCGGCGCTATGTTTGTATGTTTCGAACTCGATCTGCCCGCTCAAGTCTTCAACAATTCCTTCAAGTTTCCGCAGGCGTTTCAGAAGTTCCATCTCGCGCTCGCTCGTGTGTTTGGGAGGGGCATTTGGGTCTTTGACACGGGGCCGTCGAGGAGCGCGACCTGGAGCCGGAAAGACGCATTGTATCTGGGCTTTGCGACAGTTTCCACAGGGCATGTGTTTGTCGCAACGCACTTTACGACGGCGACACGTTACACAGCTGCGAGGATTTAGGGTCGCAGACGGAGTGGCGAAAGGGTCAAGAGTTATGGGACCCGTGATTGAAGATTGGGGAGCGCTGAGTAACGGTGGCGGGTTAATCGGGGGGTTGTTGGATACGGCCGTAGGGCTAGGACTGTGGTCGCGGCCAAGAGCTACCAGCGGATGAGGAGTCGACCTCACCGAGGATGCGACGATGGACGGGGTGTCGGCTGCTGAGACACCCATCATGGACGATGCCCGGGGGGGACCCTCAGACATCGTTGGCAAGGAATTGCGCCCTAGCGGAGGCTATGGCGCTGTGGCAATGGCGGCGACGGGATAATAATCAAATGTAATCATATAGAGCAACAGGAACAGCGGTGGCAAGATATAAGGTGGTGAAATATGAGGCCTGCCACGCATATATTCGTATAATCATGTAATCGACAAAAGTGTAGGTATGAAGGTTGAGCGCCTTGAATGCTGACTTGTGCAACAGCGCACTGTCGCTCAAGACGATTCGGCTCAGGGTCCAACTCGTAGATGCGACAACCGAGAGCTGGTCCGACTTTTCTGAGTTGATGTAAGGTTAGGGCTGCAGTCATCAGTCAAAACGTAAAAAGGATGGAGGTCTGGAGGGGCAGGTGGAGGGCCTTACCAAGACTTTTAGGGACCATAGCACAGGACCTCCAGGCTGTACCCGTCGCCTAGAAGAGCGACGCTTCCGTGCTGGAAAGGACACGGCCGTCACGAGTGCTAATTAACCCGCGCATCCGGCTTACATAGCAGGAATATGTGGGGCACGGGCCGTCCAGGGCTAAGCCGTAGCAGTTCTAGGCTGGCGGGTTTGGTGCATTATGTCAGAAGGGACGGCTCCGACTCGGCTCTCTGACCCCGACCGTCCGCTTTTTCTTCCTGATTTTTCTACTGTAGTCGGATATTTCAGTTCTTTTTTCCGCCGCTTTAACGCACATCCCGGGACCAGGCGGCGTGCCACGCTCAGCTTTATTACGCACACTATACAGGACCGACATAGGGAGACATAGTCTGTAGCATAGACGGAATAGCTGTAGAATAACAAGCCAGTCTGGGATACGCCATGGCCGTATACTTCCTGGCATGATAAGTTTCATAGGTATTGGCCATGTCTAGAAAACACTGAGGACGCAACGGGTTACCCGAAGAGGACCGACGGGCGAACACCGCTAGAATCCAACGTCTGCGTCTAGCCGCCTTGCCGTGGTCCGTCTTCGGATGTGCTACCCTACTGTACCGGTAGTGTGCACACGCAGGTAGTGTATATATCTACACTACCTACCTGCTACCCAGACCGGTTAAAAGCCCATACCCATTGTTGCTGGCTGTGGCCTGTGGCGGTGGCTGTAGGTGCTGTGCAACTTCACAGTTGCACGAATCGTACCGGTCTACCGGTGCCTACGTAGATATTTTCACTGCTGGGCCACCACGCCAAATTAATTGACCTATTGACGACGAAGCAGAGATGACGGTCCAGGTATCCAGGGTTGTCAGTTGATAACTTGGTACATAGCAGTGTAACAGATTACCTGTCTGCACTTGTAGTGTACCGGTAGGGTAAAACGGGACGGCTTACGGACGCACCAACATCAATGACGATTGCCGACGATCGGTCTGCCCCTTGCTTGCCGGCTACGCGGGCAGAACGCGGACAGAACGCGGACAGAACGCGGACATGACGTTCAGCGGGGCTTGACTTTTTCCACAGCTCCCATTGGTTGAGAATAAATCGTCGGTCGCAGCTGCAGTGCAGCAGCAGTGGACGGTTAGGCCGCCGTTAGGGCAGGTTAGGCCTGTGCTCTGGCCTAAACAGCCGCGGCAGATTGGTAAGTGACCCCACCCGCACGCTTAGATCGGGAGATGCTTCTAAAGTTCCATCAGCCAATAAGAAGCGCGGATAAGCAATGCCCCACTAGGAACTTGAAGTCATGCGCGCCTAGCAATTCCCGTTCGCGGCCTGCTTGCAGAACCTTGCGAACCTCCAATGGCCGAAGCCGCCATCGCATACTTACCGTCCTCTGTCGAGATAACGTAGGCAACCGCACGGAGCTCTGCGTTATTGATTGAATCATACCCCAACTCACCTCCATTCATTTATTAGTTCCAGGCCTGAATATGCCCTCTTATGCCCTTGCAGCCCTACACTTTCCGGCCCAGGTCTCACGTGTGTGCCAACTCGATCTTGTGCATGCACGGCGTAACTAATTACCCAGGCACAAAATGTAACCCCAAGTACCGGGCGCAGAGGCTAGAAGTAAAGGCCTTTTGAAGCAGCCATGTGGCAAGGACACCATGAAGTCACCCAAAGTCTGACCGACCAAAGTCTGACCGAACGGTTGTTGCTGGTCAGATGCCAGGAGGTTGGTGTTCCATACGCCATTCCGCCATACGATGGTGGCCACGGAGCTTCAATCTGGGCTAGCCTTACATCAGCTATCGCCCTCTTGCCATGTTTGATGCAAATGATGGAGCAGAGTAATGAAAGGGGAGATTATCTAAAATGCAGTGGAAGCCACCAACTTAAGCAGATGAGGACCGCGAAATGTGACGATTGGGATTCCTCGAAGAGGTAATCCCGACACCAAGACACCAAACGACCCAAGCATCACACACTCAATCGCGATCGCCGCGTTAAATAGTACTGACAGTCTGACTCAATTCCAATCTGCAACGAGCCCAACGATATGACGATATTGTCGTGTCGATACAATGCGCCCAGCGCCAACTGTCTATCACATGAGATTCCGGTATACCACATTTTCCGCTCAGACGAAGCGAGGGAACAGTTGAAATTCGACTGAGAACAGGTGCACTCGAAAGAAGAACTGGGCATCTGCATCTACGAATCCACCTATTATTACCAGAGCAGAAAACGGAGGTCTAGAGAGACAATAAGATCGGTCAAGGTAAACGATCTCATCCAGTGCCTAACTGGTCAAATCGGAGAGTCAATCTTCAGTCGACTCCAACATCGCAGACATGGGCAAGTCGAGAGCCGAAGAGACGCTTAACGGGGCTATCAATAACCCCATATACCCGGCAGGTGTCGTTTCCCATAAACAAGGTTGCACCACATATGCGAGAAAAGAAAACGCTTTCGAAAAGAAGAATGGGGATTCGGGCTCTCGAGATCAACGTACAAACGATGGTACTTTCGGGAATCGGTAGTTCCAAAGACGGCTAACCGCTTGTCTATTCCATACTTACAGCCTTTGCCCTGCCAATATCTCGGTGAAGGCTAATGCTGAATAGCATACTGACTGGGCTGAAAGAATGCCAAAGAACTGACTAGGTTAAACAGTCAACAACTGTCTAGTACGGAAGTGGTCTATAGGTCCACTGACGACTAGATAGTTGTTGCTGTTGTCCACTAGTCAACATTTGGTTCCTGGGGTTCTGACAAATCCAACAACTAAAGAAAGGGAAGGAAGCGAGATATTGTCAATGTCGCCAAATGCCGCCACCTACAGCTAGACAACGCCCTGCAACCTGCTGAGCGGACATCTGCGTTCAATTGCTGATGGTTTCAATTTGGTGGGCTGTCGGGCCACGTGCCAAGCTGAACTCTTGTAGCCTGTCAGACGTTCATCATGCGAATGTGGATATGGTGTCTTATACGCGAGCGAGCAGTATGAGGAATTACCAACTGATATCGTCAAGCGCATGGCGTGTTAACGCCATGATTCTGGCCCATGAACCCTAGCACTGGCTTCTTATGTAATAAGTTTATTACAGTACAACACCGCAGAATACCCTCGCTACATTCGAACCAAGGCGGACATCGCAAGATTGGAAAGCGAACATGTGGAATGATTCGGATCCCGCCGGTAGGTATTGGTTAATATTGTTCCCAAAAGGAAATACTTCGTCCGTGGATGCTGGAAGACTTGAAAGCAGTCAATTGGAGCAATGAAACATCTGTGCTTCTCTACATCCCTAGGTGAGGCTATCGAGTACGATAGAAATCTAACCAAACAGTGCTGAAAAGCTGCATCCGAGAATACCAAAAAGGCTGTTCTAAATTCATCTTTGCCCTATTTCGCGTACGACCGCAACCGCCCTTGTCATTTCTGTGTACTGGCGTCCAGGAACCACAGTCTAAAGGACGGTTCAGCAAGGGATTAATCCGCTGAACGCCCAACTCGAGCTAATCTTCCGAGCCAGTGGAGCTGAACGCCACAGCGGAGAGTGGCCAGTCTACGGTTGACTCGAGTTGGCCACTCAACTGATCAGTCTCTCGCTGCACTGCGTATATTCACGCTGACATTTTGGGGCTCTAGCAATGGTAAGGCTTTTGCGACTGTGCGTTTAATAGGCCTAAGACACGGATTCGGCATGGATTCGGAGAAGCCTCTCTCGCAAATGCAAATTTCCTGCGCCGTCTGGAGGGACTTTCGCCACGTACCTCTTGGCCGCTGAACAGCCATTGGTCATCTGGCTAATTCCCTGCGGTTAGCCAGTAGCTCACAGGCACTGACCGACCGGCCCAACCGATGTCAGCTCTGACTGAATGGCAATAAATCTCCAACGCACGCCTATGCGAAGGTCAAAGCCTCATCAAAATTATACCTGTGGGTCCGATCATATTGAACCCAGAGCGACTGGGTAAGGTTTACTTGAATGTGCCCCCACAGGTAAGTGCCACTCCCGTCGACGGCCGCCAGCATGATGCGATGATCGCCGCATGGCCAAATTCACAATTACTGCCACGTGGATCATAACGCCGCTCTTCGCGAAGAACGAATGAATGCAGCCTGAACATTGCAAGGTTTAATATCTGCTACACCTAATATCATGCGCAACAGGGACCGTTCAATCACGAAGAAAAGCGTACGCAATGCCATTGAAGCACGCCTGGTCGGTGTAATGTTAGGCCGTTCCAACGGTGGGTGATTTGGAGACGGCTGATCCGCCAGGCAAGTGGTGTAGGTACTGAGCTGACCACAATACCACGCTCAAAGATACCGGAGTCCAGTACTGAAATTCCGAGAGAGTTGGGGAAGATAGGTAAATGACTGAATAGACTGACTGAGCAGTGTAGGTTTGCATTAATCAAGGAGATGAACATGGTGGCTGTGGCTGTCTTGCTGCCAACCTGGCTTTGAGCCAGTCGATATACGGATCCTTAGGCCGAAGTCACGAGATACCTATTCACGAATCACGCGATTCCTAGGCATTACTACTAATCAGCACTCACCTTTGGGCGCTGTTGAAATATTATGGCCCATAAACAAAGAAATGTCCGAAAGATGATCAACCTACCCAATAGTTCCAACACGGCGGTGAAATCTGACGGGTGTACATTACACACATGGTATCTGTGTTCCGTGGCACTAATATCGTCTAATAGCGGCTTCGCACTCGCTACGGCGGAAAATCTCCAATCAGCTGCGGCGTGAGATCTTGGTACGATCTTCCAGCCGTGCTACGATACGATCCCACTGGTACGATCACGAAACCCGCATTCGCGGGATGAAAAGACGCCAAGATCAAAGAAGACATCTCATACTATGCCCGATACCATGGGAGGTAAGACGTGTAATTGAACCCCTGGCGAGAAACAGTCATCCATAATGGGATTCGCCGCCTATCCTAAGATTCACCTCAGCACACACCGTGTCATTCCGGAGGTAGGTAAATGCTCAAGCAAATGATGATTGCCAATATCTATACTTCGCGTACCGGATCGCACCCAGCTGTTCAACGAGCAAGTCCCAGAGCCAGAATCTAGGCCGTTCAGAATCTAGGCCGTTCAATTGCTCTCTTGTCTCTCCAACAAGGTCATCATCCTGGCCCCGCTGCCCCAGAGTGAAGCATCGCCAATTTACCCTAGGCCGCCGTCGTCAAACACAAACAAGTCTCCGGCAAAACATGCCACAAATATCTGTGTTTTCCCCCTATACGGCATGTGCGGCACAGCCGGGGAATTTCGCATAACCTCAAGAACTTCCAATCAGCCGGATGAGCCCGGGCCGCGCTTGTCAGCTCCGACCCTCTTATTTCCCAGAATGGAAGCAATCTGCGTCGCCCATTTACCGGATGCGAAGTGGATCTTTCGGGAATGCGAGGGAAGGAATGCCTACCTCGGGTCCGGTGCTTTCGTCGTATTTTGACTCATCGGACTTCGCTTTGATAAGTGACTGACTACGCTTGACACCTTGTAGTTAAGATATTAATAGACGGGAACACTGTATAATGACGTCCCCTGGGTGATATAAAGGCTGAGGTCTGTCCGTCCAAGCACCCGAACATGTTCAAATCAAGGACTTTATAGATCAGATACCTTTTCCACAGTAGCTTCACTTCACACGAAAGACGAAACATGGTCCAAAGCAAATTCCGCGCTATCATCATCGGCGGTGGCCCAGTCGGCCTCGTCATCGCGAACGGCTTGGAGAGGGCGGGGATAGACTACCTAGTCATAGAGCGCCATCACACCGTTCTGTCAGAATCAGGCGCGTCCGTCATGCTATGGCCGCACTCTGTGAGAATCCTCGATCAGCTGGGGATTGTTGAGAACTGCGAGGGCCGCTACATACCACTACACAACAAGACGAATATACGTCTTGACGGCAAGGAGATTCGCACGGCGTCTATCTTTGATAACTTGGCTGAAAAGTTCGTTTCGCTACTGATATTTTTCATCATTTTATGGTTTCGTTGCTTGCCATTGTGCTAATCCGGCCTCAGTCACGGTTACCCGACTATGAACTTCTCCCGTCCGCTACTCGTCCGGACGTTGCTTGAAGGATTAGGCGGGAATACGCACAAAATCCGCACAGGGGCGGGCGTAGAAGATATCGAGATGCACAAGACCGGCGTACGGGTTCACCTGTCGGACGGGAGTGTCGAGGAGGGATCGATTGTTATCGGTGCTGACGGCGTCCACTCGCGGACGCGGGCAATCATGCAAAAACTCGCGAAAGAAGCCGGGCGGGATTTCGCTAGCGAGGAATCATCTATTGTGGCTAGTTATCAAATCATGGTATGTTTTACACGCCCCGTTCTTGGTGTTATGGTATAATTCCATTTGCCGGGCTCTACTTCCTTCCGGGAATGAATGGCAATAAATCCCATGGCCCGACGTGAGACTTAAACGACTAACACGTTTCCCCATAGTACGGAAGAGCCAAAAGAGTACCAAACGCGGGCATAGGGACCTTCTTCGAATCCCATGGCACGCACAGAAGCACGCAAATCTCAGCAGACGAGAACCGCATGCACTTCGGCATCTACAGGAAACTACCAACGCCGACAACGGCGTTACAAAAAGACTACAGCGAAGCCGAAGTCGCCGAGTTCGTGGATGCTTTCGCCGACGTCATGGTCACGCCCAAGGTGTCGTTCAAGGAAGTCTACGAGAACCGCGAGTGGGTGCGGCTCGTCAACCAGCATGAAGGGCTCGCGAAGCACTGGTGTTTCGGCCGCGTTGTGCTTGCGGGGGATTCCGCCGCGCAGATGACGGCTGCTGTGGGACTGGGGCTTAATAACGGGATTCAATCCGCTGTGGCGCTGGTTAATAAGATCCATGCGGTATTAAACGTCGACGGAAACCCGGATACGGAGACTGTTTCGCGCGCGTTTGAGGAGTACCAGGACCTCCGCCGCGAGGAGTCCCGGGTTGTGTGCGATATGGCGGCGCAGGTGATCCGGGTGAATACGTGGGACAGCTACATGAATTGGTTCGTGGGGGATGTGTTTTTCCCGTTATTCTTCTCTGCGGAGAAGATTACGGATAAACTTGGCGTTGATCTTGTTTCGAAGATGCGGGCGTTTGATTTTATTGATTCGGAGTTTCGGGTTGGGAGGATTCCTTGGGTTTATTGATTTTGTTTATTGTCTTAATTGGTGTTGGATTGGTATTTGGATTGGTGTAAGTTTCGTGTACGGAATATTGTAAGGGGCTCTGCTCTGGGGGTTTTTGTATGGACTTAGACTTGGATAGGTATCGGTATTTAGAGGAATCTCTGCTTCTAAGCTACTCTCACTTGGAATGAATCGAAAGCCGACTACCCTATGGAACGTATCCTCCTTACTCAACCCCTTCTTGTTGGTGTCCTTGCCTGTCAGTTCTATTAAAATCTTTACGTATCCCATATTTAGAACTTAGAAGAGCACGAATCACGACGTCTCATTCTCTAGGTGCATCCACGATTAATCATCATCAAGTAAAACCAGAAATGAGTCAACTCACAACCCCCAAACAATCAACAATCCATACACGAAAGACGTCATGAGTAGCGCAGTTTTCGCAAAGCATAAACACAAAAGCACAGCACGAGAACTACAGCAAAGCTGTTATTATCTACGGAATACCAGTCAGATAGGTAGATAACGAGTGACGATAGTGCCCAGTCTACCTGATATTCCGACACCAGCAAAGTAAAGTAAACTCCGCGAAACCTAACCACCTCCGACCCCATTACCCGGTAGTCATTATGTCTGGACAGGTCGGGGTCGCATTAGACATTACATGTAATTAATTCCCGGCTCCTGATCTTTTCCCCTTCAGGACGCTACCGGTTGTCTGCCGCGCGGCTCGCCGTTCAGGCCAATGTCGGAATCCAGGATGGAGTGGCTGCGATCGTCCATGTCGGACGCCTCGTCGTACTCTTCGCGTTTGTGATCACCTGCCGTCTCCCACATTTCGCGGTCGTTCAGCGGCATGTCCTGGCCCGACAGGTCCAATCCTTCCGACCGAGCCCTGATGTTGTTGCGGCGTCTGGTTGAGAGTGTGCGGGCACGTGTCGATAGTTTAGCATTCACCGCCGCGTTGGATGTAACCCAGTTGGTCAGCGCCTCTTCGCAGTCCTGAATAATAGCCTTGCTTGCTTCGTAGCCATCATATGCTGGACGGGTCTCGCCTGGCGTAACAGCTGTGTCGTCTATAAGCTCCAGGAGATGCTTTCCGAAACCCGCGATGATGGCGACCTTCTCGCTGTGCTCACGTAGCGCATCGAACTGGTATGTGTACGCGGCCTTAATCTTTTCACGCGTGATATTTGAGAGCTGGGCTTCGGCGACGAGAGACTCGGCTTCGGCGCGGACAAGCTCCTGTTCGAGGACAACAATCTTGGGCGAGTTCGGTTCCTTGTATTTGAGCTGGGCAATATGATCGGTGATCTTTTGTTTTCCTAGGTTCGGGTTAGTCCCATGTAGTCAAGGCTGAGTCGTCACCACTCAGACGGGTTGTTTCAATTTACTGTCTCTGCTGGGCTGCACTGATGCTTCAATGTTCCTGATGCTCTTCATGGTCACACGGTATTGATCATAGCGGTCGACATATTGATCCTCGAGTTCACCGATCTCGTAGAGTAGAACACCTAGCTTATCGGTAACGTCGGAAACGTCTTCGTCACCGGCCTCGCCCCAGAGCGAGAGTTGTTGCTAAGGCAACATAACGTTAACTTTTGGTAGACGAGATAGCTATGCGCAGACGGTTACGTACGGCGACTTCCATGCGCTCCTTCGCAACAAGTTCCAGGCTGCGCATCACGTTCTTCTCCATCTTGACGAGTTGGGTAAGCTTCTTAGCCAGGTCCGGGCCAAAGGCGCCGGCAGCGTTTCGACGGAGTGCATGTCCTGACGGCAGTATAAGTCTGCAAGGCTCTGACGCTATGGGAGTGTAGTCACATACCGAAGCCGCCTCGGCCAAAGAGCCGACCGGACTTGGTCGAGGATGGTGGAGGAGGCGGGTTCTGTTTGTATCCTATGAGCTTCTGGCCACGACGTCCGACAACAAACGAGATGCAGCGTCGCTAGCCCACCTGGATCTGAGAGGCAGTAGGCGCCCTCGACTGGCGCATTGAATATGTGCGATGCATTTCGGCCGAGTTTTTCGGTTCGTCGTGAGATGCGTCTATCGGAGAGATCGAGGCGAAAGCGAAGAAGCGATGGCTGTCTGTTGGACCAAGAGAAGTCAACTCCTGGAAGCGGGGATGCAATGGTAGGTATATATTGGCCACTACAGTACGTCCGTGGTTGCGTCTGACAAAGCGCTGCGATGAAATTTGGACCGCGAGCCAGTATTGGGTACCTGATTAGTGCGGGTACGGCTGGATGCGACGGAGTGAAAGGAAGCCTGGACTGCTTGGTTGCCTGGCTAGTTGGCTGGTGGAAGAAAGATATCTGTTCGCGTGGTGTTGGAGGATCGGCGCGCAAAGTTGGGGAGTTGGGGAGTTGGTTGAGAGGATCAGAAGATGGGAAGTGTTACGTCGCAGTAGCGCTTTAAGTGGTTGAGCTCGGTCGCACGCAAATCAGGCACGGACGGAAATGGGCTATCGTGGCGCCTGCGAGCTGGAGCTGCTGCCCGCATACGTCATGGGAAGGGGCCGGGCTGTGACTCGGGCGATACTTAGGGCTTGTATGATAGCAAAGTGTGCGAAGTACTGCGTACTCGTTTTCTGGCGCAATTCATTACAAATCGAGTGCATTTTACAAGCACGCAGGGTATAGAGTACTTAGCACGCAGTCACCTCTGACAGTGGCCACTTACAGCTCAGGTACCCATCATGTACCTAACTCCTTTCATGTCCTAATCATCTCCCTTTAAAAGAGCATCTTGGTCATACATAAACTGAACCAACGCCTCTCTGAATCCGGCAGCCCAACAGAAACCTTTGCCGATGCAATGTTTCCCAATCGTTTTTATCGGCGCGGCTGTCGCCAATTCATACCCTTTACGCTTATGCCATGTGAAATCCATCCGCGGATGCGTAATCCGTACTACTGTTGGTCGGCCAACTGCGTTGCACGGCCAGTCAAGCCCCATAAACACCGTCGATATGTTTGAGCACAGCAAGCGGCCGAGCTCTAGAGTCGGCCGAACAGTTGCATGTAGGTACTTGGTCGGACTGAAGCCTGAAGGCAACCACAAGTATTCCGCGATATTACGTGCGCTCTTCGGCATTCTTCTCGAGTCCCGACTCCACCAGCCGGGATCGGGTGCTCGGATGCGACCGACTCCACTATAGCGTCCGTAGTAAGCTAGCTTGGCACAGCCACTCATGGCGTAACTTACCCCCGACTGCGCCTCAGATCACGCTGAGCCCGAAGCTTGCATAAAAGCGCGTCGCTGAAGGCTAAACGACGTTGCCAAGTACGAGCTTCATTCACATGTAAGAGACTTCGATTGTTTGCCCTCCACCCTCAAAAAGGATCACTAATCAACGCTCGCTGGATATGAAATTGGGCTGTCATCTCCGTGATAAAAAGGTCGTATACTTCTTAAATCAACAATTGCTGACTTGGAGATATTATTTCATCGCTTTTCCGCGCGCGCTGTTGCCGCCCAACATCCTACCCATTACTTACCCTCATTTCTTCAAAACTGGGATTCTGCTCCCAACGGCGAAGATACCGGTACTTGCTGAATAGTACGGCTTTTGTGGTCATTTATGTGTATTTAACCCGAAACCCGAAACAAGCATCGACCTTTAAAGGGATGACTGCTCACAATGGCAAGAGGCGACCGCTTGTGTCAAATTACCATTTCAGACAGCGAGCCTGATGACCCGAGAACTCGTGGCTCTGGACAATGCAGCGAGCCCAGTCCCTCTGTACTGACTCGGTCATCATTGGGAACTGTTCAAGCTGAATCCCTGAGAATAAACCAGACCCCGTCACAAACCCCAACCAACCCGGATGCGGGGGTTCCTGGCGTATGCCAACGGCCATCAAGTAGCGCAAAGCCTCTCCATGATGAGACGGACACACCACTTGCTCTTGTGAGAAGCCCTAGCCAGCAAACACCCAAAAAGGGCGAGGTGTCCGTCGCAAAGCTGGCGTCTTCGCTGCGTGATTTCTCTCAGGAAATCGGCGTCAATCACGCTAAACTCACCGCTCGCTTAATTCATGATGCTTGGAAAAGGGATACCCCAGAACCGCAGTTGATTAGCAAGAAAGACTGGTTCGCTGGGATGAAGCTTGAGCCAGTAAACCCAACAGGTAAATCTTCAGAATCAATGCGTATCAAAACGAAGGTTCGTGCGATTCTATTCCACCAAATGAATACCCGCCATGGCACTGTCTAACACCACAACTCAGCAAGTTGGCCAGGGAAGGACGGGCAAGCAAGAAAAAAGAGAGCGCTATCCAGTGATATGTATCAAGACGAACCAGGAGCCTACGCCTCGCTATAGCTTTCATCACGTCGAGATCAAAAAGAATATCCTCTCTCCAAACACAATGCTAACCTATGTTCCACACTTGCGGGATCTAGCCGACAATGAAGAGAACACCTACAGACGGTGGCTTGAAAATCTAGAAGCCATGGATAAAACCTCCGGCTTTGACACTCTGAGTCGCCACGAAAAAGTGGTCAAGACTATCCGCAAGGAGCGCGCTACTACGCTGCTGGAGTATCTCGATATCTGGCTGGCCAGACTCGGTATCGAGAACTGTACCAAAGCAGCTCTCATGCGTCATGTGGCTAGCCAGAGCGATGTGGTGACGCCGCAACAGAAATCAAGTCTCTTGAATCTGTACAACGACAATTCTGACTCGCCACGAACAGCTAAAAACGTGCGAATCTTCATGGAAGCATTTGATCTTGTTTTTGATGCCCGTGATTTAGGTGATCACGCTGTCCCACTCCGCAACGTATTGCTGCTAGACAAGTCGGCCGACGCAATACTCGACTCTAAGAAATATATGAGAGACACGCCTAGTCAGTCCAAGACTGCGGAGGACCCTCAGTCGGTCGAATCGTTTCTCGAGACTTATTCTCTACTTGGTTGTTTAGTCTGCGCCAGCCACTCGTGCGAACATGGCGAGTATGGTGTCGATAACGAGCGAAAGCGTTACTCTGTCGAAGTAGTCGGCGGTTTCGCTCCAACGATACGCCAGCAGCTTACCCAGCGGCTCCATGCTGCAAAGGCCGATGCTACTTCTTACAGGGTCGAAACACCCTGTGGTGAAGAATGCTATCTGCGAGGACGTCCGAGCTCCCGTTCCCGTCCATGGCATGACGCGGAGATTATGCTTCTTAAATCCTTTCACCTGTGTTTCTACGGCACTTCCATCCCTGTGCAATGCTCTACGGCGGTAGCTACCGGTCGTCCATGCTGGGACGTACAGCGACAAATGGATAGGCTAGATTTGGTGCCACCTGATATTCCGATGCCCATGCAGTTCGACGTTAAGCCATTGCCATGGTACGATCGGCACAGGAAGATGCTCATAGGCGATTGGCAAGAACAGACAAGAACCCATGAGCATCAACGGAGAGACCACTTTGATCCATGTTATCACGATGGCCCCTGCGACAAGAACTGTCCTTGTGTCCAAAACCATGTCATGTGCGAGCGGTTCTGCCGTTGCACGGCGGAAACTTGCGCCAACAAATTTACTGGTTGCGCGTGTCATTCTCTTGGGAAAACTTGCATGTCCAAGCAAAAAGACCGCCCTTGTATTTGCATCTTACTCAACCGCGAGTGCGATCCTGGTTTATGTGGAACCTGCGGCGCTACTGAGAGGGCAATGCCCAAAAATGCACACGACGACGCGTTGTATGCGACTGGATGTCAAAACTGCGCTCTCCAGCGTGGCAAGTCGAAAGCTGTCATCATAGGCAAATCGAAGGTCTCCGGCTACGGGCTCTTTGCAACAGAGGATATCGCTCAAGATGAGTTCGTTATCGAATACGTAGGAGAGCTTATTAGTCAGGACGAGGGAGTCCGCCGTGAGGCTCGTCGGGGGGATGTCTTCGACGAAAGTTCCAACTCGTCCTATCTCTTCACACTTCTGGAACAAGAAGGGATCTGGGTTGACGCCGCTATTTATGGAAACCTCAGCCGGTACATTAATCACCAGGATACAAACTGCAACGTCACACCCAAAATAGTGTACGTCAACGGCGAGTACCGTATCAAGTTCACATCACTGCGCGACATAAAGGCTGGCGAGGAGCTTTTCTTCAATTACGGAGAGAACTTCCCCAACTTGACTAAGAAGCTGTTGGAGGGAGGGAAAACCGAAAAGAAAAAGCGCAAATCGAAAGACCAGGCCGCAGCATCAGAGGACGGAGAGAAAGTCAAGAAGAAGCCGGGCCGCAAGCCGGGCAAAAAACCGGGTCGGAAGCCCGGGCCAAAGCCCAAGAAGGCATCTGCCCTGTTGGAACCTGATAGAGACAACGAGGAAGTTAACGAGGATCCGATGGATGATCCATTTGTTGATATAGATCCACCGCTCCCACGTAAGCGAAAGCGACGCGTCGCCGATGACTCAGATTCGAGTGAGTACCAGCCCAATGTCGCCGACCCTCCGGCGAGGCACTCCGGCAACGCATCGGCAATCCCTTCTCAACCACCCGCAGTGCCGGGGGAAAAACCGAAAAGAATGCGTTTACCTAATGGGACATTCGTTTCTTATTCGTATGCTGAGAAGATGATGAGTCAAGGCACTAAAGTGGAAGACGATGGATCAGAACGGGCGGCGAAGAAACTGCGGACAATTCCAGATAAACCGGCAGCTAACAAAGATCCGTCGGTCCCTGTCGCCAATCCACCAAAAGCGCGAGTTGGGAGGCCTAGAAAGCAGCAGTACTCAGCTGCTGTGTTTGAAGAGAACACACCCACTATACAAGAAAGCGGCAATAGTGCCGCCTACAGCCATACAGAGGCCCGTCTTGAACTAGACGAAGGAGATCCTCAAGTTGACAAGACTCCGACCCGGCGCAGAACCCGGTTGTCGCATCGAGGCGTGGAGTCGAGTCCCATCTCTATGCAGGACGATTCAGGCTCTCACGCTATAGAGGTGGACTTAGCAGACTTGTCTGGCTCTGATCTGCTACAGTCAGGTAAGAAGCGCCGGGGAAGAAAGGGCAAGACCGGCGATGATGAGTACAACGGCAGTAGTTGGACGGACAGCGACGGAATTAGACATGTTGGAGATCCGGACTACACCGACGACGACTCAGTTCCCGTCGATCGACACCGTCGACGGCGCCGGCCTGCCAGATACGATGACTAGGTCCAGATAACGACCAAGATTCTGAGCTTTCGACCTGCTTAATGAATGGATTGTAATATTTCGGCTGGAATCGCCGATTTGTATCGCCCTGATGTTGGGGCTCAGGGGCTTCTGCCCCGTAATGATATGGAATGGACTTCGGGATTACGTTTGTTGTACACTGTCATGCTGGGTTGCTAATGTTATAGACTTTCGATAATTACTTGTACATACCCAATGCGATACAACACCAATTCTACTTTCAGGGAATATTGTATCTGTGAACGAGGAAATAGCCGTCAGCGATGGTTTGTTAATGCTTTCGGGGCAGTCATGACATTAAATCGCCTAGCCACCAGCGGGACATAATGATCTCGTTCCGCTGAGTCTTGGATATGAGAATATGCCAGCATAATTACTGAAATCAAAGATGACATCGATACAGCGCAGCAAAAAAGGAAACGAGTAGCAAGACATCAGTCCAGCGAAACAGCAAAGGAGTTCAACCTAGTCAATTCGAAGCCATGAGTGCACACTACAAGAAGCAGGTAGGCCAGAGACCGTATCCCCAAAGTCTGAAGTGTAAGCCCACAATCGCCCAAGGCAAAACAATATAATGAATAAGGAGTCATTCAGGACTCAATGCTCCAAAGCGAAATCTACTCTACATTACAACACAATAAAGCCCAAATCGAAGCCATAAAAGGGGCAAATATCCCGTCCAGGAAAACAGAAATCTCTCCCAATCTACAGCCCAAAACACAAGATTCACATGATTCACATCTCCCCATCAACCCCCAACCGCCAACCCTCCAAAAACCCCGCCAAATCAACCTCTCCCTCCCCCTCCTCCACAGCCCGCGACCAAAACAGCCCCAAAACCCACCCCAGGAACCCCTCCCGCCCGGGCGCCTCAACCCCAAACGACTTCCCCATAAACGGGCCCAAGTCCGTAAACACAACCCTCTGCACGCGAGCGCGGCGATTCCCACCCATCATCCGGCCCATCAGTAGCATGATAAACAGCAACGAAGTTCCCCCCGCCAACGTCCACAAAACTCCCATGTCCAGGCCCGAACGGCCCCGCCGACGACCGCCGCGTCTGCAGCAGCGGCGCCCGCGACTTCAGCCACGAGGACGCGTCCAGCGGATCCCCGCCGCGATACCGCAGCGTCGCCATCTTGTACTCGTGCGTCCAGGACCCGGCGCAGGAGTACACCAGCCCGCGCCACCGGCCGTCCGGGGAAGCGAGCCACTGCGGCCCCTCGTTAATCGCGTGCGCGCCCGCGCCGTCGCGCGTGATCTCCCACGCCTGCTGCGGCAGACTGATGGCCACGGGCCGGCCGTCCGCCGTAACCGGGTCCGCGAGCCGGACGACGAAGAGCTGCTGCGTGAGGCCGGGGGGTATCACCGTCGTGGTATTCCCGCGGGACTCAACCGCGTACCCGTCGAGCGGCCAGCCGGAGTACGCGAGGTAGAGCTGGTCCTGCAGCTCGAAGACGGTGCCGTCGATGGCCCATTGTTCCGGCATTGCGTGGATCCTGCCCATGAACTCCCACGGGCCTTGGCAGGGGTCTTTGGTTGCGTCCGGCCCGCCTAGGACGTACATCCGGTGGCTTTTGGTGCCTTTGTTTTTGTTGGCTGCTGTGTAGTAGATGTACCATCTGCCGCGGATTGCGTGCAGTTCTGGCGCCCAGAGGTCTACGGAGTGTTCTGTTCCTTTGGGGGGTTTCCTGGGCTTTGTTAGCTATGGAAGGGGGAGGGGGATGGGGAGAGGGGTGGGGGCTGGCTTGCCATATGTGGTATTTTTTTGAGGTTGTTTCTATGTGGACTAGGCTTTTTGACGACCAGATCTCGATTCTGTCGCCTGTGGTGAATGTCTGTTTCGTGGTTAACGGGTCTATTGCCGAGTCAGTTTGGTCTTGCTACTCACGAAGTAATACTGATTATTAAATCTGTTGACAAAGGGATCCGGGGTCCCGAAGGACGTGAGGGTGAGCGTGGAGTCATCGTATCGCTTGTTGAGGGCCGCCAGTCCCTGGAACATCAGAGAGCAGAGCAGCGCCCATGTGAACGCCATTTTAGTAACGACATTGCTCGCGGGAGTCATCGTCTCGAGACGAGAGGCATGACGTTGTCGAGAGATGGGATTTCGTCAGTGTGTGGTGTTTCTTCCCTGATTGTTGTTGAGACAGGGGGCCTTAGAGTTCGGATCGAGGGGGATGGATATTGCCGGTAGCGATCACGACGATTCGGAGGGGACTGTGGGGCTTGAATTGTCGTCTTGGGTATTAGGCAGGGCGGGATAGGATATATCCCGGTGTTGGCTTAGAGTAATAGAGGTAAAAAGTCACTTAAGCTTAGGTATAATGATGATGAGTAGGAGTTAATTCAATCGACATGGAATTTAATGTTAGAGGCAGGGCAAGAGTGGGAAGGAGACTTGGATTCCTGCTAGTGAACGGTAGGGATCCCGCTCGCGAGGACGATGCATTCCTCTTGGCCGGACCAACATTATGTGCCTCTACTAGATAATCCAGTCTGTATCGGTTTCCCAGCTGGCAGCAGTCGGGGAGAAGCAGACCTTGAACCTTAAGGAAAACCCTGGTTGCCTTATTGCTGTATCGAGGTCACTTGGGATTGTTGGCATAGTCAGGATAATGATTTCTACATATAATCCGATCAGACCAAGGAGAGTACTGATGGATGTTTCCCGTGGCTGATTGGAATGTTTCGCTGGCATTGCTGGTCTAGCAAGATGTGTCTGACTTGAATCCGAAACGTGTTCGCTTGGTTGGCATGGAGCGGGAGTAAATATGAATATCAACGAGTCTTTCCTACTTTCTCATCTCCCATCTCTATCAATATCTCCTAGGTAGTTTATCATCGCTTCCATCCTAGATTACCATCTACCTACTACCATGAACATGAAAATCAATACTCAAACCCAAAACGGGACTACCCAGAGCCACAGAACGCGAAAAGCGATACTATACATTCAAGATACGCAAACAGAGACGCAATTAAAAATCACCAGCCAACAAAGAAACAAGAAGATGACCGAATATAAGTCGCCTATACCCTCCACCAAGCCAGTAAACCGGCATCAGGACTGACAGCGGCCCGACAAAGACCGTGAACACAAACAACAAATCTCACAGTTTAGAGTTTCCACATAGTTCTCTCGTGCCGATCCTGCAGATCGATACGAGCCGGTTTCTATCACCTGCGCATCCTCGCCCAGGTTACCGACGCCGTGACCTATCAAGTTCTCCATCATTCACGGTGTCACCGATGTAATGATAAAACCCGTTTAACCAGGTGCGGCAGCAAGAAATCATCAGCTAGTTCTAGTTAGAACTTTCACTGTAGAAGTTCCGAGCGGGCGATGCAATTGAAGTCATCAAGACAAAAGAAGTCCAAAATTCCGCTGTAAACCACGCTACAACTACACCAAATCAGCAACAAACCACGGAGTCAGTAGGCAAAGAAACCAGACCAAGGCACAAAAGTCCAGAAAAATAAAAAGTATTTTCTCCGTCCTAACGAGCCAAGAGGGTATCACAATAAGGAAACCATAAGCGCAGACTGCAGTGCCCATCAAAACACCAGACACCGACACCAGACACCCAGCACCCGCACCAATCCCAACCCCAAACCCCCAAAGCGCAATGAGAATTTACAAATGAGCGAGGTGACAGAGTGATACAAAACAATCCCCTAATTCAACATACCACCCGGTGAAGTAAACCCGCCATAAGCATGCTCCGCCTCCCACCGCAGGAAATCCCCCAGGTCGTGGCCGAGGTTATACCCCATAGGCACAACATCCAGCTCATCGCCCGTCTCGGTGCGACGCACCCGTAGATCCAGCATAGGGCTAGGCGGAAGACTATTAACGCTCTCGCGGTGCGAGGGCACGTGTTTCGGGAGACTGTCCTCCCGCCACGGATACGTAGGCGTAGCATGAGCATGCCCGTACTGCGACGACGTGCGCAACGCGCCGCGAACAAATTCCAGATCAAGCCGTAGGTTCGGCGTGCGGGATTCACTGCGTTCTGGCCATGGGTATTGCGGGGGAGTATATTCATACTGCGGAGGGCTATACTCGTACTGCGGGGTGATATACTCGTTCTCGAACTCGCCCCAGTAGGAATAGTCGGGCACCTCGTCGCCTGACAGCGTGCTTGTCGGGCTTGGGACCGCGTATTCGTGCGTCACCAGCTCGCCTGTGCTTTCGAAGTGCCAGGAGTCCCACCATTCTACTATGTCATCGATTTCTTCGCCGTCTTTCCGGCTTTGTGGTTCGTCTTCGGGGACCCACTCGCCTGCGCCGCCTAGGATCGCCATCTGGAAGGCCGTCCAGTCTAAGACGTCGTCGCCTCCTAGGCGCACGTCGGGGACCAGGTCGGCTTTCGATAACCGGATGGGGCCGTGTCGGAACTTGGGCGTCATGGCCGAACGGGGGGATGATTGTAAGTACACGTATTCGTTGTTGAAGGTGTTGACGAGGGATTCCTCTGAGTTGTTATGGCTGAGTAGCCCGTTATTGGGCTGTAAGATGGGGCTGGCTTCTGCGATTACAGGGAGTTCCGACATTCGTCTTCGCGCTGGCAACTTCAGGGGTCTTGTCGACAGTGTGGAGAATGTGTTGCTTTTCTGTATTCCTGGGCGCGGCTCCTGCGTCTGTTTCTGACTCCCTTTTAGGGAGTTTCGTCGTAATGCATCGCCGGAAAATGATACGGCAGAAGGTGGTCTTGTAGGTGACACATCTGTTTCTGACTTCATGTCCGAAAGCAGAGTTTGCGAGGTGAGGTCGTCGATATGAGAGGGCTCCGTTGAGGTATCTAGCGAGCTTCTCGCTGATGCCTCGGCCTCGGCCTTTTCTTCCGCATAGCGCCTTATCCTGCGCTGTTTATAGTACTCAATCTGATCCGGTGTGAGCATCTCATCTGCCTCAATCTTCTGAAACAGTTTGCCAGTGAGTAATTCTGAGACATTTTCCGTTAATGCCCATCTTGCTCCGCTCTTGACCGCCTGTTTGGGAGCGGCCGGTCTTCGTTGAGACCTCATCGGTCTCGGTTTCCTGGATGTCTTGGACTTTCTCCTCCTCGGTTTTGGCGCGGGGGTTATGGTTTTGGGTGTATCGTGGGGAGTATTAGAGGGAATTGGCGATATTTTCGAAGGGCTCTGTGAATGTGGCGCTGGCGAAATTCTCCTTAGCGGTGGAGTGGGGACTTCGCGTGGTGTTTCGAATGAACGCGGCTTTGTTATCGAATCGAAGGAAGTTCTTTGCTCAACGTATGCTTCAGGCAATGCTTCTCCGATGGCTTTGAAGGCGTCTTCAGCCTCTAGGATGAATTGCTGCAACTCTTCCGAGAGCGCCTCCGATATGCCTTTGTGATCCTTCTCAGATGACAAAGCGGGTATCGCCTCTTCCTTATTCTTTGGACCGGTGGACAAGTTAAACCGCGACTTGGGTACCCGCTGTGTAAGAGTATCATCGGGGCTGAAAGTGTCGATACACGATAGTAATGTGGAACCCTCAGTCAATTCCTTTAGTGGTATTGAGTTTCGTTTCCTATTCACTATGGGACAGTCACATCCATCATGTAGCTCGCATGTGCTTGATGAACTGACTGAGGAACGCGGTGTCTCTCTCGGGAGCGGCGGTAATGGTCTCAAGATATCGGAATGAGTGAGCGAACCCATGACTATAACGGGGCTCGGTGCTCGTCTCTTGTAGTAGAGATGCCTGTTTGCCACATGGGAATTACCACTGCCATCTCGATCTTTCTCCGGAACCCCGAATGGAACTGGTGGCAGGCTATCTTCGCTCTTCAAATCGGCTCCATTAATGCTTCCATCACTTAATCGTCGGGTAGCTATGAGCTTCCGAATGTTAAGGCCGGACATGGGAGGCATAGTGGCAGAACGAGACAAGGATGTAATCAAACATGTAGCGCTTGGGAAGAGACATCTCATATACAAGCCTCAATCCGGGGTCTCGCAAGGCAGCTCTTTCGTCCGGGACAAGAAGCAGCAGAAAAAGGCAGCAGATGGCGCGCAGATATCTCCATGCGTCGCTTAAATCATAAAGTATTGCTCCGCCCGACATTGCCATAGTGTTCGGGGGGTGACGTGACATTGATGGATCGCACACACGATGATCCCTGATCACTGGACAGGATGTCAATGCCCACACAATAGCTTGGACGAACGCAGAGTTCCCGGTAGGGGTGACCCTGCCGTAGCTCAGTGGAGCGGCGCGGGACGACCGGGATTTCAGTCAGCCAAGCGGCCCAAGCCACCCAAGCCTTTCCTTTTCAGTAACTATCTTGTTATGTGCAGTTATTTTTGTCATCCATCGAGGATTATGCCTGGAACCCAGTTCATACACTCGGAAGTACATCGAGATAATCTAAACTAGTGGCAGATCGCAGTACACCACGTTATTGCATGCGTACCTGTGTAGGTTCTTGATGGGTATAGGGACCGGTAGGCCGCCTTTGACGTCAGAGCGAGCTAACAAACTTTCCACCGATCCATGTCCTCGAGAAAATGTGACGACCCTGTTCGACAGGGAAGTAACAAGCTCATGACACGAGATATCGAAAAAAAAGTTGGTGTCTGTGGATCTCATCAGCTACACTAGGCAACTAAACTATTGCCGTGAAGAATCATGAATGAATGGATGGGGCCAAACCAACACGAACCCGGTGGTGTGGTAAGTGTGGTGCAGAACGGATCGCTAGTTGCGTTTGGATTGGATACGTGTGGCGGCAATAGACGCACCTGGAGGTGGGTTCACGAGTTCGTTGGTGTTGATGAAAAGCTATATTAGCCCCCAAGCTCCCAACAATGTCTTACCTGATTGCCATGGCGTCCACTGACATCGGCGCACCGCACCGTTACCTATTAAGCCAATTGTAGAGATCGGCATCAAGTCGGAATCAGATTCGCGCTTCCGAAGTACCTGACCCGGCCACGGTCTGAGTCCGTTTGCGACCCGAAACTACCTATCATTATCGTTGCCATCTCGTGGAATGCGAAAGTGGAAAAAGAACTAAGCAAGAAACGGTTAGGCGGGAACGGGATAGAGCGCTGGAGACAAACGCGAAGTACTTTTACTGTCTGATATGCGAACTCGCAAGGGGTCCAATGAGGGCGAAGCAGGTAGACGCCCATGGAGAGCATTCCAGTCAATTCAGACCCGGCCCCTAGATTTCGTGGCCCCCGACATCGTTCGAGGTCCGCCTGAATGCGAGTCCTCTACCCACACTGCATGTACTTGGATAGAACCGACACATGGCCATATCATGGCCGTCAACAGGGGTTGACTCGGAGCAACAGAGTAGAGAATAGGAACCTACATTTGTGTACGGTCAATGCAGTAAAGGCCAATCTAGAATACTGGCACTACTTTCCAGATAGGTAGGTAGTAGCCAGGAGAGAGCGCGCTCCTTCAGGAACACATTACGTTAGGTAGGATGTAATGGGATGTAATGGGATGTAATGGGAGTGCATGCAAGTACCTGCTCAGATAGGTGTGAAGAGCGAGGAGGGGCATCCAGGTGCTCGGTATACCTACTTCGCATCTCCCTCCGCTTACAAACGCGGAGCTAGACGGGCGTATGTAAGCAAGGTCGTCAGTGGGCCGGAACCCGAGAACCTTGGAAAGTACCTACCGGTACACTACATGTATGATAACCACGTCCCGGTCCTGGCCGGGTCACTCGATGACAAGATGTGAGATCTGATTAATAGCCTAATTAACTACGGCTCACACGATCGCCTATGGAAGTACGAAGTGCATATCTGGATACTGTAGGTAGTTAGTCGTACCAGGTAATTAATTGATCAATTCAAATGCGGCAACCCTCCGGCTCATTTCGGCCCGTAGCTGTAACTGCTTTGGCAGTCGGCCACGTGTGACACACTGTTACCAACGCAACCATTCCGCACAGTCGCATGCGACGGGCCGAATTGTTTGGTTAGCGACGCCCTTCAATTTTGGGACAGCTTCCGTGTCTGTATGTAATCTCTCGGTAGTGTTTGTGCCGTAGGTACCGCGTATTGTCGTCGGAGATACCGGTAGCCTGTAGGTATGCTGCATTTGGGTTCTGCGACAAAAGATGCTCTCGTGTAAGTGCGCTGTGCGAACTGAACATCTGACCAAAGAACTACCTTCCACGTACCCGGCAAACGCGACATGACTCTCGTCTTTGAATCAATTTAACAACGACGATTGCAACTACACTATCTATAGACTACATAGTACAGACGCAATTTTCTGGTCCTCGTTCTCGCTTGTCAGTGCATCCAAAAAGTTTGACTTCCAGGAACAGCTAGTGTAGATCGTAGGTATACATTCGTACCTTACCTGGGTTGGTAAGTGCCCGCGGAGTGTCTATTCTTGTGCGTCCCGGCAAGCGGGTTCCATTATAACTCGGATCTGTAACGGCGTAGTATATCTCGTTGGATTCTAAATGTCCGACATCAAACACCAAAGGACGGCCAAATCCACGATATGTAATTTTGTTTCGAAACGCTTTCATGACTTCAGGGGTTGCAGACAGACTCGGTGGCCCAAACGGTCCATGAAAGTCCATTTACGAAGGGGCTGAATAATACGCTACCTGAAGACCATGTAAGAACTACGGGAATACATTATGTAGTTACCAACAGCACGGCACAACAACACGGCAAAATATCATGAATCTCACCGTCTATACCTAGATCATGCCATGTGTCTTCGGACCTTAAAAGTCTTTTATTTTTATTTTTATGTTTTTTCCACACGTGGTGAGAGGCCGAAGCTGGTGAGATGACTACGCACTACGGAATAGTGCACCTACATATAGCGTACGCTAGGCGATAGCGCTGGCCCGACTCCCGACAGTGCTCTCTAGCGGATTGCGTCAGAGGCTCTTCGGACTTCGCTCGCCCCGTCGCGACAAATTTCTCCGGCGCGCGAATCGTCGGCCAGCTTTCCCGCGACTCTCTCTACCTACCATCTACGAAGTATACCCACATTGCTCCCTGTCGAGATGCTCCTTACACGACATGGTGTCGAGTCGGTATTACTTCTCCTTCCACTTGTAGCGGCTGTGCACTTGAAACCAGTCTCCAGGAACCCGGCGGGTTATTCATAGTTCACGGAAGAATCCCACAACCGACCTTCCTTCGCGGTTTCGCCCACCCGCTCGCGCACGCTGTGTGCCGCAACCGAGGTAAGCCGGAGTCAGGACTCTGTCCAGAGCTACCTGCGTACCTCTCCTATTTAGGAACACAAAACGTCCCGAGTGGGTTCATTTGACGCCAGCAGGATGCGGGTGCAGAATCCAGACGCATTGCTACTATGTAGACCTTGCTCGCCGGGACATTTCGCCTGACTCAGACAGACCTCAGCAGTCTCCGGTCAATCATGATACATACCCAGATAATGTAACGGACAGACGCACCAATACTACCTGGGTCAGTCATGTGTCGCAACACAATCTCCACGAGTGGGATGGCGACAGCATCAGCGACACTACCAAGGGACAGGTAAGAAGTGACAGTGACAGCGACAGCGACATCGATGACCGGTGCGTACGACCACCCTGTTGCTGCGCTTATTCTGGCCACTCACTCCCTACCTATCTATCTTGACCTGGCTTATCCGCTTGCTCATTCGCCGTCGTGATGGCACGCGATTCAATAGACGCGAACATGACCGCCCCCCTGTTGCACGACAGGACTGTGCGCCGCTGCAGTCTGATCCAGGCTCACCACCGTTGTCATCCAGTCGGATCTTAGCAGCGCCTGTTCTCCAATCAATAGCCCATACGAAATGGCCCCACGGATGTACTTTGTATTGTATGTCGATTGCATACCCAGCGATCTTGGTACCTACATAGATCTCACGAGATCAACGGTTCCAGGGACCCTCGAAATATGGGACCTAACCTAGGTGTTTTGATGGTACGCTGCGATCAATCGATGATTACCTACGGTACCTCTACACTACGGACGTAATTATTATCATACCTATTACGAGGCGGTCCCATTCGCAACAATTCTCAGCGGATACTCAGGCTTACAAAGACCCGAGTTGCCGACATCCTTTACCTGTTGGGTATGGCGCTTTTGAATGTGCTAAAAGTTTCCAGAAAGTCTAGAACTGTTAGCTGGCCTTTCGGCAACGGGGAGGAGTCCCTCGCTTGATGGTACCTACCCAAATCGACATTGCTGCATCACAATTCCTTCGACAATCCACACTCCGGCCCATACATAAACAGTACCAAGTGGGTATTCTCCTAGCCAGGGTACTGTAAACCCGCCATCTATGCCTGTTCCCTCGTGGTTCATGGTCCGATCTATTTTCTGCAACATTTAAAGCCTTTACTACCTATGTAAGGTCCTTACGTTAGACTAGCTACGCACGAGTACTATGTAAGCTGGTCCTGCTGAGGAGATACCTAGAATAATCCCCTCGATGCGGAAGTATTGCGCGAACCCGACGGGTGCGAATCTTACTAACCGTCAGAGGAACTATTGGACTATTCAGACTCGCAGACTCGCAATCTATCAAGAAAAAGAAATCGCGATATTACAAATCCTCGCTTCAGAGCCGCCCGATTCGCGTCGCGTCCACATCCCAAAAGATGGCTCATGACTATTACCTGTGGATTCATCCACGGATACCATGCCCGTACGCTCCTTGAGACCACCTAAAACTGATGGTAACATCGAGCCAGGAGGCGTCTGCAATTTCCCATTGAGACTCCTGTCGTCTGTCGGCGGCGCAAGGATGCTTATTCATACAGTACGCGCAACCGGGCGTCCTTTCTGCGCCGCAATCTATCCAAGACCGGCTGGTGACGACAATATATGTCTACACCAATCACTCAATGAGCACCACTCTAATGTAAATTTCACGAACATCACATGGCAAGGCTCAAACCACCCGGCATCACTACCGGTACAGTATCATAATTGAAATTCAGCTTGCCATCCTCACAAGAAAGTGGAGAGTAAAGACATTTTGATTACCAGAGATGAATTTCGACGCCGTGATCTCCAAAGAACGGCAAAGCATCCAGACAACGCCGCATACGCACCACCACATGAATCCCTAGGACCAAGGAGCAATCCTTCCAGCAACAACCCCCTATTCAGCGCTTTTAAGAACATTGCGGCATGAAAACCAGCCCGGAACCAACCCCCGCGAAACAAATAAAACGAAAATAAAAATAAGTCGTCATCTCACGGGACCTCAAAACCGCCGACGACATATGATCTTCCCCCGACGCCGATGTTTAGGTACCGTACCGTAGATGGGGAGACGAGTGGCGAAAAATGTCAGCAAGCGAGCTTTCATCCCCACTTGATATAGGTAATAGTGTAGAATAGGTAGACCCGGGACGACCGACCAACAACCAACATCTCATCACCGACCGAAAATACAGAAAGCTCGCCATAGTAGTTAACCCTGACATCAGCTTAACTAACCGTAGCTAGTTTCGCCCCTCGGCCCTCCAAGCGCGAACGCATCTCAAACGAGAGATCACCCGCTCCAACGATTTGATAAAAGTCCAGACAAATGTTGCATTCAGCCCCGGTCCCCCGCCCCAATTCCGGGGGAAACCCAGCGCGAATGATGGGGGCTCCAAATCGGGGACGGCGGCTTCGACAGAATAAGCCATGCCGCTCCAACCAGCGCGTCACAGGATCCCATTGTTCCCCCTCATCTGCCGCGTCGTAGTCGTCTTAACGAACGTAGCCGCTGCATGCCGCGGCACATACGACGTCTGCGCGCGTGCTTGTCTCTCCGTGTCCCGCTCAGCGTCGTGCTTGCGTCGTGGCAGGATGCCAGCTAGACGCGACTGGATGCCGTTGAAGTAGCCGGCTGCGGACTTCTCGTGGTGTTGGCCTCGCATTGTTTCTTGGGACTCGATGGCTGGCTTGATAGGCTAGGTAGCTGGGTTTTTCCAATTTTGTTTGGTGGTTGGTATTTGTCACTTATAAAGACTCTTTTGTTCGAATATTGTTGGTGCTGGATATGGAATCAATCAGCTGAGGAGTATATGACTAAGACCCGAGTGTCAACGTCCGCGTGATGCCTGGTACGGATCAGACGATGTTTAAATCCAGCAAGGCGCGAAGAGAGCCAGATAAAGACTATATCGAATTACGTAGTCCAAGCGAATAAAGAGCACAACGCCGTTTATTCTATCCTGCGAATGTATGCTCATCTATCGTCATTGTGCGCAGTCGGGCAATGCCCGCACGTCTCGCTTAACCATTGACACACTCGACTCGATCCCGCCTCATCCTATCCTGTCCAAGAAACCGTCATGAGTCTTTTCGCGGGTTTCTGCGGCTGTCTTACTCAAACATGGCGCTCCTCGATTGGAGGGATGGGAAAGCCTTGGTTGTTTCCGGTTATGTCTATGTCGTGTACGTGTTACCTGTCTGCCGGCGTACTGCGTCTTATTTCTCCCTGCTTTGCGTCTGTCAGATATCGTCTTGTCTGTCAGGCTGCCGATCCGGAATCCCTTGCTTGGGATTCGGGTGCGGAATACTCCGTTTAAGAACTTTGGATTGGTATTGTGTTGGTTTCTGTTTGCTTTGCTTTCTTGTGTTTTTACGTGATATCGCATTTATTACTGCGATGCCATTATCATCCTTATTGTCTTCAGTCTTCACCGCATTGTCGACCAATCACCAAACCACCAAAAAATCACAAGCAAGAGATGATATTATCATCCCAGCCAGCACAATAAACCCCCCCAACCAATCTCCAGCATGAAACCCGTACCTACATAGCAAGCCGTAGCACGAAACCTGTAGTGTCGCCCATCCAAGCCGCGTTCTAGAGGTGTCCGTCCGGGAGCCAAGTCGTATTCAGGCAATGAACCCCGTGCGATATCCCCTCCGTACAATTTCGACCTGGGATTCGTGCTTTAACGCCTACCATACAAGGCATCCATCCCGTCGTTGTCATGCAGTGCCCCCGGACTCTGCGACGGAGAAGGACGGCGTCCGACATATACCACCACAAAGAAATCAAGGCCAAGCTCCATGATCCATCCACCTACCTACCCAATTCCTCAACTCTCCGTACGATATACCAATTCACAATCCAAGGCAGCACCCCTCCAATGCGCAGAACATAAGTCCGCGCATGTACGCAAGCCCGCATAAAGCATGCGACGAATCAAACCCGCGTCTCTGCGGCATTACATCATCCACAACGAACATCTGATCCTCGTGGCGGCGTGGTATTGTCTCCGTCATAGTACATGATATGGCGGTTTGCTGGCGTGCATTGCCAGCTGTGATCTGTGTCTGGACGTCGCGTCATTTTACTCGCTGCTTTAGGCTTTGTTGGTGGTCTCCTTTTCGTTGGTATCTTCGGCGGTCTAGATTCTTAGAACCGTGTCACGTAATTTCGGATCGATTGAAATCGAGTCTCCTGATAATACTCATCGCACAAGTGGCGGAAGACGGGAAGTCGCTTGCACTCGTCCGACAAGAGGAATCGCCCCGATGTTATTGTGTAGGAAGTACTGCAAATGCGAATCTACGGCAGACATTGATCAGCTAGCTAAAAACAGGCCCCTGCTCAATCCTCTTCATCACTCTCTGATTCCGACTCCTCGTCTTCTTGCGTCACGTACGGAACGAACCGGAAATCTAGGAAGCTGACAGACCCGCCTTCAATCTCTACCATGAACTGGAGGCTCAGGACACCCTGGCCATCTCCGCGGAAGCTGACCTTGCTGGCTATGCGCATGGCCTCGCTTGCCGACCTGACCAGATCGAATTTGAAGCTCTGGATCCAGGGTTCACGCACCGAGAAGGTTTCGAGAAGATCACGGCCACTGGAGAAGTCGACGCCGGCGCTGCCAATGGCGCCAGTACTTGTTAGTTTGAGATATGGCGCATTAGGTAGGGCGGAGACGGCGATCCGGGCGGGTGACATGGGTGCGAGCTCCGAGAGGCTGTCCAGAAGCCACCGGGCTTGCATGATTATCTTGAAGGTAAGGTCTTCTCGATCGAAAGGGATGTCGTCGGGGGGGTCGGCTGCGTATGTCACCATATTACATTGCGTCTTCACGCCGGACTCTTCTAGGATAACACTGAAGGGCGATCCATCCTCAGCGTAGAGCAGACAACAGGTACCAGGCATGCCGAGAGTCTGGTGACTGAAGGCATCCGGGCGATAGTTGCGAAAGTTACTACGGTATGAATCTGCCTCCGTTCTCGCAGCTTTAGCTATAGCATCCGTGACGCCAAAGATCTGTAGGGCTTCTAGTAAAGCGGACAGATTCATCTGGAAGCGTGGCGTCGTCTTTGCGCTCTCTGGCCAATTGAGAGTATAGGTAGTAAAGAGTGACTTGTCCAGAAATGCCACACCTGTGATGACCTATCAGGACTCTTGATCCTCAAGACTGGGCTGGGATCGGAATCAACGCTTACCTTGCATGACGCGAGAATGGTCGGCAGCGAATCGAATGCCATCGTGCGTCAATTGAACATCAACCTTGGGCGAGAAGCTGATGCACTTCAGGAGCTGGTGTATCTGCCTGGTGGAACTTGCAACCGCCCGAAAGAGAGGCGGCTGGGGCGTGACTGGATCGACGGACGCCATGGTGAACCAATGGATATGAGGGCGGACAACTGGGTGACGGTCGCGTGAGGTGTATTCGTGTGACCCGGTACTCGGAAAATGGCCCAACGGAAAAACAACGCCTAATCACTCACGAGGAATAACAAAATACAACACGATAAGGGGTGGAAGTGAGTAGCGCCTGTGAGCGCCTTAATTCATCTATGATACACGGGGATGGGTCGTTCTCCTCGGTCCACCCGTGGCTTGCCCTGTGAGGTATTGGGGCAATTCTTTTTCTAGACGTAGACGCCGACTGCGCAGAACATGTAGACAGTCCCGAAGCTATTCGGCAGGTTAGGCTCGAGTCAGGCAAAGGCAGACGGCACGGGGTGGACACGCACGCTATGGCCAAGCCAGCCGGAACACCGAAGACGGGGATATTGACGAGAGATCGATCTGCGCAGGGCTGGTCAGTACATGTGTATCACTGCGAACAACAAAACAACAAGGCGGCGCAAAGACGTACTGAAGGCGAATGCGCCGGTCAAGGACAGGCCGAGGAGCAGTAGGACGAAACCGACTAGGAATTGGCTTTCCTTTCCTACGGCGGGTTGGAACGGGCTGCCAGAAGCAGTGAGCCAGATGTCGTGTAATGAGGAATCCATGGACAAGACGAGGCCGAAGACGCGATGATGCGGAATGATTGTCGTGTTTGCAGCTGGCTTTGCGCGGAATAGCCAATGACTTCGTCTACATAGTAATTGAGTTCGGGAGAGACGCCAGCTTGAAGCTCTCGGCTCCTGCTGGACCCTGCGCGTCTGGCAACGGTGGCTCGACCGGCGCGGGTGGGTCACAATTAGTGGGGCGGGACAATTGCTCCGCCTTACATAAGCAAGCGTGCCTGACTAATGTGGGTACCTTTAGCGGGTAAGTGCACCCCTCAGCCACACGACGCGCACCAATCAGTCGCCAGGCCTCTCCTGACATTTCGGACGTGTCTAACCACCTCCTCTGTCTTCCAAGTCTCTCTTATCATTTCCATGACCCCCCTCTATGTAGATACCAATCCGTTCAACCCTCGGGCTCTGCACCGGCTGCTAGATCTCAACACATCAAAGCGCTATGGCTTCCATTTCAGAGACAGGTGAGTCCTCCGTTCGCGCAAATGTCCCCTCGCCCTGTGTGTGACGTCACTGACACTCATTTTCCTTCGCGGGCAGATCGAAAACGCAAGGCCATTGATACCTCGTCGGCCGTCCCGTCGAAACGAAGCAAGTCCAGTAATGAGCCGAGCGAGCCGGAGAAGCCTGCGATCCAACCCATTCCCTTCCCAGAAAAGGTACTCCCGCCCTTCCCTGTTCGAACCCGTTCTCTGCCACTCGCTCGTTCCGATGCCGTCTATCCTGTCATGAGTCGTGTGTTACTCACAGGAAACTGCTAACGTGTTTTCCTGGACAGCCCGCCGCAATCGAAGAGCGAAATGGCGAGATTGAATTCCGTGTCGTGAACAACGACAACGAGCGGGAATCCCTCATCATACTCACGGGCCTGAAGTGCCTCTTCCAGAAACAGCTACCCAAGATGCCCAAGGAATATATCGCCCGACTCGTCTACGACCGGACGCACTTATCGATAGCAATCGTCAAGAAGCCCCTGCACGTAGTCGGCGGCATTACATTCAGACCCTTCAAGGGACATCAGTTCGCCGAGATCGTTTTTTGCGCCATTAGTAGCGACCAGCAAGTAAAGGGTTACGGCGCGCATCTCATGTCCCATCTGAAGGACTACGTCAAGGCCAGCAGCGACGTCATGCACTTCCTAACATATGCCGACAACTATGCGATTGGCTATTTCAAGAAGCAAGGCTTCACCAAGGAGATCACGCTGCCCAAGTCGGTGTGGATGGGCTACATCAAGGACTACGAAGGCGGTACTATAATGCAGTGCTCTATGTTACCTCGTGTACGCTACCTCGAAGTCGGCCGTATGCTTCTTAAGCAGAAGGAGTGCGTCCAGGCGAAGATTCGGGCTTTCTCCACGTCGCACGTAGTGCACCAGCCGCCCGCCCAGTGGAAGGACGGCGTAAAACCAATCGACCCTCTCTCCATCGAGCCGATCCGAGCAGCAGGTTGGTCACCAGACATGGACCAGCTGTCGCGACAGCCGCGGCACGGCCCCAACTACAACCAACTTCTACACCTGCTCAACGACATGCAGAACCACCAGTCGGCGTGGCCCTTCCTGAACCCCGTTAATAAGGACGACGTAGCAGACTACTACGACGTGATCAAAAATCCGATGGACCTCTCCACCATGGAGACGAAGCTGGAAGCAGACCAGTACACGACGCCCGAGGAGTTTGTGCACGATGCCACCCTCATATTCAACAACTGCCGCCAGTACAACAACGAGAGCACCCCCTACGCCAAGTCCGCCAACAAGCTTGAGAAATACATGTGGGGCCAGATCAAGCTGATTCCCGAGTGGTCGCACCTCGCACCCTAGGAGGACGAAAGAGATCGAGAAAAAGACACCGGACACCGCGCACGGGGTAGGGGAAGCTCACGCGCACGAGGAACACGCGGATCGCGAGGTCGACCCCGCTGGCCCACGAAGCAGACCACGACGAGACCAGAAAATTCATCATGATGTGAAACCAGAGGACTTCGCAACTTCTTTTCGGCGTTTATATTGCTTTTTGGCGACGCAACGGGAATGGGTGCATAGCACGGCGTTTTAACGACTACGAGTATTCTTTCCCGATCCTAACTATGGGTCGGAGTTCGGTGCGATGGAACAATTACCGGGCTTATGTATGTCTTTCAGAGGGATGGATGGGATATGTCGGGCTAGACATGGCGTTACGATGACTTCATGGCTAATCGCCCGCTTACTTAATTTAATAGGCATTTCCGTGGGGGTGTTTGCGTTTCGTTTGGCTTAGACTTATGGTAGTCTTTACGCCATCATGATAGGTATCGTGTTCACCCAACCAGTCGAAGACAGATCAGGTGAAAGACAAAAGAAGAATTTGAAGCATTTCGTTCATCCTGACGGTAAAGTAACATCTACCTATACGAAACAAGGTGAAGGTAAGTAGGAAACAAGCTCATGATTACGTCCACGTATCAATCCTTCATACCGAACATCCTAGGTATTCCACAACATATCAAGACATTCATCAAAAGCATAGTTATACCCAGCACAAATAAACCCCCCTTCCCGTCTTGTTTATCAACGCACAGCAAAACAGCATTCTTATTAAACTAGTTAATAAGTGAACTGAACGAACCATTTGCCCTCCCTTCCTGCCTCAGTTATCACCCAACCACCCAACCCAAAGTCTATGAATCGAAGGGCATAGCACGGCATACAACCCCCCCAAAAACAGAAAAACGAAATCCCGGCTTGAACAACAGAGGATTGGTATTTCATCCAGATGAACACCAACCCCCAACAAAAAACGCCGAATACCTCGCGTTTTCACTCGTGTAGATCCGGCGATGATGATGCAAAGATGCTACGATGATGGCGTATGGGGTATGTATGACATGTAGTATGTACGCAAAGCAAAGTCGCGAAAAAAAATTATAAAACTCATTCCTTGCTCATGACACGTCGGTGATGGTTCTCTAGGTATTACATGCGCTTGGGGATTATTTGGGAAGATGGGTTTGAAATAGTAGTGGTACCACTGGGCTTTTCTGCGGGAGTTTTTTTGCGGGAATTGGGGACGAGCTCAGGACTGGACGTAGAGTAGAGAATTTATTTCATCGTGGGAAAATGCTGTGTAGAACTTTCGGGTTGGGTCTTAGAAAAAGGTATTGAATTCCATTCGTATGAGATGGAGAGTCGTAAACTATGAGGATGGCAGTCGTGGTTGGATATCTAAGTGTTCAGTCGATATGGCAAATACAAAATGCCTCGTTTATGTGCCCGGTTGAGCCGTAGGCTGAAGCCGGACTCCCGAAGAATTATCGCGTCGATCTCCGCTCGCTGGTAATCGTAGCTCCGAATAGGGACGCGACCAAGTCGACCACCGTTCGATAATGCTGTCAATCGATCCGGGTAGTCGGTTCTGTGTCGCCGGCGGGGGGCTTGTCTCGTCATTTCCCGTCCCCTCAGCATCGAGCGTCCGTCGAATTATGTCGCGCAGCCAATCCGGTATGCCGTCCCAGTGACCGGCCCTCGCCGCATTAAGCATATTGGGGGGAAACAGAGCCTGGGAAATCAGGGTTAAGTCGCTCGGCTGTTGGCTCGGATCCGTAAGGAAGGGAAACTCGCCCGACTCTATAGCATTCTTTAACCATTGCTCCCATTCTTCTTCGTAGTGTACTGACAACTCTCCGGCCTCTGCCCGTTCTCGGAGGCCTTGGTTTAGGGCAAAGCCGATGCTCTCCGGCTCGCCATCGCTTTCCTGTTCGGCTTCCATATCCTCGTCCGCCTGATCTTCTTCAACATCGTCCTCTTCGGGTTCTTCAGAAATGGCTCTCGGAGTTTCGGCGGCGGCTTGAGGCCTGTCCTCGGGCTCGACGAAGGGGTCAATTCCATCGGATGCGGTATCCCGAATTCGGATTCCAGAGTCGTGTTCAAAACGGTCCTTTGCCCATTTTGTGCCCTCCCACTTGGTCAGACTAGCAATCTCGGCATTGGTTAGGCGCAGAGCGTCGAATGCACGGAATAGGCGGCGATGCCAGGTCCAGCGGCCGAGGCGTATGCGGTGTATGGGGTGGCAGTAATCAAGGCCGGGGTACTTGGCTTCTTGGGTGTCGAGATGGCCGTAGAATGAATGCACTTCCTGGCGAACTTCGTGGATGAGGTGCCGATGGAGGAAGGACTGGAAGTTAGGCACGTCTGTCGAGCGCGGTTTGGGAAACATGAACTCGTAAACGAGCTGGTCGACTGGACGGCCTTTCATCTTGGCCGTATCTGGGTCCGCACTGTTTAGATAGTCGTATCTGGAGACGGGGCCAACGTGTCATGGACCGCGATGCAGCGGAGTCGCGGCCGTGTCGCCAAAACAGTCACTAAACAAAGTCTCACTCCGCCGCTCGGGGAATGTTGTGGCCGAGAAAGGGAGTCCTACGCTAGGCGTGGCGGATAAGCGATATTGTGCTCGAAGTGGTGGAATGATGTGGAGCGTAGTATGTCGTCGTGAAGTGGCGTGGAATGGGCAGTGAATGGCCTCTTCCCTAGGGCAGACTTTGCTGGAGCCTGGCGGTAACTATTCACCGCAAGACCCGAACGATGGGGACAGTGTGCAGTCCGGCCGTCTGACCGTGTTTATGCCTGGTTATGCCGATCGCCGCAGTGATAGACGAGATGAGTGGATGAACGAGCGATCCCGGGGAGAACAGATGCAGTGAGTGACATGAATTGGTTCTTGACTGAAAAGGATCGTCGTGTTGCTGAGGAGTCGTGAGTGGAGCAGCCGAAAGGGAGCGGAAAGAAGGGACGCAATTCGGCTTTATTGAGTGATGGCAGGCAATGGGAATTAAAGGGTAAGTACCGGACTTGTTCGCAGAAGTGGGGGGCTGAATCACGGCGCGGCACTGCACAAGTCAGCGAGGGGCCGACAAAGAGGTTGGCGATTGGGAATCCCTCGCGGAACGTGGTGGAACGGCCGGGCACTCAGCATGGCATGCGTTGTATTGCATTATTGGAGTCTGCAGCTGAGGCGTGCTGAGATATGGAACCCGACGTGAGATTTTGGTGGTAGGCTGATGTAGCGATGGATCTTTTAGTGCCCGAGTTGGTGACGGAAATATAGAGAAACGCCGAGTCTTTGGATTAGTAAAATACAGTGCCTGTAGTCAGCCGTGCACTGTACCTTCGTAACCACACTGGCATATTCTGTGCAGCTTCTGTGGCAGACCTTGTGCAACTCATATTTTAACACTGTATCGCGGTTGACGAAGACCTTAGTGTCTCTCCATACTTTTGTCTCGAACCTTCGTGCGCATGTATGGGAGTTACAGCCCGTGTCACTACCGGTACGAAGTACGAGTCGAATGTGTACAGATGTGCCTACCTGGGTACCTCATTGAAGATTGCGCTCAAAATCACGCACCACAGCACGTAGCCGACCACATGAGGCTGTACACTAGTGTACAGACTAGGTACACTACCAGTGTCTACCTGCGCTTTAACGATTTTGAGAAGTTCAACAGCCATGCCTCCCGGCGTCTTGGTTATCGCTAGTGTAGGCTGTGTTTAGCGGGATTAGTGAAGCGATTAAGAGGAGGTTAGAGTTTCAACCTTAAAACACCACAGTGCTAGGTACCTGGTGCACAGTACACGCTAGGATGCACCTGTGACGCTAGCGCAGCTTGGGGTTGGGCAGGCATTTATTTGACTTTGCTCGGAGAGAAATGAATGAACTTGCCGATCGCCGGTCGTTACTTACAGTAATGTTCTTTCTGTGTATAATACATTATACGCCGCGGACTATAAACCCATTACCGGCAGGAGGTATGTCATGTGACGCTATGGACTGCCCTTGCCGTGTGTCGACTCGAAGCTGTTGCTGTTGCACTTCTATTTCTGCTGTTGACTCGAAGCCTCGACCGACACGCACACTGCCGAATACTCCCTCCACTTCGTCCACCTCTTCCTACAAACCGGCTTGGCTCAGCTGTAGCGCACCGATAAGACGACAGCTCATTCAATATGGCTGGCTCTTCTGCCTGTACTCTTCATCCAGCACGCCACAAGATGCGGCATAGTATCTTTCATTGAATTCATTGGAAAGCCACCTGGGTCACAATTCCTAAGTACATCCGGCCATCCGCTCGGCCAGTGATGACTCTCTCATCCACCATCGCTAACCGCATCGCCCACACCTAGATTTCAAGCTTGAACATCCGCATGGTCAGTCGACACAATGACATCATCCCACTCTTCAATGAGCTTCTCTGTGCGCGCCATCTTCTCGCGAATACCGTTTCTACAATCGCGGCCGAGAATGACACGGATGGGGAATGTCTTCCCCTCGGCGACGCCCGTGCCAGTCAGCACATCGACAATGACTCTGGCGCCCTTGACCACGTCGCCGGCCTGGTTGTTGTCGGCATGGTCGAGCCCATTGCGACTTGTCTCTACAATCGTCCCCTTGTATTCATCTTCCAGCAGGTTGGACGCGAATTTCCGATTGCCCCCTCCTCGGTTTAGAAACCCGGTGCGAAAGTACCCCGGCTCTATTACCGTGGCCTTGATCCCAAGCTCTTTTACTTCGTCGTGCACGCCTTCTGTGAAACCCGATACCGCCCACTAGAGTTTATAAGGTCAGCAAGCCAATCGGGACTGTATTGAAATGCGCTTGTCACAGTAATGAGTGGTTATGAGTGGCTCAGCTCACCTTGGCAGCCGCGTAATGCGTAAAGGCCGGGCCGCCACTCCACGACGCGAGACTACCGAAGTTGGCAATATAACCCGACTTTCTAGGCCGGAGGTACGCGATTTGCAGCCGGGTCAAGTTCATAATGGCAAGGACGTTCAAACTGATGCTGTCTAGGGCATCTTGGGCGCTGGTGCCTTCGATTGGCCCCTCGAGAACGTAACCAGGGGCATTGACGAAGTGCGTGATCTTGCCGTATTTGTCAATAGCTGTCTGCATCGCGGCACCAATCGTCTCGTCATTGCTTGTTACATCAAGATCCAGCAGCGTAGCGCCTAGGGTCTCGAGATCTCTCAGCGATGTGCCGCGTCTAGAGGATGCAACGACTGCGTCGCCACGTTTGAGCGCCTCTTCCGCGATGGCTTTTCCGAAGCCGTTGCTGGCGCCTGTGATGAACCACACGTTGGACATGATGTACCGCGTTTGAGGGTTATTGTCAGATGTATGATGGGCTTGTCGTATTGCTCCTAAGAAGTGCAGTTGCGTGATTGTACTGATGGTGTCCGAATGCGTTATTCGTGTGATGCGCAAAGCACCTGTTATATACTGTCTCGCATCGCTTCCCCTTTCCCTGCATCACCGCGTTTTTCGGCGTGTCGCAGGGCGACCGGTCATCCGTGGCGTCCCTGGGGCGGCCTGTCGGCTTCTACGGCTCCTAGTTATCGGGCATCGCGGTGACGGAGTTGGACCTCTAGGTAACCATTACACTGCCTAGGAAAGCCGGGAGCCTGTCCATGAGGTAGCTGAACTGAGGTAGCACATACGCATCAAGGTGGACTCACGCGTACGAAGTTCTGCCTACCGCCTACCAGTCCGGCGGCGTTTGGCGTTTACTGCGATGCATTTCGGACTTTGATGTTTAATGCGATGCTTTTCGGCGTTTGACACTGATCCGTTTTTCGGTGTTTAGACTACCTATCTAGTTACGGTAAGTACGGAGATGCGCTTCAGGAGAACTGCTCATGGGATACCTGGCCCATTATCTACCTAGTCCGTACCATCGCCCTGCCATCAATATTGCCGACATACATTTCCAACTACCTATACTACCTACCCTAGGCGTTAACCAAGTGAAAAGATTTTCGCAGTGTGATGGCTTTTTCAAGATGGACTTAAATGCGACCGCAGCCGGCGCCGAAACCAACAAGTCGACCCGGTAGTGTACGGACTTTGGCCAGGAGACGCGACCCACTTGGAGATTAAGTGGCAGCCGCCACGCCGGACTTATCTGGCGTCACGCGTGTTCACCCGAGACGCTAACCCGTTTCCCCAGTTCATGACAACTTGTCCACTGCGAGTTCGGGCCAGCACCAGCGACACGCGATGCTCAAGCACTGGGCACATCGCAATGGGTCCCGGGACGTCGACTCGCAAGCTATGGCAAGCCCTCCTTAGCCTTCTTCTAGCAGCGCCCGCTCTAGCGTACCTCGAGCTCTCCGACACCGCCCTCCGGCGCGTACCGGGCGGCGCCGACGCCCTCCACCCACACACCGGCGAGCTGCTCCTCCCGATTTTGATCCCGCGGGTCCCGGGGACCCCCGGCTCCGCCGCCGTACAGCGGCACATCGCGGACTTCTTCGCCCGCGAGCTTCCGCAATGGCGTCTCGAATGGCACAACTCGACCTCGCGCACGCCCGCCACCGGGACCGCCGACATCCCCTTTGCGAATATCGCCCTTACGCGCGATCCGCCCTGGACGAAGGGCGCCGGCGACGTCGGCCGGCTTGTGCTCGCTGCGCACTACGACTCTCTGTATAAGCCGGAGGGATTCATCGGCGCCATAGACAGCGCGGCGCCCTGCGCTATGCTGATGCAGGTGGCGCGCGGCGTCGATGCTGCGTTGACGAAGAAATGGGAGGCTGTGGAGGCGTCGGGCGATGCGGGGCAGGGACTCGAGGATGACGAGAAAGGCGTGCAGATATTGTTCCTGGACGGAGAGGAGGCTTGGGTTTCGTGGTCCTCTACGGATTCGTTGTATGGTTCGAGGTATGCGCGGATCTCACCCCCTGGTTTCTAGAGGACATGCTTACCCGTGATGTAGATCCCTCGCCAAGAAGTGGGAAGAAGAGGTTTATCCCGCGCAATCGACGTACAGAACACCGCTAAAAGCCATCAATCTCTTCGTCCTGCTGGATTTGCTGGGCGCGGCGGATCCGGTTGTACCATCATACTTCTCCTCCACGCACTGGGCATACCAGAACCTAGCGAAGATCGAGACGCGCATGCGCGCGTTGGGACTGTTAGCCACTACGCCCAAGAGACCATTCCTGCCTGATAAAAACGGCGAGATGTTTCGAGGGAGAGGCTTCGTCTCAGACGATCACGTGCCGTTCATGGTGCGCGGCGTGCCGATATTGCACATCATCCCGTCGCCGTTCCCGGCTGTCTGGCATACGATGCTAGACGATGCGGATCATCTTGATCTGCATGTTATTGTTGACTGGGCTAGGATTCTTACGGCTTTTGTTGCGGAGTGGTTTGAGCTTGAGGGGTTGGTAGATGATGATGGGATTCGGGCTCGGTCGGAGTTGTGATTCGTTTTGATTCCTGGGTTCTTTGTGGTTGGTGGTGCTTTGGTGGTATGGGGTGGGGTCTACCTACGTTACCTCTATTGCTTCGTGTGCTTTTTGCTTCCTAAGCTTGTTTGATATATATTTCTACATTCACCCTTACCGCCGCCAGCCCTCTATACGTATATACCCAAGCGAAGGGCGACGAACTAAGGAGAAGGGAACCCGACAGCGTTGACTGAGCCATAAGCAGGAATTACACGTAGGATACCGCACATCACACTAGAAAGCTCAATATGTAGGTGAATCTACCAACATCTAGATCCGTAGTATATCCAAACGTCCGCCCATCCCATGAATCGTCAAAGCCGAGTAGGTAGGCAATCAATACACAAATCCAGACAAATAGTAACCACCTACATATCAACCCCCCATCTAAGGCAAGCTCATAAAAACATCAAGCAACCGCGTGTAATTCGGCGCGCCGAGCCCACTGACAGGGTCCCAGCCCGTGACGGCCGAGAACCCATCCGCGCCACAACCGGGGTTCGACCCGACGACAATGTCGTCGAAGATGCTCGGGTTCGCGTATAGAACCGGGTTGATGAAGCCCACGGGGCCCTTGCCGGCCTTGATGCGCTCGGCGTTGATCAGCGTGATCATGGCTGCGAACGTCGGTGCCGCCGCCGACGTGCCGGATAGCGCCTGGAAGCCACCGAGGATGCCTGTGACATAGTCCTGCGATGATAGCGCTAGGTCCGGGTAGCCGCGGGCGACCTGGGTGTTGTTGTAGATTGACGAGTTGTACCCCGGGTCGTGCGAGGCGTAGTATGTCGCCACGGCCGATGCTTGGTAGTCTGGGATCCCGAAGTAGTTGCTGAACCCGCCGCCGGGAGAGAACTCGAAAGCGGCGACTTGGGCATCGCCTACGGCGCCGCCTTGGGGTAGAGACGAGCCACCAACGGAGGTGACGTAAGGGCACGACGAGGGGAACACTGCGCCGTAGCGTTAGTATGTGGTTTGTTACTCTAAGGTTCTGGAGATGTTGGAAGTCGACCGACGGCCGACACGGTTGACGATATCCTTTTGGAAAGGCGTCGGACGGTTGACAGTCCCCTTTGGGGATCGCGTCGGTCGCAGTTCGGTGGGCTAATGGCTAGCCGCACCGTTACAGTTATGGAGCCCAAAGACCGGAACGGGAGGGGAATTTCAATGAGCTGCGATGGACTTACCAGGATTGAACACATTGCCGGCGCAGAACCGAACCGGACAAACCCCAGGTCCCGGCAAGCATGAGCCCGCTGCCCCGGCTACGCCGAAATCAGCGGACGGGAACACCATCGTCACGCCCATCAGGCCGAGCTTCATGTATTCCATGCACTGACGTGCCGCATAGCTCGCGGGAACGTCGGCTTCGTTGCCTTGGTACGATATCGATATCACATTGGTGGGAGCAAACGTGCCGCAATCGGGCTCCCCGGTGTACATACCAGTCGAGGCGGTGTGAGGGTAGATGGCATCGATGCCGGGGTCATCGCCGCCTTCGAAAGTGCAGTAGGAGCCGTCGATAGCGTCCAGAAAGTTGTTTTCCGTGGCGGGCGAGAAAAAGCTGAGGTCACCGGTCTGGTACAGGGTCACCTCCTGCGGGTACACGAGGGACATGGCATAGCATAAATCCAGATCCGACTCGCCTCTCGTCTCGATGTCGGCTTCGTCGCTAAAAAAGCCGCCGTCGATGCCGTCGATCACGGGGGCCGTGCCGTTAGGTATATTGCTCGTATACACGCTGAAGAACCCGTCCAGGTCGGTCTGGTTGAAGGTTGACGGCGCAAATTCAACCACACCGAAGCTGTTGCCCGCCACCGCCTCGCCGGTTGCTGGGATGTCGTAACTGAAGCAGGACAGGTCAGTCATTGACGCGTGAGAGCATCTCGTACTTGCTTGGGACTAAAAGCATTGCTCGGAGTTGATTGCTGACTTACATAGCTCGGAGACAAGCCGGTGTAGTCATCGTGCTGCAAGTGTCCAGCGAATTCGGGTCTGAAGCCAAGGTGATGGGCTTAACCTTCGGGCTCAAGGCATCCCGCTTCGCAAGCTTGGTGACGGATCCGGTTCTCAAGTCAAACTGAATCGTCGGCATGACGAAGTCAATGTGGCGCTGTAAGCTGGCAGGGACCGAATAGGACTCGCAGGCGACCACAATCGAACCCGCGGCGTCCTGGTACGTGCCATAGGTTGTGTGCAACAGCATCTCGGCTTCGGCGACGGTGCTGTTTTTCACGTTGATCCAGTTCCGGCCGGCGCTCGGCGCAATACGGCTCGACGGCACGCCCATCTGGAGCAGCCACTGCACGGTACTGTTCACGGCCTCCTGTGAGGGCGCGAACGCGGCCATGACCTGCTGAGGCGTCCAAAATTGGCCATACTTGTCCGATTCGGGATGTGACACCTCACGTATGTAGTCGTCGGCAAGGTGTAGGTTGCTCTGCCTCAGGCCAATGCGGAGATCGAGCGGCATGGCGCCGTCCGCGTCCGATATTCGTGTCCAGGGCGCCGAGGCAACATCTCGCTTCTCGTGGAGAACGTGCGCATGGTCGCCCTGTGGGAGGCTGTATGCGAGCGACGAGAAAACCGCTGTGAAGACGAGCGGGAATCCTCCGAGAGTCCGCATGATGGGGGGAGACTCGACCTCAGGTTGCTATCTCAAGGATAATGGCGGCGGTGATGATTGACACCGGATTCAACCAACGGACATGCGCAGCGCCCATCTTTTATACAGCTCCCCCATCTTCCCACAGATATACCTAGCCCATTGTGAACTAGGTGGACAATCTGGCGGTCCTCCTACCGACATCACCTTCCTATCGCATCACGGTCGAGCTAACGGAGGGCCGTTGTAGCGTCAAGGTCCACATGAAGCGCATTTACCCGGAATGGGATAATGAGCGATCGAGACCGACGCGACCGCTTCCGAGCAATTACCTGCGGCAATTAATGGACAAGTGTAATGTAGATACACAGCAGGCCGAGAGGAACAATGGAGGCTGTAGGTACACTTCTTATTAGACTGACGTAGGGGCAAGCAAGAGCCGACACGATGATGGATATACGCGTGTACGGGCGTGCAGCGTGGCAAATCTAGTCTATAGGCATATGAAGATGAACGAACGATCGAGACCGAGTGCTACTGACGAGGGGTGGGCGAACGCCATACTATGTAGATATACCGGTACACACGACTTGTGTACACTATTCGCAAGCAAGGTCGACGATGATGGTACAGGTAGCAGGTGGAAAAATATGATGGCGTGCGAGTCGGCTTGTCCCGGCGCATTTATCGCACGCTACGGTCCACCGATCAGGCACCGATCAAGCCTGGTCTCCCGCTAAAGCTGAGCCGTTGTTAGTGCAGGCCGGCCGAGCAACCGAGCAGCAACCCATCCCGCCTGTTCGTGATGTCCAGCGCGGCTGCGCCACATGTTTTGAGGCTTCGAGGCTTCGAGGCTTCGAGGCCTCGACCGATAAGGACTGACTCAGCAGCGCGCGTAGTGTACCAATCAAGGACGTGTAGGCGCTTCTTGGGAGACCAGAATCGCGTCGCTCCGAAACTCCGTGACGTTAGCAACGACAATTGTGCCCCCTATGGCACCCTTTTGCATCTCTGCTGCCGTGTGAGCAAGCAAGAACCGCTCATATCCTTCAAGACGCCTAATCTCCTGGATGCATGTATCGAGTTTGGCCAAGGCTTGCTGACGGCGGACTGCTACCTGTGCCAGTTCTGTATCCTGATGGGATCGGTCGGCGAGCACTGACTTCTCTTTGAGCGTTGTGTATCGGCGAGCTATGTCCGGATGAGTTTTTCATCAAGGAAATAAGGTCGCTTCGGCCATAAACGAGCGGGCTGATAATGACCGCTCGGCCCTTCTCGAAATGCTCGAGGGCATGAATGGGTCGATCATCGATGATCATCGAGGAGAAAGGCACAGACATCAGCAGCAACACCAGGAAAGGTCGATGCATCATCATGCGACGAACTGCTGATCGCTACGATCAAGTAGTTTGGTATTGATAGCCGGGAGGAGGTCAAGAACAGCTTGGCCCATGTTTATACCTGTGTCTATTTTGGAGTAAAGCGAGTAAGTGGGGACAATGAGCAGCAGCTCGGACTCGGCGGAAGGGAATAAGAGTGACAGTGACAAGCATCACAAAGCACGAGGAAGTCGCCTCTAGGTCAGCCATCGCGCCCATCCGCTTATACCGACTCCGAAGGCTACTCTCGAGATTGTTTATCTAGGCTGCCCGGAGGCCGGTCTGGATGGTCACCGGGTGTTGAGTCGACTGCCTTCCTGCCTGCCTAGTAGTATTTGACATCGTTCAACTCAGGTTAGTATAGCGCACTTTCTAGGGATTCAAGATCAGCGGACGTTGGGATTATTCTTGACTTAGGATTAGTATGGTATGGTTCTGTATATGCTGAGCTGAACGAGCAGTCTATATGGGAACATCATCACTGATCAGGAAATACCGGTAGAATGTCGAATAGCATGGGTGACGGATCATAGACGTCCACCGACCTCCGAGGCTCAGGCTCCAGGATAGGGTACGTGGGTACAAGGTCTAACTCTACTTAGCCCAGCAAGTGCCAACCAGGAGGCGCACCTGCCATATATACCCAATCCGCAAGACGCACAATCGGGCCCCAAGACGAGGGCTCGCTCCTGACGTGGCGTAGTGGTTCGAGGGACTGCCAGCCCGGGAGGCAGTTGCTCTTCCGCTACACTGCCGAAGGTCGCGAGTTCGAGTCTAGGGGATGGGGAAGGCGGGTGGTGGCCTAAACAATTGTTTTTTCTTTTCCTCTCTTTTCCGTTTTGGGGGTTCACTTCTTTCTTTCTTTCTTTCTTTTTCTTTGCGTGTCATGGTTTTTGCTATTGATTTTATTTTCCTTTGACTTGTTCTGATTCTTGTTTGTTACCGAGTTGATGCCTTCGGGCAGTCGAGGAGCTACGCGTGACATTACGCGCGTGTAGCTACCTGGAGTCAGGTCTGAAGACGGAATTAGCTGCGTTGTCGCCTAAAGACTAAGCTACTTTTCACTTCATGAATTATGTGCTTTTAATACTTGTCGACTGTTGACGTCTTCGACATTCTACGAGGGACGACATGTCTATCCGTCGACTATCGAGTATGCGCCTGAGTTACCCCAGTCCTTCTAGGAGCTCGCGAGCGGTTTGGTAGCCGCTCTTACCACAACACCATAAGATTGCAGGGACTAGCCTGTAGTGTTAATATCTATAACCTCCCAGACAGGTCACGGCTCATACAGGATCTGTGCCCATACTCGGCTTCAAAGCTCCCCTGATAATGTCAAACTAGTACAAGTAAAGGCTATATCCCAAGTCAACCGTCCAAGCAGACCGGAACCGCCCCGTACCCAAGACCCTTCAGGCTCCCGATTCCAAACCAGAAGCTCGCCGTGAGTATTATGATTTATCACCAGTCTTAGAGTCGGAGTCCCAGCGGTGTACCCGACAGTCGACAATATCGACAGTGGATTAGCCCGTCGACTGTCGGCCATTGGCGACATTCGACACCAGCAATTGAGCCGTCGATTAAGATATCGACAGTCGATAGCTTAGCTAATATTGACGTGTTCGTGAGACAGTATCGTCATGATGTAATTTCTGATGTGCCGCTGCCCTGGCGGCTGCCGTGGGCCTGGGAGCCCCTGCCCGCTTGTATTTTCTCTTTTCTCCTTCATTTCTTCTCGTAAAATACCGGTAGGTAGTACCTACCGGCAACCATGCGATTTCTTCTACCTATCTATATGCCTCCATCGTGACGGTAACATTAAATATACCCTCATACTCCCATGATGGCGGCGAGCTTGTCGACATTCGACATACCGTTCGACAGTCGACCAGGTCCTTAATGTGGCCACCGACATTCGACCGGCAGCCCCATGTCGAATGTCGACTGTCGGGTACAGCGCTTGAAGTTAACGTCGAGCAGTCTGGCTACCGCTTCTACCTTCGACAGGATCATTGTCGGAAGACTAAGTCCACGATACGGTATACCATCCTGCTGGTAGTCGATAAAACCTCAAAAGCACTCAAAGCAATGATCGGGAAGGAGACCGACACGGCCGAGGATTGGGCGAAACGATATGTCGGACACATATACGCCGACTGGGGTCTACCGGACATATTCGTATCCGACATGGACGGGAAGTTCCTTAGCGAACTCTGGAAAGCCCTATGCAACGCCGCCGGGATACAAATGAAAGTGACCGCAGCCCACCATCACGCGGCAAACGGACAAGCCGAAAAGGCCGTCCAAACTTTTATGAACAGTATGGTCTCCATACTGGGAGCAAGACTTGATCCAGGCCCATGGGAGGACCACGTCCCTCACGTCGTCCACTGTATAAACTCGCATACCTCAGCAACAACGGGAAAGTCACCATACGAGATCCTATACGGAAGAAAACCCAAAACCTTCTTACCAGTAGACAGCTCCCTTGGAGACGATTTCGGCACAATGCAACGTATCCTACGTCAGGAAGCTAGGTACCTACATTAGAGCCTACAAGTTCAATCCCGCCCCTTTTGCCGTTCCCTTTTTTTTTTCGGAAGAAATAAATACATACAAACGCGCGTCACATATAACAATACGAAACCAAGCACTTACGACCCGCCACGCATCGTACGACATGTCTGTTGGACAGAACAACACCGCTTTGCCGACACTTGCTGTCGCACGAATGGAGGGGAACATTCGGGTTGTCGTGTTGCTTACCGGCCAAGCTGCAAATCGTGCGCTCATGCAAGCGCTATGCATTAATGTACATATTCATCATACGAAGAATGTACATCATACTAATGTATACGTAGGGCGACGAAGCCGAGGTGGCTGCTATGCCATCCCGCGATGTGGAGTTCCGTCTCGGCCCAAACGACGATATCGAGGGCCTCATCGCACGGGTTATTCGCCGCGAGGGGTACTTTCGCGTGGTGCTTGTTCAGAGTCGAAGGGAAGTGGGCGCATCGTGTGATACAGGAGCTTGTCGAACCCGTCATTGCCATCCTTTTTTCGATTGTGTCCGAGTTCCTACCATCGATCCAGCGTATCTCTGATATTTCTCGCTTTTCGTACGACTCTCGGAGAGACATAATATCGATCATCAGTCTCTTTTCTTGGGTCGTTCCTAGTTTGGCTAGGTAGTCGTACAACGACTTAGAGTCCGTACACGCGATGAGGGGGATATCAGGTAATCCTAAGGGGCGTACGATCTGTTGGAGTGTCGTGCGTAAGGCAATAGCATGGTCGAAGCCATTGACCATTCCATATAGGTCACTTGCCAGTACACTGCGTGTAGCACGTTTACATTTGCTTGAATTCCAATGTACGACATTCCCTGTGATCTGGAATGCAGACTCTTCTGTCCATGTCTGCTAGCATCCACATGTCACGTCCTGTATGTCTCCTCTACATTGACCCCGTCGCCTTTGGTTTTCCGACAAATCTGCCGAAGTGCGTTCCTTCGTCCTGGGGAGGCAAGCCCTTCGTCCGCGACTCAACTTCCGTTCCTAGTGCTCGTCAGGTTTGGCGTTCGCTTCACTACTTCAGCCGACAACACGACATCTAGCACCCAGTCTATAGGCTGCGGCTCTACTTCTCCGTAATTTCGCCCCAGGGTGAGTAGCAAGCTGCAGGCGCTGTCCGTCAGACTACGTATAGCCAAATCATAAGAACTAAACCCCGTGCAAAACACACCTCTCCAATTGTTGAGATAAGCCGTTATTGCTACCATAGCAGTGACGGCGTGTTGCTTTTTCGCTCGGCGGTAATCAAGTAGTGGCATCTCTGACACCCGGACCCTAGTGTCAAAGGCTGAGTCTGACGCCGTGCCTCGACCCGACTTACCCCGCGCGCCGTTGGTCTAGTATGTTCGAGATCGACGGCATCTGCGTGTATAGAAGCGTCAGACATGGAGACGGAGGGGTGAAACTAGATCAACTCCTTCGATCTTATATAGGTAGCCGGGTCCAGGGCAAAACCAATAGGGGGCGATTATCCAAGGCCGGTCGTCTAGGACTCGGAATAACCGCCGTCGTCCCCGTCAGCACCCCCGACACTGCATATGCAGCTGCCGTTGATCCAGTTCCCTGTAGTGTTCCTCGGCAAGAGGCAATGAAACCTCAGAGATGACAACATCTCATCGACGCGTACGGCCCCCAATATGCTGGCATTCTTACTGACTTAGGCCCCCAAGTCGTAATGGCGTATGACAGCCTGGACGCATCGGGTATAAGTATGGCCGGAGAAAGAGGTGGACGGTCGCCGAGAGCAGTCGAAAATCCCAAATCCTCCCTGGCCGATGATTGTGTTCGTACTATCACGCCCTGAAAATTGCATCAGAATAATCCCATTTCAGTACTAGATAAGTCAGCCTAAATCAATGGTGCAAACGGAAACATTATGGCTCCCGAAAGCCTTCAAAGACGAACGCTACGTCTATTTCATGGCTGCTACACACCGGGGAGATATGTATCATCTGCGAGCGGCGATGCAGTTGCCAGAGAAAGCCTACTCGGTTGTTCTCTTCGTGGCAGACAATAACCCAGGCAGCGGTACGGAGCAGACTCAGGATTATTTGAGACGCGGAGTCGATAAGGACAGGCATACCTTTTTCGTTTCGTGGGACAGGGATACAATCCTCGGGCGGAGAGGTAGACCCAAGGACTTTTCGAACTCTCGCCTGGATGGTAAAATTTACGATGGAAACGACCTCAGACGGGTTACCCTGAACATCTGCAAAGAGTTTGATTCAACAAAATTCATATCAGACGCGAGCAAACACGAGGGCCGCCTTCCCGCCAGAATCCTGGAGAGAATGTTTCTGCTTGAAGAGAAAACCAAAAATTTTCTCGCGGACGAGTTCAGGGAGCTGTTCAAAACGACATGGAAGATCACTCCAGATAACGACAACAAGGCAACGATTCTCGTCCTGTATCGAGATACTGGGTGCAGCCTCGACGGTGTTTATCCGGAACTTGACACCGGAAAACGAAACGGCATCCTCACAATCCGTGATATTGTAGAGCAGATAGGGCCTAAGGGCGACTGCAACCTGAAAGCTATCTCGTGCGGGTATGATGGTGAAGCCGAGGCCATCGGCATTGGGGAATACTGGATGCAACTCCCCAAACCGGCTCGAATAAAGGACGAGACTGGGGAGGTAGTAACCAGGAGGGACGTCGACGCTTATTTTCTTTACTGGGCTTCCCAGCAGAACGAACAATACTTCAAGATGGCTATAGGGCTCCGGAGTGGACTCTTGGACCTGTTCACATTCATGGGCATCCCTACCGTGTCCATTGGACTGCGGGAAATGGCTGGAGAGCCCAGGCATGAACTTCTAGCTGGGAGCATCTTCAAGAGGGTGAACGCTCAATATGATACTCCACGTCATCCGACAACCGCTTACGTCCGAAACAAATATGCTGACCGGAAGCCTCTTATCGACTCCCCCTACTGGGAAGGCTGGGCTCCACTCGGTCTTGGTGGCAGAAGTGGAGGTGTAGAACGGGAACCATCTCGTGAGGAGGTACGAAGGGACAAGGGAATGATCAAGGAGATGAAAGAGGAAGATCAGCGGCCTTTCTCTGAATTTGACAAGTATGTCCTAACAATCGCCGTGAGGCGTGCTTGCAATGCATACCTCAAATGGCCTTCTCCTATCAAGAATATTCCATGGCCCCGCTGGATCAGAGTGGTAGGACCGTTTCCTGATGTTGTAACCACTAGAATTGCGAGGTTCTGCTATCTTGAAGAAGAGGAGGGTAATCTGAGAGAAAAGCTAGAAGAGAGGCATACTTTCGATCGACAGGCAAACACTCGTATGATGAGGCAACTCATGGACCCGGATACGACACTCCAACTGGGACGTGGGCAGTTTGGGAGATTCTACATGAATCTTCAGGAGAATGATTGGGATTACATATGGAAGAACGTCCCGACATGAAGTATTGAATAGCGTTCTGTTCTTGGCACACAATGATACTTTATCTTTTCGAATGGTCTCGGAAGGCTGCGCTATGACTGCGCCTTCCCGTGATGTAGATGTTCAAAGCTTCGTCAGTCTTCGGACTGCCGTTCACTTGTAGGTTTTGCTGCACGACTGCAAGCAAAGATAGACGGGGCTGGGGTTTCAAAACTCCCAAGCTCTGGCAGCTTTGGTTGTGGCCCGCGATAAAACACCAACTATTGCGCATAGCTCTGGCATCACTCTCCCAGGTGCATAGCTTCCCTAGAAGAGTACTGCTGGGAATTCCAGGCTTCCGGCGGAGCGAGAGATGATATCATTCTTCATGTCTCCGTTGCAATGATCGGGTCTTGATGCTGACTTGGGAAAAGCTAACTCGCTGATAGGATCACGATCATCACCCCTAGATCCCATTTCGTCCAGATAGAGCCACACAACTCGGCGACCATACGGGAAGCTAGAACGCTCCACGCAGAAAAGCCCAGGATATCTTGCCTGCAGCCGACCCTCTGTGGGCTCATATAGTATAGCATCTCGGTCTGGCAAAATGTTGATCAGCAGGATGCGGTCAACCCCTCATAATACCCCAGGGTGGGGGGCGGGGAAGGATTCGTAATGGTTTGCGGCTGACCGTGGGCCCTGTCGAGTTGATTCTTTTGATGCATACGGCATCGAGATATTGCTTTCAGAAAGGATAAAGGGTTTCCATATAATCCTCAATTAATGGTATGGCGGCTTATTCTCGGATGCTTCTGAGTACACCTGTAATCACACATCACCAAATTGCAAAGTCCCTCTGCATTCCAAGTGACGATCTGGTGGGCATACTAGGTATGCGTAATTCGGTATCCGGCTCGACCTTGCAGACGCCCGTCAGCTCCATTGACTCTCGACTCAAGGACGCGACGGATGAGCCCTTCATTCTGCGTATTAGGTAGCAAAAGCACAGTCATCCGGATAGAAAGTCCGGACGTTCAAGACCGAATGCAGCACCGCACTTCTGACGAGAAGCCTGCGCTAGCCATACAACAGTAGGGCCATTTATAATGAGGCACTTGCGGCGGTATTCAGGCGGAACCCGATAAGCTGCAAGCCTTCACAAGGATCCATGATGCCCGCCATTGCGCACATATCTGGGTCACGCTCAGGGAAATGGTTTCGCCGCGCCTCCGGAGGATTTGTAAAGGAATAACGCAATCACGGTAGACGGCACGATAGCGAAGTTGGGGGCGGCGTGGCGATCTCACGGAATAGAGCCGAATGACACCAAGTACCTAGTGGTAGGTAGCAATGCAGTAGTGGAAGAGGAGTTACTAATGACAAAGGGGTCGAAAGGCGAGATCGAGTCCAGGAGAGCAAGTTCTTGGCCCCCAAGTTATCGAAATGATCATGCATTCTGATGCACAACACAAACTTGATCTGAGCATTGCCAAGCACGTTGGCACATAGTTAGCGATTGAGCCGTAACTCGCGATCGATCAAGACCGAAAACCCAAAGCCGCAACGGCTTACATCGTGTCGATCAATCGAGGCGGTCACTCGGTCCGATTGAGGGCAGGCTTGGGATGACTTGGTGATTGTCGACAGGGTTGGCTGCAACAAATTCTTGCGACGGTCTTGAGATGGAAGGGGAAATGGTACAGAGACGATGGAGAAAGCCGCGACGCGAAGATTCTTGTATACAGTAATACTGGTTATAGTACTATTTCTCAATTCGCATAAGCTTACTAATGCTATTATGCCCTAACCGCACCGCCCGCTTATACCGCCTTCTGGATGCTAACTACACATTTCCTCAGCCCGACACCACATCGTCATTCCGCAACTGGGCTTCGAACGTGTCATACTTCACCTGGTCGCCCTGGTAATACCGATAAGTCGCCTCCGTCTCCAGCACTACAACGGTGATCTCCCCGTCGCCGGAGCTGTCCTTGTCCCGCTCGAACTTGTTCACCTTAGCCAGACACAGCAGGAAACTCAGATCCTGGACCTTGTTAATCACGATGTATCCGTTGACGCTCCGCGGCAAGATCCGCAGCAGCAAGCAGTCGATCCCTCCCCTCTGGTCAATCGCCGCCACCACGTTGAATCGCGGATTGCTCAGCATCCGGGGACCCGGGCCGTCGTAGCTCGCCATCAAGCGGTGGTCTTTCGGGTCTGCGGGACCAAAGGGGATCCGGATATCGAGCTCCGTCAACTCGTAGTCGCTGTTCTCGTTCTTTTCGACGTGGATGCTGAAGATTAGGTCTTGTGGGAGGTTATCGCCGCTTGTTTGGATCTGGTTTTCCTCGTTCCCTTGAGAGTATACCGTGCAATTATATTGTGGTGCATCGGCCGTGTCGCTATAGCCGGCTTCTGCCTTGGTGGCCCGGGCTGAGGATGAAGATAGGCTTGGGATGTGGAGAGGAGTGGCGCGTGTGTGAAGAGGGATGGCGCGCTTGTGTGGCCCAAGATTTGCTTGGCTAACATGAGGCTCGACCAAGTATTCCTCGTGGCGAGTTAGTCCGGTGATCGTGGAAGGCTCACCTAGTGTTGTAGTCGCTGTGGCGCTGTCATCGCTACCCTCTGCCTCATCCTCGTCCGCCTCGACAAGCGGCGTAATTCTTGAGGGCGTCATAGACGTCAATGTACGAGGCTTCTTCGGAGATGAGGCGTCTCCGGCCCCGGGTCCCATGGCTGCAAGCATGTTCGGTTCTCCATCAAGATTGACGGTGAGACTATAGATTGGATCTGTCAGTTGCATAGCCAACAACGCCGAGTTGGGCGTGTCGTCATCAAAGGGCTTCTGATGACCCTTCTGGACCTCTTCATCTGACCACGCGCGCAGAAGGCTAAGTTGCTGCTGAGCATAGTATGGGAGACGCAAGAGGCGAACATCATCGGTACCAGACTCAGCTTTCGTACTCCAAACGAACCAATTGTTTGGATCTGCTGGGTTTAGATGTATCTGTCTCAAGGCCGCGTGACGATCAGGATCTTTCTCTCTATCTTCCTGCGAGATAGTGTATTGTTTCCGCACGTCAATGTCAACCTCGTCCTTTGTTAACTTCCAGCCAACAGCGAATCTCTGCTGGTGAGGCGGTTGGGTGAAGACCAGTGATTTAAACACGGGGAGCCCTGGTTGGCGGTCCGTCAGACCCATCATGACGCCGTCGGTGACGATCTCATGTCGTAGTAATGGAGCCTGGTCTATGGGCACGTCGGATGTGATCTCTACCTTCAGATCCGGGAACATCGAGACGAGATCAGACCGCAGGTAAAAGCCATAGCGAGGGATCTGCGGAGTGTGTTTGGGGTGGTGCCGTGGGTGATGGGTTAAGTACTGATTGATAGCGGCTTTGATAGCGACCCTGTCTCTGTCCTCGCCTGAGTGATTGGCCAAACTGAGAGCGCCGTCAATCATGGCATCTACCCAGTTGGGATCGACGTGGAAGAACCGCAGGCTCTCCGCTGGGACATGGGTCGCATCGCTGATCAAATAGTGCGCCGGTACTCCCGAGAAAAACATGCGGTCAAGGACGAAAGCCAGCACAATCATCCAGTCTGTCGAGACTGGTGTATTTGTCTCGTCGTACACCGTCCCGTCTGTGGCTTTTGCGAGATCCAGAGCGACTTCTATGGCTTTCTCTAGGTAATTGTCCTTGATTTTTCTCGCGTTGTAATGCAAAGAGGGATATTGGCGTTTCTTAAGACGCGGCCGTAGCCAACGCTTCTGAGGAGGACCGATTCTGAAGTGAGGTGATGATACATGACCCGGCGTTCCGACGTGGAGGCCGTCAAGATACTTTATGGTCTCTTTGAGATTATGCAGTACGTCCGTTCGGCTACGATGACTGACTTTGCTGCCAGTTGAACGCACGACCGATATCTTGAGCTCCTTCATAGTCCGCGTATGGATTAGAGCCCGCAGCCGGAAGAGGGCAGCGGCAAAAGGCTGGTTGCCCACAGCCAGCGTCCGCCCCAGATTCCATGCGGATGAGTAGCTGATGTCCATTATGCCAACCTCACGGTCCAGGATTTGTAGGTCCTGGCCCGAGTTGGAGCACGCCTTGCCGACCTCCTCGGTCGGTTCCACAGCCGTCGGCGTGAATGGACCTCGGTACAGGGCGACCGTCTGCTCACCGGTCTGGGTACGATATCTGACCATTGAGTAGCCGTCCAGAAGTCGAGCAGCTATCCGTTTTTCTACTTTCCCGCCGTCTTTAAGGGTATCTATGATAGAATCGGGGGGTCGGAGGACACCGAGTGTCTTGCCAATATTATCGAAGGCTTCGTGGACATTAAGCATTCCCGGGGGCATCACTGTGTAGTTCCAGCTGTAGAGTGAGCACAGCGCCACGAATTCCTTGGTGGGAAAGCTTCCCATGCTCCCCACCCCCTCGATGGAGACTAGGTGAAGAGAGACCGACACAGGCTCAGTGTTGTCGAGTGGTCCAGCGCGACCACCTACGACGATAGAGAAGATCCCGATCTCCTCAACACCAGCTACGGCCATGCCCGCGGTGTTGATCTCCCGGACATGAGAAAGGTACTTGTAGCGAGTTGTTTCGGGCCCGCCAGAGTCTTGTCTCTTATTTTGGTCATCGAAGGTAGAGAACAAGTTCTTAAACAAGTCTGACTTCATGAAGATAAAGTCTCCTCTTGCGCTATTCACGTGAGGGCCCATATCATCAGTTATAGGACTTGCGACGTTTCGTATCGCCCGCAGTTCCTTCACAGTCATGTTGACAGCTAATGTACCCGTTTGCTTATAGCTCTTCCCACCAAGCGAGTTGTCTGCAAGCTTCAGCTCCTCCGTGGTGAAGGTAAAGAGGGCCAGCCACGGCACTTTGTTGCGTTTATCCCTCGGCTTTCCTTTCTCTGAGGCGGGGCTCCCCATTCTCTCCCATGGCAGATGAGGGTCGCTAAGAACAACATGAGGGAGGATGCGATGGTCATCAGGGTATCCATGGGGTGGGTAGACAGAGTAGACAGAACCCGGTGGAAGTGAGAACTGAGGCGCATCGACAAAAAACTTTTGCCTGGAGGCCATTCGCAACGAATTCTCATCCGTAGTGGCCTCGACCGTTTGTGTGGCCACAATCTCATGTTCCTCTCCGGCCTCCAGGCCAGGGGCCCAGTACGAGTTGAGCTTCTCCTGGCCCGGGTCCAGAGAAGGCGGCGCAGCCTCCTCAGACTCGGCGGCCAGAATACCTCGGGCGACCTTGTGCAGCACTGCACGGCGCCGGGCATGGCGAAGGGTGAGGTATCGAGGCGAATTGATCGCTTTGCTCTTACCAGGGGTAAAGATGGCCATGATTAGAGCAGTTTGTCAATGTTTGTGAATCGGGATTTTGGAGCATCATTCAAGACTGACTAAAGTCAGCAAAGTCAACTTTGATTTGAACAACTCTCCGATCCGTCTCAGAGCTTGCCCGTCCATGTACGGCCAGGAGAAACAAGCATCCTCACTTTCGATATCCTGATAAAACAATAGCTTGACCGGCCCAGCGGAGATGCAAGTTTCCTCTGAAGACATAGACCGAGGGGTGTAAGACGGTGAGTGCTAAGCTCACACCCGGTCATCTACTTTTCCACATTCCGAGTGCGTATCAAAAACGGACGTCCGGCCGTACATGCATCTTGCCGATGCGACATGACCACTGCAAACAGAACAGGCAATGATGCAGAACCAAGATGTAATCTTATGGCTTCTACGCCTCTCTGGTGCTTACTCACCCTCTGCTTTGATCTTTTGGGGGCCATGCATGTGTGTTTCTGGTCAAGAACTCGAAAGCGATATGATCGACAGGTCATTGCGGGGGACGGGATGAGTACGCGGTCTAGACTGAAATAATCCGGATGAGGTATCTGACTTCAGAGTACCCCAGCATAGAGATCATCCCGTGACTCTATGCATTCTACTGGCAGATTGGACAGGAGAGGATGTTGCTGACGCCCCCATGCTGCCTATCAATCCACCCTTGCCGGTAGCCCCCAACGAGGCAGCGACTCTAAGACCCTGGACCGAGGCTACCCTTCGCCACGCTTTTCCACACTTCGCAGAGCACACCGGAAAGCTGTTCGCGTCCACGACGGAAGGACAAGATGTCGAAGAGGCTCTGGCTCATCGCCATATGCTTACGAATGCGCTTGCAACTCCTGCGAATATATAATTCCCTTCATATCTAGGACTTACACCATGATCTTGAAGCGCAGAAAACCAGCGAGCTTCTAAATACTCGAGATAGTCTCAACTACTCCCTCTCCGGAATATCAGATTCAAATCGTCCTTAACCTCCCTTCAACACAATACCATCATGCCTGGCTTCGCCTCGATCCTCAACCCAGCCCAAGGCGTCCCCAATACCAAGGGCATTCAGATGTTCTACGGGACCAGCACCGGCCAGCTCGGCATGCAGCTCCGCGACAAGAGTTCAGCCGACGATGGCCCAGTGATCATCGCCTCCAAGGATGCCGACCCGGTTGGCCTCATCATCAACCCCTCTCAGCTTACGAGCACCTCCATGGCATATGTGAACGCCGTGTTTGGCTTCACCAAGCCGAAGGTGACTAGCACCACCAAGATTGACGTCTCCCTCCTCAGTCCCGTCTTCGAAGTCCTCACCACCACCGACATCAAGAACACAACGATTGCCGGTTGCTCCTCCAAGGACAAGGCCTGGGTCTTCTACCTGAGGTAGGATCCAACACACATGAGACTTGAGGTATGCGCAGTCACTAACGGACTACCAGCGGAGCGGACGAGAGCAAGCTCAAGATCGTCCAACTCGAGGTCGGAGGAGGGGTCAAATCCACCACGTTAGGCGCAAGCGAAATGCGGTACGGGACTTCGCTGGCCGCATACTACGACACCAAGCACCGGTTTGTCATCTACCAGCACAAGATCAACACGGGGGAAAACGGGGACATCAGGGAACTCTTCGAGTACCAGGTCAACACATCCAGTAAGGAACCACGAACCCCCACAGCCTATCTACCCACTTATCAACAACGCTCACTACTAACGTGCCAACAGCCACAAAGATCGAAGGCACAGGAGACGCGTCAGCGCTGACAAGCATGGCGGCGGTTTACAACGGCGGCAAGACCTACCTCTACTACACCGACAACGACTACGAGCTCAAGGTGATCGTCAAAGAGAACGGCAAGTGGGGATCCTCGTCCAGCGTCGATGATGCCGATAAAGTGAACTCGTCCAGCCAGATCACTGCTGTCTCTTCTGGTGACGCCAATCATGTCTTTTACACTAATTCGGCGAATACTACTGTGCATCTTCGCTTGCCGTATGATGACTCGGAATAAACTAGTTGAGGCTGGATCTGGATATTGGAGAGGATATTGGAGGCCATATCTTTGGTGGTTTTATATCCCTTGGGCTTGATCTTGTATGTCCGGACAGTTAGGAGTAGTCCACTCTTTAGTGCAGGTCAAGAAACAGTAGCAATCCAAACCACATTACATTCCCTTCAGCTTTGAATGCATGACTATGTGAATTGGTCGACGTGCTATCACGATTGCCGGTGAACCCCATAAGTAAAAAAACTCCTCAAGAAAGATCCAAAGAAGCTCTTCAAGGCGGAGAACTTTCGGTACATAGCAAACTGTAGAAATAAAACAAAGTACAGTCTAGTCTTTCCAAGGAAAGTAGCAGAGAAAGGAGTTTAAAATAAGCGAATCAAGTTATCAACACAGGAATAATACAAATAATCAAGAATCCAAATAGCAAAAACACCAAACAAAGCAACCCCAAAGCAAGCCCCCAACCCCCTCAACTTTCAACCCTCAGGCTCCCCCAAAACCCCCCGCCGAAGAGCCAAAAACCCCTCAACAGCAGTATAAGGCCCCAAAGAAAACCCCGGCGCCAAGAGATTCCCAGCAGAAGAAATCCCAAAAGCATTAAACACCCCCCCCTCCCCCTCCCCATCCCCTTCCCCAACAGAATAAGGCTGAAGCCAACTCCACTCCTCCAAGCCCAGACCCGGCAACGCAAGACTCCGCCCCGGGCGTTTCTTCGCGTTTTGCTGCGTGAGTTTCTCCCCTGGGATGTATTTCCCCACGTCAGAAACTATCGTTATCGGACCCGCGTGGAAGAAGGGTAGCAGGTTCTGCATTGCGGATTGCCATGTCCAGGGGGGAAGCTTTAGCGCTTTGGCGGGTTGGTTGGAGCTGTATCCGTGCACGGGCGTGAAGGGATCGATGATTGCGCTGAAGGAGTGTATCGCCGCGTTATGAAGATCTGAAAAGGCGGCTGCTTTGACGGTTTTGGCGTCATCGCTGGGATCGATTGGGGAGTGCCAGTACGGCTTCAACGTAGGGTAAGTATCTTTATTCAAGAGCTTCAAGTTCGGGAATTCCGTCTTTTCGCTGGTGAAATACGTGTACATGACGTCCTTCGGTTCTTGGGAATTATCAAAGTATCCAACTAGACCGTCGTACTCGCGCTCCTTGTCGCCGAGTTTGACGTGGAAGACATACGAGTGCTCCCCTTTTGCGTCATCTTCGTCGATGAGCACCCGCTCCGGAACGGGCGGGGGCCCGGCGCGTGTGCTCTGGTTGCTTAACGGCGGACCCGCGAGCTCCAACGACCACCCCATGTTCACCAGCGCAAGAGGCTTCCCGACAGTGCAGCCCAGGAACTGAGCGTACGCGTCTGGCGCGGGCGGCAAGCTGTCAAGAGCGGATGTGAGCATAGCCCAGACGCCTTTGAGGTAGCCTGGTTTTTTAAGCCACTCGATCAGCGCGTCAAGTCGAAGAGCATCCGACGTAGAAATAGTCTTGTCTGGCTCGAAAGGTGACCATTTTGGCTTGTCTAAAGCACCATTCGGCCCACCGATTCGCACCTCTCCGTAAAACGTGCCGTCTCTTAAAAACAGTTGGATTCCGTAGTCGGCGTAATTGACAACGATCCAACCCCATATGGGATTCTCCCACTCCGTCGCAGGGCGCCATGGTACTCCACTGGAATCTGTCGGTACGATAAAACTGGCATTGAGGCGTGCTGGCTGATTGATCTGTGGGGGCAGCTGAATAAACTCACAAGTAGGGGCTTCTTGGGGTTGTACGGTGTTGGCGAAAAGGACCTTGTCCAGAGTGATGGTCTGCGGCTGGTAGAAGTCACTGATACAGGGGAATAGAGGCGGTGGGGGTTTATTGTCCGGCTGAGGTTTCGGGTCAATTGCTACGATGGCCTGGCCGAATTTGTCTATAATGTTGAGCTTTCTGAATCTGTTATGTTGAGTCAGCATCGCGCCTACAAACTCAGGTTCCCGAAGGCATTTAAGGGGAGGCGATACTTACGCCATCTGTCCATGAGTTACTGGCTTAAAAGGGCAGAATTCCTCATTGGTGAAGTTTCTCATGGATCCAAACGGGGTAAACCCCGAGTTCCCCTCAATAAGTTCGATGCGGTCCTTCGTGAGGCCCGCCTTCTCAAACTCCGCCGCCTTGACGGCAACGATCCTCTCGCCATTCTCAGTCAGCTCCTTATTCTCGGGCTTGATATGCGTGCCCATGCTGAGAGTGAGGAGTCCCTCGGTAAGCCCCGATAGCGGGAAAGAGAGGTAGGATAGAGAATCAATGTTATCCAATAACTCCTTGCGATCGGATTCTTTGAGATAATGATCTAGGATTTGCGGTGGCGTATCCGAAAAGAGCTGGGTCACCTTGCTTTTAAGGGAGAAGCTTGGCTGTGGAAGGATAAGCACTCTCCCAGAGAGAATGCGTGTATCGTGGGGTTTGTTAAGGGCCTTCAGCTTCTCCCACAAGGGCTTGCCTGATGAATCAACTCCGTATCGCACCAGTTTGTTGTCCGAAAGCCTCGCGGCCTGCTCGTCCAACACCCAAAAGTCATAGGGGATGTGCGTGTACTCAACCTCCCATTCAACGTACAGAGGGAACCACGGCTGCCGTTCACCCCAATAATCGCGAGAAGGGCTCTTTTCAGTGCCCTTCTCGTGGAACTGGGGATATGCGCAGCCTAGCGGAGCTGTGTCTTGGGGTTGCCGCACAGGTTGCAGCGAGTAGAACTCTGCAAGGAGAACCCGGGCCGCCCGCATCGGGAGGACTTTCTGGACCTTTGAGATCAGACTGGTCAAATCATCCGGGATGCTGGATGTTATGACAGTCTGCACAGGAAGCCGGACGGAGACATTATTAGAAAAGTCAGAAGGCCACCCCGAGTCGACGCCCCCGATAAGCACCGTCGGGTCCTTGGCCCGATGATAAAATGGGAGGACGCCTGTCTTCGCATCTGCGAGCAGACCGGCATCATCAGAGAGTTTCTTCTGCAGCTTATTCTCCAGCTTCTTTATACATTTCTTGAGGTTTACAAGACGCTTGGAGATATCGTCAGCTTCATCCTTGGTCGTCTTGTTACCGTCCGCCTTGTTTGAAACGGTGCTGACGAATTTCCACCATGTCGAAAACATGTCCCATCGCCACTGGTCAGCCAGTCGATTACAGGCGTCCAGGACGAGCTGTATCTGGTTGACCTCCTTCAGCGCCGTAATGGCCGCATCAGAGGGCTTGGTAGGCTGTCCCTTCGAATCTTCCCCACCGATGAAAAAGTGTACGCCACCCTTCGAGCGGGAGAAGTTCCAATTGTAGACCGTGTCCTTGGCTTCGCGCTGACCCTCAACACCATCGTCACGTGTATGCAAGAGGGAGTCTATGGCGAGGATATCTTCCTCCAGCCGCGCAACAAGGTCCTTGTCGTGACCATCTCCAAGACCCTCCCGTGCTGTGCAGTAGGCGATCAGCGCGTCCATAGGCGTGGTGCCTACCGAGACGGCCGGAACCTTCTGGTCAAGCACACGTTTGGAGAATTCATCCGCCGGGACAGAGGCCGGTTTATTCTCGTGATCCCACTTAACATCGTACATGGCACCATGTAAACAGAGCCGGGTCGGGGCCGACGACTCAAGCCAGGAAATCGTATCTGATATACCAGTGTCGGCGAGGGTCATGAACAAGGCATCCAAACGCTCTGAATGCGTATACCGCCCGCTGTCATCCCAAAGAGGATCACCAGAGCTGTCCGAGTGCCAGCCGAAGAGATAGTAACTCGCAGTAGCCTTATCTAGGTAGCAAGTCTGTTGATCGAGGCCCTTGTATTCAAAGTTGTCCAAGATGCTGAAGACGTTGGTGTTGTGCATTTGGAAGTCAGCAAAGAGCTGGTTGCCGCTGCGAAGTAGTGTGATATCTGCGTACTCGGCATCCGTCGACTCGGACCATTCCTCGAGTGGCGTCTTCCTGCCAATAAATACCTCCGCTTGCTGCGTGATGGTCTCGTTGTCTCCCTCGCCGGCGACACCAACAACAAAGGGTGAGACGTCCACTTCAATGTCGTAGGTTAGTGGTATGTCGTCCAGTGTCCAGCGGTAGTCGCTCTCGATGACCCAGGCTTGATATTCCTTGAACTCGGACCTCGCTGACTGGTCGATGCTCTCTAGATCTAGCTTGCGGACCACAATCCACCGGGTTGGTGGCGCAAGGAATTCAGGGGTCGACGCATCCCCCGCCTTTGGATCAGCCTTGACATTACGAGCGGGGAGCCCTCGTCTGAGACGTTCATCGGCGTGGCGCTCCTTTGAAACCGAATCTGTAGCTGCCACGCCGGAGCGATAAAGTTGAGGCAGGATCCAATGAAGGTAGATGCCGTGGCGATTCCGTCGAGGCGCATACGTCCTCGACCCGAGGTCAGTCATACGCGAGTTTGTCTTGGCCGGGGCAGCATTATGAAGATCGGCGTGGTTCAGCACATCGCTTTGCACAATGAAATTGTCTAGCCGGAGGAAAGTGTAGTTCGGCTGCGTGATGGGGATAATGCGGGCTCCCTTGTCGTCATCTTTTCCCGTGCCACACACTGCCGGGTTGAGACAAACCGCCTGAAGCTGTATTGGCACAAGGACGGGGCTATCGGCCATGGCTTCGAGTTGAATTTGGCGTGTAGCTCACAGTGATGCTTGGGCGCGGCAGATAACAAGTAGAGATTGTAAGTTGAAAGACCATGAACAAGCAGGTCACTGGGGTATGGCGGCTCTGTGATGGGACGGTGGGCAAATGGGATCTCGAATGAGAGATACTGAGCATTTCGGGCAGCCTCATCTCCAAGCGATACTGAGCCTCCTGAATTCCCACTCCGTGATGATCTGCAGTCTCATCTTGGTCAGATTCTCCTCCTTCCCCCTCGCCGGTTCAACCCTTCGCATCACATAACGTGCCGCGGCCCAAATGCACATACCGGATGAGCTGACAACCGGAATTAAGCCGCCAGGAAGCCGATGGACGTCAGAACGATTGCTTCTGACTGCTTTGGTGCGCTGGTTTCGTGTGATCTTACATGCTGCGGACTGGCCTCGCCCATCACATGTATGCACCGATTGTATACACACAGGGATCCATGTCTATAGAAGTCATCCCGTCTGCATGCTGCAGCGATAGACCGACCCCTTGACATTGAGCCCTGTCTTCTTTTGCGCACCCCCTCCTCTCCGTCTCGCTTCCATTCCGCTTCCCCGATGAGAGTGTGGGGGTGGGGGCCGTTCATTGCAGAGATGTCGCATTAGAGTTGTAACTTCGTAGCTACACATGTACGTCCGTAGATCTTGTCCTTGGGCCATAGACTGCTGACCATTCACTGTTAAGCTAGGACAGCTTACAAACCCAAGTATTATGACAATAGAGCTGCCAAATAGTGATCGTGTAGTGGAATCCTACTTCCTCGTGTAATTCAGGGAGGCAAACAGCCCTTGTCGTCTTCACAACAGCCTGAGCTTAAGCCATCCCGAACAAATCACTGTCTAGAGTCCAAGCCCGCCATCTCGAGCAGGACATCGCTTCCACCATGGTTGACACCACGCCGTATCAACAAGAGCAAGAATCAACTGCTGTCGTTTCCGTAGCTAGCGGTGTCTTGCGCAATGCACAGACACCCTCAGGCAACACGAGCAAATACTACATTTACTCGAGCAAGGCAGGAAAGACGTCGGACGCAAATACCAAGGTCCTGTCCCAAGACCAGGCCAACCTGGACAACTTCCTATACTTACTGCCGGACCATGGCATCATCCTCAACAAGACGTCGGAAAGCGAGATCATAGAAGTGGATGTTAGCGATAAATGGAGGAAGTGGATGACCAATTGGGGTACCAGCTGCACCCTCTCCGTCACGGTCGATAACACCAAGGATATGAATATTCAGTCCTTCGGGTTCCGCTTGGCCAAGCCGTATGAATTGGCGTTTAGCTCCAGCCCCGCCGCCCTTTACTTCTCCTTTCAACAGGATGTAATCCCCTTTCCCGGGATCGACAAGAATGGTTATTGCCTGTATTTCGGACTTCACCCCGGGTTAACCAGGACAATCACCACGACTATCGAGGATATATTCAACTTTGCCAACCTCGGCGATGCCCTCAAGCGCCTCCCCGATACTGTGGCCAATTTGACAGTGAGGCTCGACCGAAGCAAATCCAAATACAAGAGAAACGCTTTCTGGTTCACTCCTGATGAAGACCTCGGGACAATCATAAGACTCCAGTTGGAGATTGATGATGCAGAAAAATGCCTGGCCATCTTAAACGACAAGCTACCCAATCTCAAGTTCACCAGCGCCAACCTCATCTGCAGGAAGGAGATAGTGCTCGCCGACACGGATGAAGGACAGAGTACGATCTCGATCGGTAGTATAGCCTTCGAAATCAGCTGCACTATCACGCCCAAAGACAAAAGTGGCATCGATATGATTCTTGCGTTAGAGATCTCCGAGAATGAGTTTGATCTCACATTCAATGCAAAGGACCCCTCAGATGGGGATACTTTCACGAATATGATGACCTGGCTCCTCGACGTACTGGGTAAGGACTGCGGAGTGGATGGTATCAAGACACTCCTAGAGAAAGACAACATCTTCAAGGGCCACATCCACCTCCGTCGGCTCAAGATAACCCTAGACGTAGAGAAGGGTTCGCCGGAACTCTCAGATGTCATGGTGGACATCGAAGTATCCGGCACATTTGGTCAGGGCGACACGGGACAGAGGGCCCCGTTCCTGGTGACATATAGCTGGAGCGCCGACGGCGGTCGGCTGGGATGTCTCACCGGAGACTTTTGGAACTGTGAGTATGAATGTGTCTCGACTCTTCTGATCTACTGGACCTCTGACCTCTGACCTCTGATCAAGGGTACGACTCCTCTCCAAAGCGCGTCTTCGCTCCCCAGTACGAGGACTCACCGATCTAGAGCCAATCACTGCCAATCCTTTGAAAGTGCTCGACTTGGTAACTCTGATCCCCGGCGTTGCCAAGATCCCGGACATACCCGACACTGTGCCTACGAAAATCTCCAGGGCCGGCATCTACTTAACGCAGGATATCTGCATCATCGGGGTATCTATCAAATCCAAGGCCCACGAGGGAGCGGATCAGAGTGGCAACGTACCCAGGGTTGATCTGGGCCGGATCGATATCAATGCGTCGTTCAGCTGGGGGAAAAGCAAAGACTACACTCTCGAACTTGCTTTCACCACCCTCCTAATTCCGAGCGAGAACTCCAACCAGAAGGAAAAGGCGCGTCTGACGGGTGTCGTTACATACGATTCGCACTTAGGCTGGCAGCTGGAAGCCAAGCTCAACAGCTTATACGCCTCGACGCTCTGCGAATTCTTTGATGCCAAGTCAGCCCGCCATGTCCTGCCCCTGCTTGACTCCCTTAAAGTAGGAAGTATGCATCTGCTGTATAAGTATGAAAAGGAGAGCACGTTGGGACGATCCGTTGGTAGTTCCTTCGAATTTACGGGCGCCATACTCGTCGGCGGGCTAGAGCTGGACCTCAACTTTCATTCCGACGCCAAAGGATGGAACTTTGCGGCCGACCTGAAAGCCACGAACGATAAGACTACGCTAGGTGATATCCTGGCAAGCATGCTGGGCGACAATGATCTCGACCTGCCGCCTTTCCTGGCGGATACTCCCTTCAACGGTGATAAGAAGTCAGGCAACACGATCCATCTAGAACTGCAGAAGGGGAATGATGGGTTCCACCTCCTTACCAACATAGTCTTCAAGCCAGTCGAAGTGGTATTCGCCCAGTTTCACTCCAATGATTGGCCGGCTTCAACCCCATCCAAGCGGCTTGTCAAGGCTGGGATAGTGGCATTGCCATCGATTCCAATCCCGCTGATCGGCGACTTGACCCAGCCATTTGATGAAATGTATCTTCTCTGGGTACAGGATGCTGCAAACCTGTCCAAGGACAAGCAGGCCCAGCCAGGACTGACCGTGGTTGAGATTAACGACCTCAATAAGTCGCTGAGGAATTACCCATTGGCTTATTCGAACAAGTCCAAAGATCCCAAGAATACTGATGTGGTCATCACTGCAGGGGCACACTTCTGTGTCGTGCTCAAGGACCAGAATAACACCCGCACCATGGTGTTAGACTACAGCTTCAAGAAGACTCAGCCACAGGCGAAGAAGCAAGTCTCTGCTAGAAAAGAAGCTGGGACCCAGCGGCTGGCGGGGCAAGAAAAGAAGCCCGACTCGGATGGCAGCAGCTCTTCCGCGCCATTCAAGAAAAAGGCAGGACCACTATCGATCAGCAACCTGGGCCTCAAATACGCCGACAAAAAGCTGCACATCATCTTGACGGCTACGATGGAGCTAGGCCCTGTCGGCCTGTCTCTCATTGGATTTAGCCTCGACATCAATCTTGCCGTGCTGAAGAAATTCGAGCCGACTGACATCTCTGTCTCTCTTGAAGGTCTGGCCGTTGCCTTTGAAAGACCGCCTCTTACTATCGCCGGAATTATCCGCCACGGTAAAGACCCGAATCTTGAGTATTACGCCGGTGGTCTGATTATAGGATGGGTGCCCTACGAAATACAAGCGGCAGGGTTTTATGGACGCGCAACCCCAGATGGGGGCAAACCTTTCGTATCAGTATTCGTCTTCGCGCGATTAGATGGGCCACTTGTTTCGCTGGAGTTCGCTGAAATATCCGGAGTGACGGGCGGTTTTGGATACAACTCCAATGTTCAGGTCCCCACGGCAGAACAGATTGTCAATTTCCCGTTTATCAAGCAGGATTCGCTGGGCGACGAAAAGGATAGTGCGTTGGATACACTGAAGAAACTCACAGAACCAGGGAAAGGCGGCTGGTTCAGTCCTCGGGACGGTACATACTGGGCCGCGGTAGGCATGAAGATAGATGCATTCCAACTAATCGCCCTCGACGCCGTAGTAGTGGTACAATTCGGGGAGTCAATCAAACTGGGCATTTTCGCTGTTGCGGCAGTCGACATCCCAAATCCTAAATTCCCGAACAAGTTCGCACATGCAGAGCTCGGCATCGCGGTCGTGGTAGATTTCGCTTACGGGGTAGTAAAATCTGAGGCACAGCTCAGCCCGAACTCGTATATCCTCCACCCGAGTTGCCATTTGACAGGAGGATTTGCTCTATACTACTGGTTTGAGGCGCCGCATGCAGATCATAGCAAAGTTGGTGAATTTGTGTTTAGCATGGGGGGTTATCATCCGGCGTACGAAGTGCTTGAGGGGTATCCCAACCCGCCAAGACTGGGAATTAGCTGGAGCCTCGGTGGTGGACTGAGCATCACCGGACAGGCATACTTTGCTATCACGCCAAAGGCCTGCATGGGAGGCGGCAGGTTACATGCTGCTCTTCATACGGGTCCACTTGAGGCGTGGTTCGACGCCTTCGCAAACTTTCTGATCAACTACAAACCGTTTCATTTCGTCGCGAAGATCGGTGTTGATGTCGGTGTCAGATTCAATGTCGACGTGTGGTTTGTACACACCCACGTCTCCGTTGACGTTGGGGCGGAACTCACAATGTGGGGACCACCTCTTGCTGGACGTGTGCACATCAACCTCAAGGTTGTCAAGTTCGATATGAACTTCGGCGACGCAGGAGAAAATATTGATCCCGTATCGCTGCTCGAGTTTTACCAGCTCGTTCTACAGACAGACAAGGCCAGTAAAGTGCCGCAGGCAGAAGAGAGGGCCCTAACTGCCTCTGGAGTTATTGAGCTGGAGGAAGAGCAAACAGAGGAGGAAAGCGGAAAGAAATCTCTTGATATGCCAGATGATGAGGGTCACACGTTTCTGGCTGAGTCTGGGCTGATGAACGACACCGACAAGCCAGCGCGTAAGCATAACCAACCTTGGTTGGTGCGTGGTGGCACCTTCATGTGTGTGCTAGGTTGCAAAATGGCCATCAGGCGAGCCGAGATGGAAGGAGACACATCCAATTACATCACCTATGACCAGGCCATTTACGCAAAGCCAATGAAGCTAACGGAGCAAACATCCGGCCTAGAATCGACTCTGCAAATCTCCATCAAGAGGAAGGATACGGTTATCAAGGGGTGGAAAATGGAGAGGGTCGTCAAGTCTCTCCCGGCAGGACTGTGGGGTAAATGTGAGTCTCATCCGCCTGATTCGAACTGAATGGCTACTAAACAACTCCGTCTCTCCGCAGACAAGTCCGGTGAGGACCCCTTGAAGAACGGCAACAACATTCCAGATCTTCTCTCCTCCTCCAGTGGCACAATTGAGCTCTTAGCGGGGGTCCGGCTAACCGCTCCGCCGCCGAAAAAATCGGAGGATCCATATCCAGTGTTTGACGTCGCTGATGCCGAACTCCAGACGCTATTCGCCGATAGACCGTTTCCGAAGGCGGAAACGTCTAGCGACGACTGGGAGCCTGCCGAGGTCCTCGAGGGCAAAGAGCAATGGGAGACTGTGCGAAGAAAATGGGCGTCTCCGGACTGGAGCCAAGGAGGAAAAAGGGACGTCCAGAAAGAGTTTGTCAGTGGCTGGGCGGCGGCACTGGGATGGGAGGCGGGATTAAGCAAGTGGGCAAAGATGCCGAAAGGGGTGCATGATCAATTTGATAAGTTGTATGTCGCGGCACCGTTGATCACGAACGAAGCGTGATTCATATCTCAATCTCATGATTGAATGCTTCTCGGAGAATGAAGCAAAGATTGGAAGAGGTACCAGGTAATTGCCCAGCAGCGGCACAGCGCCAGAATGTTGTCGCGGCACTGACATAATGATATGTAACTACCAAGCATAGGGAGTTATGCATAAACTATATATACAGTGCATAAATAGTTTACCGATCGGCTAACACTGTACGAGCCAAGCTGACTGTGTGGGGACCTCCCGGCTCCACAACTCCGTCCGTCGCCCGGGATGGTGGAAACAGGTGTTCAGTTCAATTGACGCTTCAATTGCACACGCAACCGGTATCGTCGTCGTGCCGTCAGTTCGATGAACCGAGCTAGCTAAACCTGCTCCCACAGCTTTCACTCGACCGCCATGCGATTCCTCCGTTCCGTCGTGACGCCCCTGCTGCTTCTGGCTGCCGGCACAGCTCAGGCCGCTTCGTCTTGGACATTCGACGATGCGACTGTTCAGGTCAACGCCAAGAAAGAAGTCGGCGCCAAGGAGAAGTACGTAGCTCCCCTTCCGACACGGTATCATCCGCACACGCGGAATTAGTCCTGGAGTGAATCGAGGCGGGCAGTGGCTAATCCGAACAACGCAGGTTCTCCGAGGCGCAACCTCTATCCCACCCCGTAACCATCGACCCGTCCGAGAGCATCAAAGTCTTGTTGGTGGCCAAGGAGGGCGGCAAAGCCAAGCGACCGCACCAGGCATTCATTGTCTTGCAGGATGAGGCCTCGGGTCTGGAGGCTCCGTTTCCCATGACGGTGAAGGAGAACGGCAAGGCTACTGTTGACATTGTACGTGATTGTGTCTCGACACATGCGCCACCTGGTCACCGAACAATGACAGCCAGCTAACAAGTTGGTGCGCCGCAGAAATACTCTGAGCTCCCTATGCAACTGGCCACCTCGACCTCTCCTCTCAAAGCGTCCGTGGTGCTGGCCTCTTTCGGTTCATCGCAAGGCTTGAACAAACCAGTCTTCTCCGTGTCTCTAAAGGCTGACCCCAACGCAACGCCGCTCATCTACGAGAAGCCTCTGCGCTACGGCAAGCGTGAAGAGATCCACCACATCTTCCGTGCCGATCCCAAGAACCCGCCAAAGATCGTCTCCGCTGCGTTCAGCCTGGCTGTGTTAGCCACCGTGCCCGCCTTGTTCATCGGTGTACGTTGCCCACTCTGCACTCTCCAGATTCCGTTTCGCGCGATCACAGTGAACAAGCTAACACGAACAAACAGTGGCTCGTTCTCGGCGCCAACGTCTCTCACCTGCCGCGCGCCCTCCGCGATGCCCCCATCGCTCACAGCGTCTTCTTCAGCTCTCTCGTCGCCCTCGAGGGCGTCTTCTACCTATACTATGTAAACTGGACCCTCTTCCAGGTCCTCCCCGCCATCACCCTCATCGGTACAGCCACCTTCCTCAGCGGCGTGAAAGCCCTAGGCGAGGTGCAGAGCCGGCGACTAGCAGGAGAGCGGTGATATATACACAAAACGTATCAATTTTTCTTCTAAAAAAAGATCAATGTCATTGTAGGGTAAAGATGGCAAAAAGGGGGGAAATAGAACGGGAAAATACGAGAGTAAAGGTGTCATTTTCCGCTCTCCCCTTGTTTTCACACTTGCGATGACTTCGAAGGACCTCTAGCTAGCCAGCCGGATTGGCCCAAACGCTTAACGTCCTCCCTCCATCGACGCCAGGAGGTTAGGGAGGGCGTGGGAACGAGATAGACTACGCAGAGGAATACACAAGTACCAATCAACAGTCAATCCCCAACCGTAACTCTCAAACCCCTTTTCTATATCCCGTTCCCATTCCATCATAAGCAAGAAACAAAGAAAACAGAAAGCAGGAATGCTTGGGTCTTTTGTTCCGAATCAACCTCACCCAGTACCATGAATAAAATCCTTTCACCTCCCATTTTCTACGTGTCATCGCTACGAGAGACTCTACCCCAGCATAAGGTAAATCACCGAACACACCAAAATAAATCACGGAATCCGATCGTTTCCCGCCTACCTACCGATCTATAAAATCCTCATAACACAACACAAAAACAAGAACCAGAATAAGAACAAGACAGCAGAGCACAAAACATACAACGCGAACACGGCATGAATTGAACACACCATATACACCAATGACCATATTTCTTCAAAACCAGGTTTATTCATCTCCCCTCCATGCTTATTTTATTCCTGTCTCTCTGTCTAATTAAACGTCTTCCCCGCTGAGGCCAATTCATTAAGTATTAATCTATCGTACATATATAAAGACTGGGCGAATGCATGGACGAACAAAGCTAGCCTACTCGCAAACAGACAAGCAGAAACCCCATCCTACCAGGAATACCGCATGGTAAAGCCACCTATTGCGCTTTCTTGCCTATAGCCGCGCCATTCGCCGCCTGGGCTTTTCGCTTGTTCTCGGCTTGTTTTTCAAGGGGTATCGTAAGGCAATTGATTCCGAGAAAGTTGCATATACCCGTCACCACGAGGTATGCCCAGCGGGAGTAGACGATGAAGGCGAATATGAAATAGGCCCAGAGGTACTGGTGCTCGCGCTGCGCCGAGATGGCCGGGAAGCCGAACCGCGGAAGATTGCTGATAACGGCACCGCCGACGAGGGGGGTCAGCGTCACGGTCCAGTAAGGGAATGGCTGGCGCGTGAGGTGGGCAAGAATCATCTTTGTTGTCATGCGCCCGAAGACGAAGGACATAGTGAAGCAGAACAGCACCAAGTGGTTCTCGCGCATCAGCGTCGAGTATGGCGAGTAGAGCCACGCGCCAATAGAAACCGAATAGACAATCATGGGAATCCATTCGAGGAAGACGGGCAGGACAGGGAGCTTGTTTCTCCGCCGGGCCTTGACGACGTTCACCACGCAGAAAGGCAGGAGCCCAACGAAGAAGAAGCCGAGGATCACAAGGAACCAGATATCCCGGATCGAATGGTCCCCGACGAGGTGGTCAAAGCCAAGCAGGTTCTTTTGTCCAACGAGATCCACGATTCGTTCAGTCCAGATCCCAGGGCCGTAGATTCCCGAGAGCGCCATGACGCTGCATGCGACCAATATGCCTTCGGTGGGACCATTGACGTAGCCCAGGTATAACGTATGGGTATGGTAGGTCTCCCACGTGGAGAAATACATGGCGAGACAAGGGCAAAAAGCCGTGAGAACGCCCGATTTCGAAGTTCCCAACCCCATCGCGGCAGTCTCGAGCAGACTAGCCAAGGTACAGTTGAGCGAATCGATGCCGTGATCGAACAGCTCGCCCAGACCGCTCGATGTCCCCGTTCGTCTCGCTTGCTTGCCATCAACATTGTCCATGGTCTGATACATGAAAAGGCCAAAGGCAAAACTTAGGTATAGCCATGATGGGCCCTAGTATTGGGGACCAAGCTGTTAGCAAGGTTACCGGATGGGAACAGATTGTCAAGTAGGTCATCGTACCGGGCCAACGAGATCCGGCATTACCAATACCAGCAGCCCAACGTTTACGAGAATGAAACAGAACCCTAGGAGGGTCACCATATTAGGCGCCAGCCATAGCGGCAGGAGTTCAACGAAGGCATTCCACTACCATGACTGTTCAGCATTTGCTCATTACTCATAGCCGGGGCTCCCGCGGTCAGGCAACAAACGTACGTAGGGTCGAAGGATATAGTGGGACACGGGGGATTTATCAACAGAGGAGTACTTGTAGGATCGGAGGTGGATGAGCGCATCGTCGGATATACAATCGGCCACGGCCTTCTCTATGGTGTAAGAGTAAGGTTAGCCTCGCCTTAGCTAGAGTATGCCAAATGGATGTAGGGTCCCCGTTACTAGGAAACGGAGACAGAGAGGTTCTTACTGCCACGTGAAGCCATCCTACTGAATTCAACGCCTTTCTCCAATGTTCGCTCGGAAGGATGCGCTCCTAATCCACCTGACAGCTAGCCAGTTAGGTAGCTAGCTTGGATACACCTTGTCGAGTCAAGATGACAACCGTCGGGTGTTGTTCAAGGTCGAGAGTGCGGAGATTGGGAACGGGCAGCGGGGATCGGATGCTTCACAATTATCAGCAGCCTTCAGCGACAGCCCATTGAAGTCGCAAGACACCGTCGCTCTGAACCTACCTGTATAAAAGCGCAGACACGCGAAAAGGGTCAACACGCTGAGAAACAAGGACAACCTTAAGAAGAAGTGGTGGGGCGGCGGTGGAAATGCCCGGGCGACCTTATCCGCGCTACAATCCGGATAACTATTAGGCCCACATGCCCCTGTACTATAATTATCGGGCTATTATTCCGTATTCCGCTCCGGACTTCGTCTCCACGTGCAAATTCAATAGGCTGGCGCCGCCGCGACATCGCAACCGGTGCTTAGCATGCATTTATGCGAGTGTAAATACCCCTATAGCTGCATAACATCAATAACTAAGTAGCTAGCCACTCATTCTGTTGACTGGACAACAAACGGATTCCAGGTGACCATCCCGCGTTCCCTTCCTCTCCCTTATTCCACAACAATTGCGCTGCCTTTACGTGTTCACGACATCCCACCTACCTAGCTGTGTAAATTTTCTTCCGCGTCCTTTCCCTTGCTCTTTCACGTCAATCGGCCTTGGCCCCAATCACGCCGGGTCCGAAGCGCGACGATAGCGTTCTCGGACACATTTATATTGACGGCTTAACGTGCGCCAGTCCAAGTTCAGAATACACTAGTAGTTAGTCAAACCAACGTCTCCCACGACAGCAAGATGGAGCAGTACCTGGAAGAGACGGGTTTCCTCCCGACCACCAATTCCCATACCCTAAATTGTGCTTCGAAGCCACTGCTACCATCCCACGCATCATTCCCAGCGTATGAGCCGGATTCGCTCCCACCGTCGGTGTCGTCATCGTACCCTGATAATCTGCTTGCTCCACGTGACCCTTGTACTGACATAGCTGCCACCGATCCGGAGAACACCACACGATTATGGAAGACCGTCAGGTCATGCCTAGGTCATACATCGAGCTCAAGGGGGGAGAGGCCGGCAACCCCAGTCGCCATTGAACTCGTAACTTCGGCTTCAAGCCTGACATCAGGGCACTCGAGTATCCAGAGTAGAAACGACATGGCTAGAGTCACCGATGCCGACTTCACAGTATCAGTCCTAGAGCCATATGGAATTACGATTGAACAAACGGGTGTCAGTCTAGATCTTCGCAAATACTTCAACATCCTGGACTTGCCAAGCAATCCTGAAGCCCGCCTCAATGTCTACAAGAAGTCGTTCGCACTGGAGGTGTGGCTAGAACCCGATGGCAAGCGCATTAGACGGGAATACAAAGCCATGCAGGCATATAAATCTAATGCGGCGGAATATTCTGCAACTGCCTTGCGCGACATATTCCTTGATGAGCCTCGGTACCCATGGCTGCTGGTGGAAGAGGGCGCAGAGCGCTGGCTGCCAGTCCGCATGTTGCAACTAGATCTCAAGCCGCAGGATAAATGGTATGTGCCTCCCCTTATAGGTCCGCTCAATAACCGATATGACTGGGACATTCGCCCAGACTGCACGTATCACGTCTCCTTGCAGGCCTTCGCCCTCGGCTTCCGCAGCACAGTTCCGGGTCTTGTGTCTGTTGTGCAGACGCGAGCATTTCTCCCGTATCTTACTATCGAATTCGAAAAGGACGAAGATAGCCTCAAGAACGGAAATACCCTCGCCTCGACTAACAACCGGCTCGCCGTCGCCTCAGCAATAGCATTGTATAACCGGTATCGCCTGAAGCGAGAAGCACTTGATATGAGTGGAGACGAGTGGTCAGAGAAGCACAGGAACCACATGCGTCACTATGGCATTACACTCGCTGGGTCGAGCTGGAGGCTGTGGTGTACCGTGCCGAAGGCCTTTCCAGAGTGGACGGGCTGTAACATGTCCATGATAAACATTGGCGACTGTTGCGTACTCGCAGACGTCCAAAAGCTAGTGAGCGCCATCAACGACATTCATTATTGGGGGTTAGAAGTCCATGGCCGGTCCTGTAAGGCTGACATTCATGCCAAAATTCGCTGTCATCCCAACGCGGACTCGTTTGATATTGAGATGCTGGAAGATATGCGTGCCGATTCGAATTCTTCGCCGGTCGATAACCATACCAGCCGAACCTTCTCCAAGTTCGCAGACTCCGTAGAGTAATCTCGCTACTGGGACGAGGTTTCTAAAGAGACTCAGGTACGAACGATACCAAGGTCCAACCCGTTTACCATATCCACCGAGGACAATATCCACAAAAGTCAAACTTGAAAGAACCAAAGTGCTAATGCAGATACAGTAAGAGTTGCAGAATAACATCTTGGACACGTTTATCCTACCCTTGATGTCAGCCAGCAAAGGCACTACCAAGAAAGACGACGACAAATTGTCGTCCGCCAAAGATTGCACAAGCTTTCCAAAGGACTTCCCGTCTAAACTATTGGAAAGGAATCGCGAGTGCGCGATAGGTAATTAAGAAACCGATCCAATCACCTCCCCGAGTCGACGGCATGCCGAAGAAATCAAAGCCATGCCAACATTTCCAAGGGATTCGGCCGAAATAACAAAGGAATGGATTCGCTAGGCGATAGTGTACAAATAGCGAATGTATACCGATCATGGATTCCCATTCTAATGCCTCCAGCCCTACAGACCCAGCTATTTGACGTAATGTATGGGTAGATATATATGTCAAGGGCCAAAATCGCAGGAGTCAGGCCATTCAATGGTGACTTTGAGCATACAGTCTACAAACATCCCCGTGGCACGCTCCACGAATCCCTTCACCCACCTTCACCGGTGATAATATCTATCTGGTATAAATCAATACAGGAGTCTTGGACTCTACTATCAGCATTCAAGATATCTCGAATTAACCTTTCCCAAGAGCCACCACCACCATCACGCAGACAAGTCCCCAAAACATATCTCGTTCATCATATGATCCTCCCAGCCCCTTGATAGAGTAGCCCCTAACAGTACAATCACACACTACATACGTTTGTCAAAACACGACACTGCATATCCACTTCCGCAGCAACGTTCGGCGATTCGCTACATTCACCGCTCCCCCCGCGACCCACTACATAACCAGTATTCCGATACCTTCCCAAAAGGCCAATCTACATGCGCCTTCACACGCTCCAACCTTTTCCTCTTCATACCTCATTATACTAGTCATACAGAAGAATAGTGCCGCCGCCGCACCCCCGCGACATCTGTATGACTTCGCCATAACATCCCAGATTCTCGTAGACTAAGAACAGGGAATCGGTGCACATAGACCCAATACAACGAACGCGCTGCTAAAAGTCAGTAAAAGGTTTGCACCTTCACCCTCGTGACGACTTTGCCAACCCTATTGGATGTACGCAGTACCCTTTCGGGACTGACGAACGACACAGCTCATGGCAAGAAACGAATATTAGCAACAAGCGCAGGCGCTCTTTCAAAGGAAACACACGTCGAAGAGGTCCCTTACTCTTCGCGCTTGCACAGGCCTGGCAAGCCTTGACGTCCACCTGTGGAAGGACGAGTCGCGCCGCGATAGCTTGTCCTTGCTAAGGTCGGGTGAGCGACAACTTGGCCGAAACAGTCTCGCCACGCTCCCGGACAGTCTTCAGCTTGAGTCGTAAAATCTTCTGTGAATAGCGTCAGTGAGGCTGTTCATACTTATATAAGGGTGCTGAAGTGTGTAGTAGGTCATAACACTTACCGGGTGATCCTCAATGAGGACGCGTACGTTGTTGTGCTTCATTTGTCGAGGCTGGTCTACTATCTAGAAGGTCAGGGCCAGGCATTTTCACCTTGCCTGGCGGAGCCAGCAGGGCGAATGCAATGTAATGGATTTCTAGCCTAAGTATGTAGTTACGACTTACCAGAACAGGGTAATCATACAGGCAATGCGAAGAAAGAACGTTTATTGTAAGAAATGAATGAATTGAATTGACGGGCTGCCGCCCATGCCAACTAGCTACTGCTGTTGCGAAGGGACGAGCGCAAGGTCCCTCTCTTATAGACCTGCTGGGACGTTTGAACGGCGCCAGCCAGGTTAACGATATTAGCTCCTCGTTCCTTCATCCTTAGCTAATGATACTCCGGGATTGACCCGATCGTGTCTAGGCGACCCAATTGCCCTCGATTGCGCTGCTTCAGTACAACGGTGATTTGATCGAGTCCGGATGTCGAGAGGTTGCTAAGAGGCAACGGGGAGCGAAAACAATGAATATGAATAAAAGCTTGTGACGGAGGGTAAAAGGTTAACCGTAGTACCCTCCATTGGTACTATGCTATATACGCCACGACAGAGCTTGTCAAAACACGGATGCGTTGTATCGGCTTCGAGGGGGACACAACCGCACACTTCGCCAGCATTCTTGAAGTTCTCCGCCAGGTGTCCCGAGAATTACCGCCGACCTGGAGTCGAGACGTCCAATCGGTTATATCTAGGCCGACGAAGGCGTAGTGAAATGTTACTTTGAACAGCTTCCTGATGCGTTCTCTAGTATCTCTGAGGACACGGACGCAATCTGATACGGCGGGGGAATATTCTGATTCTGGCTTGTGATATGCTTCTTCCACAAGTACGCCAAGTGTCGACATGCGTCGACGTGGCTCGGGATCACTATGTCTCCTTGTAGGGAGTCGAATACGTATATCGTCCCGAAATCTATATGGACCACCAGGGCATACCAATGGGGACAGTTTAGTCCCGCATTTCGGACTGCGCCGACAACAGCGAACTCCGATCCTCTGAGGACATGTCGAATCATGTATTCAGAGAGCCCTTCAGAGAACCCAGTAGCCTCGCTCAGATGGCTACCAAACGTACTTTCGTGTGCCACGGATGGCAGTTCTGCAAACAGCAGATCCGTTAAGGCCTTCATCTCTGTAGAGGTGAACCACGACTTGGCCGGGTGCCTCATCCCAGATATACTTGGTGCAGACACTGACATGGTAGCGTATTGGTGGCCCGTCAGATTTCTTCGTTTGCTGCCGCTATCTTTGGCTTCCATGCGCACGCCCTCGGCCATGCTCTCTACCCGCAAAGCTGAGGGGGCTGGTGCCAAGACCATAGTTCTGGACGACCGTACGGTGTTTCTTGTAGTATCGCGTCACCCCTGAGGGGATATAGGGTGCCTGTTTATAAGGAATCTCTTCATGGCATCGAAAACCGCCTGATGGCATTGGTAGTTTCCCTCGAGAGAATATTTGATTGGAGTCAAATCGTTGCCGAGGGCGGAATCCCATATGCTCGTCCCCTCTATAGTTGCCACATGGATCGAGTTGTGCAAGTTCATGCGGCCGAACCCGGAATCATTGTTGGGTATTTTTGAGCCCAAGGGGCCCTTAAGACCACCTGTAGCTATTCTCCTTCCTCCTACAAAATACATGCATATTTGATGCCTCCATCTGCCTATCCTAGCCTCGGCTTAGCCAGTCTACCGTAATATGAGCTTAGGCTGTGAGGCACTTGGCAGGAGGCGTAGGGCATGAGATTCCTAGCATGGACAATGGCCGAAGTCCGTCTGAGGCACCCTGGACATAGTGGTCATGAGCTCCCGGGAGTTATTGCACCTGGCTGGCTATCCATCCTTCATGGATTGTATCGAGCGACGAGGTCATGCCACTAGTCTTGATCCATTGGACGACCCGCTCGCCACAAAGATTCGGCCAGGCCAGGATATTCTGTATCCGGCTTCTTCGCCGGCTTCAATCAAGGTGCTTGATCTCTATGCTGCTTGCATTGTTCTGAAAGATCTTGAAAATGCAACGAGGGGCCTCAATCTGAGTAGGCCAGTCGACGGTCCAGAACGCCGTATCAGGAAACTGGACGAGGAGGGTAAAGATGCTGAATACAAGAGCAAGATAACTCAAATTAGGCAATTCAGCCAGTCCCGGGGGCAGTGAAAAGTGTACAGAAAAGACAAAGGAAAAGGGAACAGAACAAGGACGCAAGGTTTCAAAATGTGATGGAGAAACTGGAATGCCGGGCGAGTCAATAACTCCTGCCCTAGCAACAAGTCGCGCTTTCGTTTGTTGACATAATATATAGGTAAACAAGGAAACTTCGAACCCTTATCGGAACGAAGAGGGCTTGGAGGGACGGGGTTCTTGCTCCTATGCTGACATCTGCCTATGCCTCCTTCTCTGTTTTGTAGTTCTGTTTTTTTCGTACGTCATAGATTAGTAGAATTTGGAAGTTGACTTCGTCTCAGTCAGTTACGATCAACCAGAGTAACTACCCGTGCCACGGGACCAGTCTGGATTCCTGAAGTTGCTGCATGACACGGTCTGGCACGGGTAAACTCATACCGAGCAAACCAAACGGACCTGTGAATCATCGTCTGTGTCAACCATACCCGTACCAACAAACCAAACAAATGCAAAACCATTTCAACCAAACGACCCAAACGTTCCAGACGTCCAGTGTAATCCACAGTTGGTAAGCCAAGTAATCAGCCAGCAAGTCGTCGATTCAATAATCGAATCTCACATAATCAACAAAACCAACAAGCCCTACGGGATGTCCGAACTTCGAAGTCCTTAGTTGATGTTGGAATTTGCCACCCGCTAAAATACCTATCCATCCTACGTATAAGCTTAGCTATGTCTTACGCAGCAATATCCTACCTTTGGCAACCGCCCGCGCAAAAGTGGTCCTCCATCATATGTAACCAAAATCAATCTCACCGCCTTCAAATTCCACAAACAGCGAAGTTTCAGTCTAAGACAAGACCAGGAAAAGAAAAGAAACCACATCACTGCCGAGTCGAGTCTCAGACTATCTACTTCGTACGAGATAACCTAACTTCCCCGATGGATCGGCGGATCTGGATCCGATCTGAAATCCACAAGATGCTATCGAGATAGTGTTAACCGTACCTAGTTACTAGATCGCAGTGAAGACCCAGTTCGTCGCAACAGCGCTAATAAAGTAGATTTGTGTGGCTCAACTCCAGTAGGCGCAGGTCCGTACAACAAAACAAGCCCATCCCAGCAAAGATCCAAACTCTATCTCGTGTACGGAGTCCACTACGTCGACCCTTGAACCCGTAACACGTTCCAAATACCTTAAAAACCTCGTGCCCCGTGCATCAATAGCATGCGTATCCGCATTTGCTCCCGTATATAGTCCATATCACGAACAAGGCAGATAGATGACTGCGAAGAAAACGGAGTCTCCAGTCGGTCAGGAGTATTAGATTGTTTGTTAAGTATTAATGAGCTAGGTATACCGCCGCGTCTTGGTTGAGATATCGTCGTCCCGGAGATGGACGCGGCCATGTCATGCTGATGGCAATGCAATGAAATCCGGGCGTAAATGCTACTTTCTGTGCCTAATCCTGTCACTCAAATTTCAGATAAAGCTCGCTAAGGACACCCAATGATCGCGACCAAAAGGCAAAGCAACGCAATTTTTATCGTCCCATGTTTTCCCGTGAAATCAGGCGATCCGCTACTCTCGCCCTGGTACCCTCCATTTGGCTTGTGCGTTTTCCGCACAGGTAGGTCCCACGACCAATTTTACAGAACGAGCGTGCCCAGACCGACGAAGAAAGACAGAGCAACAGCGCCAACGACGCTGCCATATTGAAGGAGCGGCGAGGCGGCATTCTTTCCTTTTGGTTCGTTACCGTTGCCGCTGCCGCTGCCGCTGCCGTCGCCCAGGCCGTCGAAAACCTGGTTCGCAGAGGTTGTAGAGGCAGCCCCCGAGGACGTCGGGGTAACAGAAGCCGTAGCGGTCTTGTTGGCCAGTTTGGGGCTCAAGGCACCGCATGGGTGGTCCTGTCGGCAGGCGCTCGCACAGTTGGAATCGGATCCACAGTTGGTCACGCACTGATTACCGTATTCCTGGCATATGAAATATGGGAGAGTCAGGGAGTATTGTGAAAGGTTCGGCGACTGGCCATTTTCGCAAACGCAACCGTACGTCAAAGTCATCTGTCCAGCGTCAGTACATTTTCCGAGCTACATCCGACGGCTCGGAAACATACAGGGTCACAGTCGTTGGTCTGGTACTGTCCCACAGCGATATCCTGGCAAATCAGGGGACACGTGCTCCTCTCCTGCTCGCACCATGTGTCTACACGCCCGGGTTAGAATCAAGCGCGTCGCTGGCAGGGCTGGACAAGAACACATACCTCGAGTGCTCAATGGTACGGATGTGGGATCAATCGTGTATTGCTCCTGGGCCTGAACTGAGGAGAGGAGAAGGGTGGCCGTAGCCAGGACGGTATTCAGAGACGGCATGGTGTCTCGAGGAGCTGGAGTATCGGGCGGGAGTGTGCTCTCTGGTATGAACGGCGGCGTGTCCAAGAGCTAGGTAGGTATTATGGCAAGATATTAAGATACAGAAGCTGTAGATACTGGTGAAGCGAGTGGAAAGACAAAAGCGACTAACAGACCCAGATTAAAACGAGAGCAATCCAAGCAACAACAATTAAAGCAAGATGAGAGAGAAGAAGTTGGAGGTTGGGCTGGACAGGATAGGAAGCTTCTTCAAGGGGCTCTCATATCAGTGGGAACTGGCCGAAGCGCACTAGCGCAGCAGCAGGGATCGCTGCATCTTGCTGCGCTAACTAACGCACGGGCTAGAGACAGGCCTAACCTATAGCGGAAGTAGCTAACTATAGGCTACTACAGTATAGCGGGCCAGCGCCAATAGTGAGTTATTCCATACTATGTACAGTGAATAATACAGTGCTGATCACGCAGTATTAACAAGCGAAAAGAGCGACATTCTATCACATCTACATCAAAGTCCAATCAGACGAAAAGATGAAGCTCGGTTTGAGTGGCACGCCTGATGTACTGGTACGGTGGCGTATGCACAATTCGGATCCCGCCATCGCCAGGCATGTTAGCTGCCTGCCTAGCCAACTCTAGTTACATCGCTGGCATTTCACGTGGAGGAATTCGGATTATGCGGGCTCCACTTCCCAGATAGGGTTAGCGCCGATATATTATTACCGCAGCGGCATCTCATCTCCACATATTGGATCCGTGCTTCAGGTACTTTAATGTGCTACCTACACAACAGCAGCGGACGTCGCTGCAGTGGCAGGTAGCACGTGCCGGGTGCAAGTTTGTACTGTCCTCACCACATTGGCTTCCTTGTTTACCGACAACAACTTTTCTCGCGCTCATCTGCTGGGTGGGCGCAACGCATACACTACAAGGCCTCCAAACCCCCGTCGGCCAGAAAACAACGCACAGGAAAACGTCTCTTTTCCTCAAACGCTCGTGGAATCTCGCAGTGACGGTCTCGTCTCGTGTTCAAACGGCCGTTGCCCCAGAATTCTCCCATTGGTCGATATGCTCACCCACATTCCCTTTGCGGAAAGCCTGCTCGCTCTCCGCATTCCCACTCCGCATCTTTTCTCGTATTCTCGCTTGCCTGACCGTCTAATTGGAGTCTGACTGCAGACATGACCAGCGACCCCGCGCCGTTGACTAAGCTATAACATGCCATTTCAATGGACAATTCTCGGGCCGTCGTTCAGCAAACATGCCAAGTCCACGCTGGCCGTGCTGCTGTCGTCTTCCGGAAACTACCTGGATAGCTCGGCAGATCCCGTGTGTCCTCGGTAGAATCCATCGTGCACACTATATACCTATCTGAACCTCATCCGTGTGCTGATAAGTAGGCAGCTAGGGTCCGTGGGGTTGGACAGAATCATGAGGTGTTTTTCGGACGCCGTCTCCGACTATAATACCACCTCCATTACGTACGAAATATAGCGTATAGCTCACACGAGTAAGCTGGAGTTGCCACCATCATCCGTGCAAGTTGGTTGAATAAAATATCTTGACCAGCCACGGAACTTCTGGCGACCCAGCTATCTATCTACCTATCCGGTCAATATTCGTGCTACCAACCACCAAGCGGCGGGGAGGCTGGCCTGGATGTCTCAGAATGCCATGTCGAATAGTTGACTGTGCCACCCACGGTCTGCCGAAGACTTATCTATGCGACACCCTCGTCATCGGTTGCGTTGGGGTAATTATGGTGAGGGACTTGCCGAGACTATCTCCCTACCTAACACAACGCAAGCAACCGGAACTTGGAAGAGTCACCCAAATGGTCTTCTCTGATTGATCCTTTACTCCCCACATCCCCCGCCTTGGTGTCTCACCTGCCACGGAAACAAAGAAGTTCCACAGGAAAGAAGCGCAGAGATCTGGGGGCGGTGTGATCTTGCAGCACCCATTGGACGTCACGTAGGGGTCTGCAACTGCTAATGTAAGCGACATTGCGATGCTGGATCACAAAGATGAATATTGTATAAAACGCAGTCATCGGTGCACCGTGATCCGGGATTTCTAGAGTGGGTGGAAAGCTACCAGTTCTTGGGACTGGTTGAACCCCTGATCAGGCCTACCTACCACGATGCGACGCAGCGGGGTCGCCGGGTATCTCGAAGATGCCAGAGCCAGGCAATCTTTCCCTGTGGGTCCGCCGGTTGGTTCCGCAGGAAAACATCTGCTTAAATGAAGTTGATGCCGAGGTCAACGTACATTACAGGAAGGCTTGCAGCGCAGTACGCTGGCTGGGAATTCGATCTATCCATCGCACGCCCTCAGACATACTATGTCCTACAGTATGTACGCGTGCGCCGCGCGAAAAATGGATGATGGCTCGAGACACCTTGCCCAGTTGGAACAGACAGCATAGCGCCGGCAGAGGCAGTGGCAGCTTAGTGCAAATTGGCGTCGCTAGATCAAGATGATTGGGTATGATCTAGTATGAGCATCATACACGTGACATTGGGCACGACGATGCTATGAGAGATCCGTAATAAGATCTCAAGTCTGCATCGTCTCACCCAATACATATATCCTTCTGGCTTAGATCACCGACTCAACGATCACGACGGCATTCAACTCAGCTTCCACATAATCCTCACCAACCGCATTGATCCACCCCCAGACACAAACATTCCGAACAACATGGATTTCAGTTACACAATCCCCAACGGTCTCTACAAAGTGCCGGATCATTTGCTAGATTTACGGCCGGATTCTGACGTGGATCATGATATATTGCATCCACGCCCTGTCACCGACGAGAAAAACGTCTGGTTCTTCTGGCATTCTGGGTTTCCCACGATGCACCCCTACGGGCAACGCACGGTCCGGGCGTACCATCGGCGTTTCAGTAAGCTTGGTTGGGCTATTCGAGTCGTGGACTGCGAGCCGGGATCCCCGCTGCATATTCGCCACTTCCTGGATGTCGACGATCCCGCGACATTTCCCCAGGCGTTCCGCGAAGGAACACTCGGCGGTCAATATGCAGTACAGCACTCGTCCGACCTCGTTCGGTGGCCTCTGCTTCTACGTTACGGCGGTGTCTACGCCGACGCGGGCATGGTCCAGATCGGTGACCTCGACCGTCTCTGGAACCAGACAATCGGCAACCCCGAGTCGCCTTATGAAGTTATCTCGTACGGCACGACACTCCAGAATTACTTCATGGCCTCGAATCGCAACAATGCGCTGTTTGCCCGATCCCACAAACTCCTGCTGCAACTGTGGGCTACTGATGGTGGCAAGACGAGTACTGACGGTATGCACGCTGATCCCCTGCTAAAAGGGGTGCCGCTGGTTGGCAGCGACACTATGACCTTCACGGAAAACGGAAAGACATACACAGGCCAGGAGGTGATGCGCCTGCTCAGCGACTACATCATCCAGGGACAGGCTCTGAAAATGGTCATGGGCCTCGTCGACGAGGAGGACAACTGGGACGGCCCGAGATACTGTCGAGAACACGTCTACGCTATCGACTTCATGGTTGGCAGCCAGCTGATCAACGAACTCACGGACTGGAACGGGCCGCGGCAATTCGAGCTCATGTCCCTACCGTTGCCGAAGGAAGGGGAGGCTGAGAGCGCCGACCAGAAGCAGGCGAGGGAGATTGTGGAACAATGCCTGACGAGGAGTTTCGGGTTTAAGCTGGCCACGGGGTTTATCCTAAGGGTTTACGGCGACACGTTGAGCTCTCTCTGGCGGAAACACGTTGGCAGCGATGTCGTGGTGGGCACGTATGCGCATTGGTTCAGGTTTGCTACGGCGAATTGGAATCAGAGGGAGCTGCCGCCGCCTTTGGATTTGGGGGGCTTGGAAACTATTAAGAGGGGTCCGCTGTTGCGGGAGGCATAGATGGTAGACGGTAGCGGATTGATTTCTTTCCTGCGGCTTGGTAGACGGTTTAGATGTTTGGGCGTGGTGCATAGATGAATAGAGTCTTTGGGCTGTCTCGGAGCTAGGGGCTAGAATAGATACAAGGCGCTCTGGTAGATTAGATCATTTGTGGTGATATTGAAGCGGTTTTTACATCAGTTGTTCTGTCTTATTCTTCTGTCATTCGGTGCAGTCCGTTAAGGGGCTAGGCATTCTAATTCCTCGGCTTGCCTTGTAGACTGTGGCTGTTGTTGCTTCGGTTAACAATGGTTTTACGAATGGAAACGGAAGATCTCTGGTTCTTTCGGATTGCGGTAAGTCCCTGTGAGGCTCGAAGGTATGTTTGTGCTTGGCATGGGTTCTTATACGATAGCGCTCCTAGGAGACTGCAGACCACTGCTGGTTTTACCAAACATGGGCATCTTCGCAAACCGTGCGTGGAACTACGGTAATTGCTTCGCAGTGAATAAAGCCCGACTTTTGCATATTAACGACGTAATTATCGGTAGGCGGGAGGCAAGCACGGCTACCTATAGTGAAGGCAAACTGTCACGCGAACCTTAGGTAGAGACGTGCCTGCTTTGTTCCTGGCGTGGCATAAGTACTTGTCACCTTTCTCTTCTTGCACTTCTTCACCTTCCACGCTTTGATATTTTGGTGCTCCTACTTGGGACTGCTATATACCTTGTCCGAGCTCAATGGCGGCCTAACCGGTTACCGATCCCTCCTACCGAGGAGGTGATCGCCTATCGGCCTCGTCATCATGGTTTCTTGAACTCATATATATATCGACTTCATCGCCACGTCACAAATATTTAATTACCAGTTACTGCCACGGCGTTTCGGAAGTCGGGAATCCCCTAAGCTCTTGCGGCCTGTAAGCTTCGCTGCCGCTGCTGGCGTGTGCGGTGGACGTCATGGGGAACCTCTAGGGGAAAACTAGAGGGGAGTTCAGTTCGACGGGCCTTGTCCTGACCGCTACTCGCCATGGAAGCATGTCGAGTGAGCCTTTATGGAAGGATTGAGGAGATATATACGTTGCTACACTATCATTCCACGGCGCCGTATACCCTTGTTCGGTGAGTCCTCTAAGCACATCGACACAAGTTCGGCATCATTGCTCAATGCTAACCACCTCGCAGACTCGAGTGCACGGCCGCGCTTTGGAAACAACCCTGGTGTTGCGGGGTGTAACCATGAGCCAGGACCGCGCCCGTTCCTAGTACTCTTCCAAGCAGATCAAGCTTCCGGCTAGTCGGGGCGGGCACCTCCTCGTGTGATCACCGATGGGAAAAGTTTCAAGCAGGCCTGGTTCCAAGATATGCTCCTGTGTTTGGGACGAGTTCATCATTTAACTGTTCATGTCTACCAGAGTGTCATTCTTCACGCACCTGAACAATTCGCGGATGTCGTTACTCGTATCTGTATGAGTAGCGAGTTTGCCAAAATGCCCATGGTTGACAGTATCGAATATCTGGCGCATCAACATTACGTCCTTCATGACATCCGAAATCGGTACAACCCTGGCTTCAAATGCCCTTTGGAACTCTGTTGACAATAGTCCAGGTCCTTTCATTTCTCATCAAATTCCAGGGCAGAGTCACCCGAGGTATCGACATCAGCGTGTAAATCACCACTTCACGACTTCCCTACGCAGACGGAGCTTTAATGGCATTGAGGCCGTATACGATGCGGAATCAATATATTTCTGTTCCGGGGTATGAGGCAGAGGGAACAACCAGGTCAAGCACGCAGTGGCTCAGTATTATATCTAGCATGCAGACCCAACCCGTTACCGACACAAGTCCGACGGAGATATCGCGCGTGCTGTTTAGAAAACAGCGCGTGCTAGGCAGATTCGACAAATCCCAACGGAAGACCGAACCGTGGCATAATATAGATGCAGGCGATTCATGAGAGGACAGACGTCTGTATCACAGCTTCAAGAAGCTGTATGAATGGGCTGCTGATGCTGATATCGAGCCCACATCGGGTCATCGCTCATTACAAGACGATAGTCTTCCCATTCTTCGCGGCTTTCTGGACCATACCGTTATAACTTATGGGGGGCTATCTTGCCTGGGAAAGATAGCGACGCGCGCCGCTGTGGGCACAATATTGCAACATGGGATGAGGGTTGTGGCAAGGCAACCCATGGCATTGTCTCATGGTTTGCGTCCTCCCGCGACCTGTGAAAGGAGAAATCATGATCATTCATGATTGTGATCCCAAGACTACTGTTGAAGTCGAATTTGTGAGAGCGTGTGTGGGCAATGGGGAACGCCGCATAGAGTCCAGAGGAGATTTATGATACGTAACCCGTTACGAGCAAGCCGGAAAGCACGCGGGTGTTGCTTTGAAAACAGTGTGTGCTTCACAACTTCCAAAGTTTCAGAACCGATTCAACCGAACTATGAGCTGAAGTGCGGCGCATTTGGCGTTTCCCCGTGTTCTATTCTTTCTTCGCAGACGCAAATGCATCGTTGCGCCAGAGTGGCCCATTGATCGGTCCTGTTGTTAAGTGCCTCCTGGCCGACTGATTGCTAGCTAGGTATGTAAATTCCACGTCTTTGCGCAGATCATAGGCACGTAGGAATGTCGGTTGCCCGTTCGGGTATGGTGTCAACGCGTAATCAGTTGACCAGTGGTCAGCATGTAGGAATATATGATCTTTTGTGGTAGGCAGATTGTCAGCTGAGCGGTGGTCTTGTGGAAATCCATGCCATTGCATAGTCCTAGGCCCCTATGCTTTACCAAGGTGGAGTGTCCCCAATCGACTCCCTGTGAGATCATTCGTTTGGCGTTTTTTTTTCCCTGCCACCTGTTGTCTCCCATCTCCTTAAGGGCGGCTTTGCAACCCAGGTCCGTGCAGGGTCCGCTTCTTTGCTTGGCAGTACCAGTAGCAAAGCCCTCGTGAATTTGGTAATATCAGGGATTGTTTGGAAAGCACGGACCTGGGCTGCAAAGCCACCCTTAAGGAGATTGAACGTTGATATTTGCGCTATGTTGTTCTTTTGTTCGCACAATGATCGGCCCGCCAATCTGCGTTGCGCCATCTCGTTACAATGAAACAAATGAGCTTTGAGAGCAATTAGTAATCTTGCTCGTTGCAAACGGGATTGAATGGCCAAACGACAAGCTGACTGCTGAACCCGTAGGGGGAAAGGTCTCCTCGTTGACAAACAGAATATCGTCGCTTTTGTCGTTGCATAATCCACGCCAAAATACCGCTGTGATGTACACGCATTTCCACGAGCTCAGGCTTGCTGCGTCTGTTGTCTTCGACTCCTCGCACATTTGTGGGAGGAGGACTTGTATGAGATGCTAGAGCGGCGAGAATCCATTCGTTAATGGAAGGGGTGTTTGAAGCTTCTGTATAGCCGCCACATACTTAGCAATGAACCGTCCGGGATTATATTCTAACTAGCATATCTGGCACCTTAGGATTGATGGGCTTACTGACATGTTCGACAGAGGTTCTTCGATATAATATTCATTCGTGGTGATCGATTTGAATGTCATTATTGCCGCATTCTTTGTGCTGGTGAAATCTCATACTGCGAAATTAATTATGTTCTCAATCGATGACTTCGAGATTTCGATTGCGTATGCTGATGTCCCCTTTATTGCTGCCTTGGGACTAGCACAAGCATCAAGCATATCGACGTAAGACAAACCAATCCTACGAGCTGAATAGTATTTCCTTAAGCTTATTTTAAGTCAACGTCTGTCATGGCTTTGGCTGGGTTTCTTCCGCTATGTACTTATTGATTCATTTATTATGTGTCCGACCTCCTATCTAAGACTTTACCAGTCAAGAGACCTTATCGACTGCAAGGTGTCGAGCGCAGGATCCGTTCCCAGGAAGCACAGTCCAGGCCATCTACCACGATCCCTTTTCAAACAGAAAAACAAAAAAAAATAAAAAAAAAACCACAAAAAAACGAAAGAAAAAAGAAAACCCTCCTCAGAGGGGAAAGAAACATATTGTTTACTTTATCGCTTGTTCAAAGGGCGCTTGTACAAGCTCGAGCTAAACTCGCTTTCTTGAACGCCGGATCAAACTGGTATTTAGGTAGTGTGCGATTTCACGCTTTTACCACTACACCATGAAGCTTGTAGGAACGAGAGAGAGTTGGGGAATATATCCTTGATACCACGGCTTTGGGAGGAGAGGCCGTTGGTCACGTGTATGTATTGTTGCGCTGCTGGCTCCGCTGGGTGCTTGCAGCTGGTTGTCGGTACTTTACCTATTCCATCCACAAGACGTAGGCGCCCCCTATTCGAGCCCTGAGCCCGACAAATTTACGAGTGCTGCTTTTTTTCTGTTTTGAGTTCGGGGGCATGACATCTCTGTTATTTGGCGTTGTGGATAGTGTGCATTGCTAGGTACGAATGACCTTGCTTTACTTTCTCTACTTATTCCTCGGTAGGGCATCTTAGAACTATGATCTCGATTGCCTGCTATAGTTTCTGTTTCGTAACAGTTTGTGTGCGTATGTGTATATGTATATATGATGCTTCTCGCTACATTCTAACCCTGAAGTCACCGTTCTCTATAGTTCTATGTCATCGGAATAATTTACCGAAATTGTTGGCTGTTTTCGTCGTAGCCGGCCATACCAAATGCTGTGCCAGGGACCAGAATACACGTGCCTATACACCTACTATCATAGCAACCGGCCACATACCACCGTTTGCTGCTTTCCCCTCTGGCTAGAAAAAGGTAGGCGGTCTGTAAGGTTCGTGATGTTGACCACCAGCTCCCGGTTTCATCAAATCAGCTCGTAGCACCAGGGCTTTCCGAATACCCTTGGCATGCCCAATATAGTTCAAGCACTCGAAAACCCACTCCTTCTGATCAATCGGCACGATGGGTATGCGGCCGCAAACGGCTAGGGCGTTTGTGAGGAAAAAGGCACCCATTGCGGGCATGTCTCCCTCAACATTGGCTGTCCTATCATTCGGATCGTGTCCTAGTACATACGCCGCGCTAGAACATATATAATCCACAATCGTCAGGATGTCGTTGCGGATCTCCATCAGTGAAGGCGCCTGTAAGCGGGCCCCACGGCCAGATAGCCGAAGTCGGGTCATGTCCCTCAAGACGGCGAGCCGAGCTAGCCAGTACGCCATCCACTGGCCAGCCGGGCAGAGTCCCGGCATGATAATCCGCATGGACGGGAAGGTGATGTTACCCGATCTCAAGGTAGTCTTGTACTTCCAATCCTCAGGCAAGTCATTTTCCCATGAGAGAAGCTGTCGGTGGACGTCTCGCAGTCGTACGTCATGGTCCGCAATAGTTTGAGGACTTGCTTCTTTTTGAAGCAGCCGAGGCGTCGTTCGAAGAACGGAGGCGACCCGGGGTAATACGCCCTCTAATAGAAGCAGACCCGGGAGAGCAGCAGGAGGAGGTGGCGGCCCAACAAGCTCATCATCGGTAACGATGCCGATTTGTTGCATACGAACTCCCGCAAGCACGGAGCGGTTTATCCACCTGTCCCCATTGATCTGAGACAGGCGCAGGCGAAGGATCTCTAGCTCGCCCTGGTGATGTGGACTCGCGGCCCCAAGACGGTCCTCGCCCATTACAACCTGATTCGCATGTCACTCGTTGGGCTGTCTTAAGCTGGAAGTCAGGACAGGGAACCACTCACGTCGTACATCCACAAGAGCGATACAGTTGCAAGCGCAGTGGGTGATGCTGATTCGCCCCTGTTTAGAGCCTCGCCCAGGCGACGGAGCGCTGCACCATAGGCTCTTCGGGCCTGGTGAAGGTACGAATCGCCCATTTGCTTAACCTGAGCTAGATTCGCCATGGCTACCGCGTCAACAGCGCTCCTCAGATGGAGAGCATCGGGATGTTGGAGGTAGAGAAGAGGAAGGAACTCATAAAAGCCGGCAAATCGTTTCTGCGCAGGCAGGGTGAAGTTGTAGAAGAAGTGCGAGACGGCCGACGTCGTCCAATCCGTCGATACGGGCGGACACAGCGGCTGGGGAGGCTCGGCGCGTTTGGTAGTGGCGGATCGGGACGGGGACGAAACGGTCGGGGTTTCCATGCGGAAGACGAGAGCGTTCGGATCTCGGTAGCCAGGACACACTCGCCGCGCCATGCGGCACCGTTGACACTGGGGTTTCGATGCATCGCACTGTCGTCAGCTGGGATTAGAAGCTCTTCGGGCGAGGACATGCAAAAGTGGCGGCGGGCACCTTGACTTTCATCCGGATGCATGAGAAGCATCCCTTACTCTTCAGTCGGCCATCTCGGTATCCCACTTTTTGGCTCATGGTTGCGAGGTCCTGCGGCTACGTAGAAAGAGAACATTCGCTCTTGACGGCGGAGGTGTAGACCGTAGGTAGTTACCTGTCCGCCGCCAGAATGCAACCCGTTCATGGCAAGGGGCGGAGTCCTCCCTCCCAGGCTTGGTTGCAGTGATGCATAGCCGCACTGCTGGACCCAAGTCTCACTCGGAGTCGGAGCCAAAGACGTAAGATAGGAGACAGCGACAGAGATGACAAACGTCGCAATGTCAGCTGACGGAGTTGACTCCGTATGTGCTTTAGGTTAGTCACCACCTACGGGAGAGTTGTAGCCGAAACTTCCAATTGGCTGCTCGTGTGGAGACAACAGACCGCCAGAATTTGACGCCCCGAAACGGACCGAGCCCTGCGCAGATAGGAAGGGGTGCCTGCGCGAATGCCTCGCAACGCTCTTTTGATCTGGCAAGGACGGCATACGGTCAACAAAGAGGGAAGGGACGACGCAGAGACTCTAGATAGGATGTGGCGGTGCAGGCGTAGACCTGCTGGACAGCAGCTGACTGGGTGCGTAGCATTCCGTGACCCGTATGCCACAACTCTATCGTGTCTACTAGAGTTCACTTTCGCCAATATTCGAACTCAACAACGCCGGCATACGTAACTCATCAAGGCTGTTGCCCGACGCGGATGATTCCTTAGAAAGAACGCCTCTGGAGCCTACCCAGGTATATAAGGCGTAGCCGAGCCTTCCCACTTCTCCCGCCTCCATCTTTCTCGTTCTTCATCCACCAACAGTCATTCATCAACTATTCATCATTCATCATTCATTATCGAATATTCTCACCATCTGCCACAATGGCACTGAGCAACAAAAGAGACTCGAATGCGGAGGAGGAGTCCTATGTCGCCCCAAGCCTGCGATATCTTAGCCAGCCAGAGCTGGACGGCAACAGCCTAGAGTTGAATAAGCTGCTCTCTATCGGTACAACGGGCTCGACTACTTCCCCATTTGCAAAGTATCAAGCAGCAGCAGAGCAACAGGCAACCCAATCTTTCAGAAATATTGGCGCCGGTAGCTGCGGAGTCGTCTTTGCCTTGGAAGGCAAATCTCTCGCCCTGAAGTTGGGCAAGGCGACCGATTCGGATTTGTGGAACGACTACCTTATGCACACCCTCATCCGCAGCAGCATTCAGAAACATGATATTACCATCAAAGTACCGGCATGTTATTTTTACGTGCCAAGAGACGACCCAATATACTTTCAGAAACATGACGCTCTCCTGGAAGCTGCGAAAGACAGATGCAACCTTCCTACCAACATCCTTGTCACCGAACAAATCACGCCCTTGCCCAAACCGACTAGAACTCATTTGATCGAAGAGTACTGCGCCGAAAAGGGCAAGGAGAAGGCGTTGACCGACCCCGCTAATCATGATTGCCTGGTTCGGGTGTACCTTGGCTCGTTGGATGGAAAGACTAACCGACAGTTTTTCTCCCTACGAAATTTCAAATTACATCTCAACCACATGATCGAGCTAAGACTCGATGTGGCGGGCATGGCCTCCGAAATAGCTAAGGCCTTGGCCATCGTACATTGGGACGCGAAGACAGATGGCCGAGACGTCGAATTCGTGCTAGGAAGCAGCACCACGAAAGTTCCGATGGCACCCAAGACATATGCCGAACTTTCAGCTATGAAGGAGCCGACTTTCACCGGCCCAGAATCTCGATTCGAAGAGGACTTCTTTCGTAGAGAAACCAAATTATGGTTGCTCGATTTCAATCAAGTCCGTCGGATCACTCTGGACAGCGATGGCGTCGCTAAAGCAGTCGACGCCACCATGGTGAACGACCCCTATTTCCCGAAGCCACTACAATCACACCCTGTGGCCAAAGCGATCTGGAAAATATTCGCCGACACTTACTTGCAGACATCCGAAAGGATCTTGAAGGACGAGAACGAAGACGTCCAACGGCTGCCGATGGCTGTTATTGACGGAATGGTCGAGGTAACTCGCGCTAAACAGCAGCGAAAGGTCGGCGATAACGAATAGGGAGTCACACATCTTATGGGCCGCACATGTAGCTAGGGTTTATTCTGCTTTCAACTTTCAAGTCGTGTTTTCTGTGCTTGCTAAGGAGAAAAGTCGCCGGTGGTAATGAGTAAAGGAATCACATAGCACCTGATGAGTCGCACCTGTAGCTAGGGATTCTGCTTTCTAAGTCGTGTTTTCGGAGCTTAGGTATCTCTTTGGCTGCCCGAAGACACCAACTCGGTCACTTGTTTTACATTACTACTCCGTCAGTTACCGAGTTGGTGTCTTCGGGCAGCCAAAGAGATGGAGAAAAAGTTGGTCAGTGGTCAGACGAATATATTATTATTACAGTTTCACCTCCCGTTCATGTATGGAGAGTCTTCTGTTCTCTGGATGAACCCTGCAGACGGCCCAGATCGATACTGCGTACTAGACAAGGTGATAGATAGGCACCTGCTCTCTCCCGTTATATTCCTTCAGGCCTAGATCCCAAGAGAGGATACAAGGATGTCCTAACCGGTTTAGTTCCACGCGCAGCCAAGTTGCTAACCAAAAGAATTGTTCGGAATTTGCGGCTCGGTAAAAGTCGCATGGTATACTCGAATACGGGTATGAATTCACTTGGCCAAGTTGGTCTATGCAGTTGGGTTGGGGTTCTGCGAGGGATGGGATTCCTGTGAGATGGGGTTGCATTGTGTCATTCCCTGTTCCCGGATGCGAAGATTGGTAACTTCCGAGTAGAAAAGGGCTTGTTCTGCTTGCCCTTTTTTCCTCTCTCTATGAATATCTGGGTCGTGGACTTGTAATTTGTCCTGTCTAGACCCGCACGGAAATACATTCACTGAAGGCATCCGACATGGCTCAAGCTCCCGAGCAACAAGGCGGTCAGCGCTTGAAATATACCATCACTCACCACCGCAAGGCAGAGCACACTCATGAAGCCTTCATCAAATGGCTTACCGAGGAGCATCTGCCGCTCGCCATGCCGGTTTTCAAAAAGCACGGTCTCATTGAGTACTCGCTCGTAAGCCGCCTCGGATATCAAAAGTTCTTGCGAAGGTTTTACGGTCTAAGTAACACTTGCTAGTTCGTCACGCCGCCTGCCCTCAACGGCGCAGTTGCGCAGCAGATGGAGAAGCTCCGGCCTACGTGGGACGTCGCGGACTTCGACTGCGTTATCGAGTACACGATTCCCGGGATGCAGGCCGTTGCGGATCTTATGGCGGACCCGGAGTGGCGGGTCGCGGTCAAGGACGAGGAATACTGGGTTGATACTACGAAGGCGTTGGTCTCTTTGGGATATTGTACGCCGTATTTGCTGGAGACTGGTGAGGTCGTGAACTTGCGGGAGTGAAACTTTGGGATGTGCTGGTGTCGGGAATGGTATTATGATTGGTTGTTGTGATCGTACCGTCTTCTGTATTACTGGGATGGATATGACTGAGTATTGAGTAGAAAAAGTTGATTGCTGATAGGCAGTTTGGCGATTTTCGCGAATTCCTTTCTCTGTTTACATTTGACCTTTCCTGAAAGATAAACACGGAAGAGACGTGCATACTTCGAGCCAACTCTATGGGTACGCGATGCGGCTCGAGAGGGGCTGGAGCTGGATTTTATTGGATCAGGCATTGCGTTGGGCCTGAATGGGATCGGTGTTGGTACCGTACATAACACATTGCAGTAGGGGCATCTTGACTCCGACACTCCCGGACCAGTTCTGGTCAGTGGTCGTCCGGTTGTCGACATCTCCAGCCCATCGACGCTGTGAACGCCAGACCAAGGCCCGGCAGATAAGAGAGTGTAAATTGTGTTTAGAGGGATGATCTACGCAAGTCAGGCCGGCGCAATGGTTACATCCAGTAGACAAATGAATCTATTAATATATTTAATTGGCCTCTAATGGCAGCCCTCGGCAGGAGACGTTCAAGAGAACGACTTCGAGGTGGCGACGACACAGCACACCCAGGCGCCAAGGTCAACGGTAAGACTGCGCCATACATGCAGGCGAAGCCAACGCTCGAGGTGCGCGGTATTCTTCTCCTTGCCGTCTGCCTTGATAGCTTTCACGGGCGGAATAATCGACGGTGCCCATGTCATGTGGGCGACCGCAAGGACTGCGCCTAGCATGTGTCAACGGCCATTATCCCAAATTCACTCCCAGAACAGATCAATCCTGGCGAATACACGTACCTGCGACATACCAAGGAAACGCCCCCGTTTCTCCCGGTGCGTAGCGCAAGACAGAGCCGCACGAGACAGCCGTAGTGGCAAGAAGTCCAAGCACGCGAGGCAGTCCCCTGTTGAAGAACAGGGTGAAGTATCGCGGGAGGATCTGGTTGCTGAGGGCTCGGAGATCGCCCTGGAGGAAGAGCGTCATCTGCTCGTATTGGTCCCAAGCGTACCATATCGTCGACGTTGACGAGATGATGGGCGTTAGGCGTAGGATTACCGGGAAACCGGAGGCCATTGTGGGCGTTTTGCGTATGTATAGTCTGGTCTTGGTCTATGGGATGAAGAGCGTAGGAGGAGGGGATTTATCTGATCCTCTGTTGTGGGCGAGGTTAACAATTTAACTAGGTTGGCGTTAGCAGATCTACCATTCAGGTTAATAAGAGTGTCATGTCTAAAGTCATCATGGTCTCTGTAATACCAATTCCCTTCCCAATCACACTGCGAAGCTGTCTGGCTATCTCGAATAACCAAAACCAACCTCTCACAGACAAACACATCTTACATAAACGTAAGTGCGACGGCCGACGTATCACCCGCGCAAGACTCGGCTCCAGAACTTTCACCTCAGAAGCAAGGGACTTCGAGGACATAGCAAGGCTCACGCGGCCACAGCACTAACAACACTTGATCGCTCGACTCGAATACAACTCAACAAGACTATCCTCTCTCTTTCACTCCACTACCAACATGCCTGAACGAAACTAAAGACTTCGATTCGTGCGGCTTCGACTACCCAAGTCAGGCTACAGCCAGAAGCTGCGTTGTGTTTTCTGCAGGGCGTCCCTTGCGTCCGACGTTATATTCTCGAAGCCTGCCAGACCGCCTTCTAACACCCGAGCAGCACGCATAAAGCACTTGTGCGGCTCAGCAACAGCTATCTGCCTGGGCATGTTGGATTGAGAGTCGAGACCATACCTATCGGCCAGTCGGGTCTCGTGTATGTAGGACCACTGCGATATACGGCTCTTGAGGAGATTTGTTTGCTCTCTCATGGAATAGTTCCCAACAATCGTCAATCAATCAACCAGTCCCGTATCTCGGACAGGCAGTTATTGTTGGTCTCTTTCAACCGCCCTATTCGCGACGCACATGGAGAGCCTGGCAGGGCGGCGGCGTTCAACTTTCATGTGACAAATCCTTCCGTGATAGTCCGTATCGACAAGACCTGCCTACATATTCAACTCATAAAAACAGCCCGGCTGATGATATTGGCAGGTACTTAGTTCACCCTAAACTTCCACCCTGGGGGCATATCTACTTCCCTCCAGGTTCCGCAGACAAAGTGACTCTTCCGCTAAAATGGGTGCTCCCGCCAAGCCAACTAATGAAACAGCGTCGCCACCACGCCGTGGATGGCGTTTCTGGGTGAGTCGACATCTCCCATGGCTTCACAGTTCACTCGAGCCAAGCGGTAGGTAGCAATGCTAACAGTCCAAGGTCATAATGACATCCATGGCCGTAGCAAGTCTCCTAGCAGGCCTAGACGCCACAGCAGTCTCAACAGCCATGCCCTCCATAACCAACGACCTAGGCACGAGCTCAGGCTACGTATGGATCGCCAACGCCTACCTGCTCACAACCGCCGCTTTCACGCCCATATTCGGCCAGACGGCCAACATCTTCGGCCGGAGCGCCCTGACCATCTTCGCCATCGCCACCTTCGCCGTTGGCTCCGCGATCGCCGGCCCCGCGCCGTCTCTCGCCGTCCTCGTCGTCGGCCGTGCTATCCAAGGCATCGGCTGTGCCGGACTCAACGCCATGGTGGAGATGGTCGTGTGCGATTTGGTCCCCGCCCGCGAGCGCGGCAAGTTCTTGGGTTTCATCCTGGGCATCTACTCTATTTCCACCACGGTAGGACCTCTCGTCGGCGGAGCGTTTGCCTCGTACGCGACATGGAGATGGATTTTCTACCTGAACCTGCCCTTGGCGGGACTGACCCTCATAATGGTCGCCGTATCTCTCGGTGCCCTGCCCAAAGGAGCCGCCGTGTCCTGGCATTCCCTCAGGCGAGTCGACATAACGGGAAATGCTCTGCTCGTCGCGGCCATCACGTCGATCCTCATTGCTCTTACACTTGGCGGTGTGGAAGAGCCCTGGTCTTCCTGGCGAACCATCGTACCCCTGGTCCTCGGCCTAGTTGGGCTGCCTCTGTTCTTACTGTTCGAAACCAAGGTCCCAGAGCCAACTACGCCGCTCAGATTATTCTCCAACCGCACATCGTTCGCCGGCTTCTGGTGTGCTTTCACGCACAACATGCTCGTCTTCTGGATCGTCTTCGTTCTCCCGATCTACTTCCAGGCCGTCCTCAAGACGTCTGTCTTCAGGTCCGGCGTAGATATCCTGCCTACAGCGGCTGTCTTCGCGCCCTTCACGATTCTCGCCGGCGGACTCATGACCAAGACAGGACGCTACCGGCCCATCCTAATGGTCGGATTCGCGCTCTTTCCTCTCGCCATGGGCCTCTTCACCAGGCTAGACGAGCATACGGATACCGGCTACTGGATCGGGATTCAAATCATCGCAGCCGCAGCTATCGGTGTCATCACGCCCGTCACTCTGCAGACCATCCTAACTCCCCTGCCAGAGTCCGACGTCGCTGTCGCAACCGCCACTTGGGCTTTCATGCGCGGCTTCGGGACGATCTGGGGCGCGGCGATCCCCCTGGCCATTTTCAATTCCAGAGTCAACTCTCTGATAGCGACGCGCCTCGCGGACAACGAAATGGCTCGCTCCATGTTAGCCAACGGAGGCGCTTACACGCTGGCAGCCGGAGGCGCGCTATCCTCTGCATTGGGCCTGAATGGCAACCCAGGACTCCGGGCCACCGTGACCGGGATCTACGTCGACAGCCTTAGGCTGTGCTGGCAGGTGGCGCTCGCGTTTGCGTTGTTCGGGTTCCTCCTGACCTTCGTGGCCGAGGAATTGCGCATGCGAACGGAGCTGGAGACGGAGTTTGGACTGGCTGAGGAACCGGAGAGGAAGAGCGATAACGAGAGTGATGCGCACGTTGTTCCTTTGTCAGCTTGATGGAGACCGTCCCCTTTCTCTTGGTTGGTTAGTATTGCTCTGTATATAGCCGGCGGTTCATAATCTACAGGACTTATGGCCTACCTTCTGTACGCAAAAGCCCACCCGACGGCACAACCCTACCTAAACCAGCAGATATACAAAAGCCCACCACGGATTATTCAACCCCTAGCACCCAAAGTAGGATCAACCATTGAAGAAAAGTCAGAAAAGGGGTCATACCGAGTAGACCCCCCCCCCCACCCCCCATAATCCAAACCCAGCAAAAAAGCGCAAAACAACCAATAAACATATCACGGTATACGCCGTGTAAACCCAGATCAGGACAAGGCGCAAACCCACAGCTAAGCTTCTCATAAAGCGGAGTGGTATTACACCAAATCAACCTAATAGTAGATCGCTGACGTGAGTCCGCCGCCGGTAGTTCTCAACCCAGGCACGTGACCGCAGGACTCTTCCGGAAAGAGACATAGTGCCGTGTAGGTCTTGTGATGAAAATGGCATATCCTGATGTAACGGGGTTGCATTGATGGACGAGGACTGAGGCGATGAGTAGAATGTTGGTTGTCGAATGTCGAGACGACGGACTAGGGTTTCCTGATCAAGCCAGCTTTCATCTGCCTTTGCCGCGAATGGAGTATGTCTGTAAATCAGAAAACTTGGCTTCCCGGTGTATAAAATGGGCGATGCCCTCCTCTTCTCTGTCCATCTCAAGCTCAAGAGCATCAACCTCCATTCCCAACATTGTCTCCCAGAAGAAAACTCCGCCTAGAGTCCTTCGTCCCACCAACTCACCATGCGTCTCTCAATAACTCACCTCCTATGCTTCCTGCTGCCAGCCCTAGCATGCCACTTCTCCAGTGAAGTGCCAAGCATGCAGCAAGACTACAGCGCCGTGATAAAGCACAACCTACAAGCAAGGTCTCAAAACCGCCCTCAAACCAGCCAAAGAACAGCCCTAACCAACGTCCGCGTCTTCAACGGCTCAACCTTGCAACCCCCAAGCACCGTATACATCGAGAACGGCCGCATAGCCAGCCCATGCACCTGCAACTGCCCACCAGAAGAATCCATCAACGGCCAAGGAATGACGCTCCTCCCAGGCCTCATCGACGCCCACGCCCACCCAGCAAACACCACCGAGCTACAATCCCTAGCCACCGCCGGCGTAACCACCGCCGTCCTAGCCTTCTGCCCAGCCCCAGCCCTATGCGCATCCCTAAAGAACCACACGGGTCTCCCATCCCTAATAACCGCGTCCTTCCTAGCGACAAGCCCAGGAAGCCAGCACGCCCAGCTCCTCGGGCCCCAAGGCGCGCCCTACCTCCTCCACAACGCCAGCGAAGCCGCGCCCTGGGTGGCGCAGCAAGTAAAGCAAGGCGCGGACGTCATCAAGCTGATAGGCAGCGCGCCGCTCCCAGGGCTATCGCAAGCCGAGCAGAACGCGCTGGTGCGCGCCGCGCACAACGCCGGGAAGCAAGTAATCCTGCACGCGCCGACATACGCGGCCTACCACCAAGGGCTCACCGCAGGCGTCGACCAAATCCACCACGCAACGCTAGACAAGCCCATCGACGAGGGCATACTCGCCATGTTCAAGCGCACCAACGCAGTCGTCTGCCCGACACTAACAGCAATGAAAGCCCTAGTAAAGCAAAGAAACCCCGCAAACGAAACCTACGCCGCGGCCGCGGACACCGTGACGAAGCTGCACAAAGCCGGCGTGACGATCCTAGCCGGGACAGACGCGTATCTAGGCGCGCAGGCGCCCGCACAGGTCCCCTTCGGCAGCAGCCTGCACGACGAGCTGGAGAACCTCGTCGGCGCCGGCCTATCGCCCGTCGAGGCGCTGAACGCCGCCACCGTGAACCCGGCGCGGCAGTTCGGGCTCGCCGATCGCGCGGTCATTCGCGCCGGCATGCGGGCTGATCTCTTGCTTGTTTCGGGCGATCCTACTGTTGATATCCGCGCTACGCGGAACATTGCTGCGGTTTGGATTGGTGGGGTGCGGGTGACGGGGACTCAGGGAGGGCAGTGATGAGCTACCTACCTATGTACCGTATACGGACTGTCAGTTAATATGGCCGGGAGTCGTCGGGTGTAAGGCAGCTAGGTAGAGCAGATACCGGCGGGTTGGTCGGCTGGTGAGTAGTGTAGGTAGTATTGCGTTGAGGTGCGTGATATCAGGGGTAAGCAGATTGTAGATAGACGGTACAACATCGCCCATTCATAATTTCCCTTCAAGTCCCAACCATCGCATTCAAAAAAGTAATTAAAAGCAGTACCACAAATAAACCCACCAAATATCAAAAAAAAAAAAAAAAAAAAAAACCGCCGCGAATTCGCTTCCATTCACTCCAATCACAAAGTCGTTCCCAGATGTGTCGGGTGCCTCATATGTACATACATACCCACCGTGACACGCGGATCCCCACAAGTCCACAACTCAAGTTAATTTACCCAAGCATGACGGACTCCGGTACCAATTCATCATGTATTTAGCCCAGTTCGCCAACTGCATGCCGACGGTCCTCATTGAAGTCTCACGAATGTTCGCGCACCAAGTTCTTCTCCCTTTTAAGTCAAAGTTCCTCTCCTGTAGGTTCGTACATGCGATCTACTTTTCCCGAATAACCAATCCTCCACACGAGACACCATTGACCTAACCAACGTTCCACGCCGCCGCCATCGCCGTCCGACATCGATGCACAGCCGGCATTCACTCCCTATCTAGTCCCTTGTGCGACGATGACACGATGCCCGAACCGCGGCATTGTAACGTTGGTTATAACGTAGAAGGGAGTAGGAACTTGGGAAACCCCGCTGCTTCCGAATCACAAGCTGACAAACATGAGGCCACTCCTTCGGGGAAAAATGCCTTTATTTAGCAATATCGTACAAGTATACTACTTGAAGCTAATTGCCTATCTTAGTCTTCCAGCAAAGACTAATCTTCAATTCTACCTATCCGCAACGTCCAAACTCCCCTTGACACCCAGTCCCGCAGTGATCCTGCGTAGTGCCGCACCAGCTCCACCGGCTGCAGCACATCGAGCCGCACGTGGTGCCGACTCCATCTCCGCAGCGGCCATCCGTTGATTGGGGAGCCGTAGGTGGCGGAGGAGACGATGGTGCGGGCATGGATGAAGGGGGTGGAGATGAAGGTGGCTCTGATGGTGAACATGAAGTCGAAGGAGACGGCTCTGAAGGTGGAGAAGACGCCTGACGAAAAGCATCTAATTAGCAGCAGCACACACATAATACACTCCATCAGATACTCAACGGCCGGCCAGTTCACCATCACAGCTGCTCAGGGGCGGAGTCTCAACTTACTCCGCGCGGAAGCCTTTTATCGGCCGCCAATTCACCCTCACAGCTGCTCATGGGCGAAGTCTCAACTTACTCCGCACGGAAGCCTTCTATCCGTTGCCAATTCATCGTCGCGGCTACTCAGGCGCGAAATCTCAACTTACATCGCACGGAAGCCTTTTATCCGCCGCCAAGCCGTGGAGTGACGCTTTGGCATTCTGGAAGAAGTTCTTCCCGTTCTCAATATTTTCCGAGGCGTACGATGCCTGCCACATCGAGATCCCGCCAAAGCTGCCGTTGCAAAAGAATGCCGCGGCGAGCGAGCGGGCCTGTGCACTCGAGACTTCCATTCCGGGGTTCGCGGCGGCAGCCGCCGCGGGCACACCCATATAGACACGCGCGTTCTTGTTGTGCTGCGTATTCGCGAGAAACGTAACCCAGGCGTCGAACGTGAGGCCTGCGGTGTCGAAGTGGCCTCCAGGCTTATAGTTGGGGTTCGCGTCGGCCCAGTGGCGAGCGGAGCACTCCGGCGTGTTGTAGAACTGGACGAAGACGATGTCAAAGGTGCCTGCTTTGATTATCTCTGCCATGTTGGCATCGGGCACAACGCATTGCGGCGACGCGGTGAGGTAGTAGGTTCCCTTTGCCGAGTGGTACAGACCGCGCAGCTTCGTCACGAGTGCTCTGTAGCCGGCGTAATTGTCGGTGGGCGGATGCTCGATGTCCAGGTCGAAGCCGTCAACGACGAACTCGGTGTCGCCATCATCGAAGGGCCGAGGCAAGCCTTTCGATACCCAGCTCTTCTGGCGTGGGCCGAACATACCCCAGAGCTGCGTTGCCAAGGTCGTCCCGGCTAACTCGCCGGTGAGCTGGTAGTCGGTGGTGGCACCGCCGAGAGACAATAGGACCTTTTTCTTCGCCTTTCGGCATGTTTGTAGGTCCTTCTGCAGGTCCGGGCACACGGCCAGGTTGTTCCTGGATGCATCGTTGATGTTGTCAGTCCCCGGCCCGAGATACCTGTCATCGCTGCATTGGTTCCCAAAGTTGATGCCCGGATAGCCGTTTGCTTGTTGCGGGAATAGGTAAACGAAGGATAGGATAAGGATGTCGATGCTGCTATCGGCGCAGTATACGCTCACTGGTTTCTGGTTGGGCCCCTGACCCTGTGCAGTGTTAGCAGGCAGGCCGTCTTGGTGGCGGCTCGGCCGGACTCACATAATATACGGCGACATTGGTTTTTGCCTTGATGTCGAAAGCTGCGACAAGAGAACAAACCGTGAAAACCAGAAACGAGAAGCGAAACCACGCCATGATGCCTGTTAGAGTAGGCGAACTCAACGAGAGAATGAAATGCCGGAGTGAGGGCAGCAGCCTCTTTTGAAGTGACGCAGTCAGATTGCGTGTCTCGGCGGAGATTCTGGCATTCCAGTAAGGATACTAGTTTAGGAATCCGTTGCTGTTTTTTTTGGTCGAGGTCAGGGCTTTGGTAATCTCCCGTGACTCTACTTTGGTTGCATAAGATGGTAAGAATAAGAGCTGGGCTCGGTGCTGGCGCTCTGCGGTGCAGGCCGTGTGTAGCTGGCCAGATGTGGATGGGAAGATGGGAGAGAGTTCGTGGGGTTTTGGTCCTCGGGGGGATGTCTTACATTCCAAGGGCACGCCGAGGGGCGGTGCGGCTTATGGGAAGGAGCAACAGACGACTGGAAGGAGTGAGGCAGTGGATAGGAAGGCATGACTTGGTTCCGTACTGGAGTACTTTCCCCTACTCCTCCGCTAGCTTCGGCCGTAGTCGCCTCGGTTTCATCCCAATCTAGTTGCGCTTTCCAGACCTTCTCCTTCGCTGAGCCTAACGCTTTCATTCCATAGAAGCTGTAGACGAGCTCAAGCACCCAACTGGCAGCCACGATATGCTACCCGTAGTAGAGAAGCAAGTCACTGCCAGGCGTTAGTTGCCGTCAGAGCTAAAGAGCATGGCAAGCTACCTATGAAATGGAAGTCCCGGCCCCTTTCCAGCATTGCGCCATCGAGCGTCTCATGTTCATCGTTGCTGAGTTAATGCACATCGCTCTATCCCTTCTCCTGTTGATAGCTCCCGTGGGCGATTTCCAGTCAACGACATTTGGGTAGATCCGCATCTGGCTCGGAAACGGCAGCCGTGACAAGGTAGGGAAGTACTTAGTCAACCCCGTGCGGCCATATTTAGAACAAAATCTCTCCGCTCTGCCCTGGATCTAGGGCCGGGCCGCTGCTAAGTATAGCCATGCAGAGGCACACTTGTGTAATTAGTAGTTTTAGAGCTGCTTGGAGTATCTACGGCTATAAGGTGTAGAAAGACCACTCTTGAATAAGGGTCGGGCAATCAGTCAATGCTCCGAATCGACAAGCTCACTGCGGTAGGTATGTAATCGGCCCTTACAAGTAAATGCTCTGGGCAGGCTCTTGAAATTTTGAGTAACGCCGTCTATCGTGTCCGCCACCAGCCGGGGATTGTGACCCATAGAGATCTATCGTGGGTTGTAGAAGCGACAGAAAATGCTACTACGATATGCCACTGAGTGGTGATTCATTCCCTCCGAACTCCAAATCAACCGCGCGTTACGGCGGCGGTAGCACCGACAAAATCTAGACCATATCGTGAGCCAATTTACTTCTGTATCACTGACGCTCCGAAGTTCCCCATCTTTTCGTCTCATCTCCGCCCTCCCAGTCCTTCTCCTCATATTTCAAAAGCTTCTTCACCTCGGCCACTGTAGCCGAATCGCCTGTGTTTTTGCCAATGTTGTCGCTGATCTTGACGGCGGGATTGCCGCCGGCGGAGCTCAGCTTTATGACGATATTGAGTGGCACGGACTTTTTGCCCGTCGTCAAGTGTGTGAAGTCGTTCGTTAGAAACGTCCCGACACCAAAGCTCGATTGGAAACCTTGTTCGTCGGAGATACGCTTGTACTCAATGCACTTGTCGATATCAAGGGCGTCGGAGAAAACGATCGTCTTCTTGTCCTGTATGCCTTGGCTGTCGTAGAATTCACGCATTAACTTGACGAAGCTAGCAGGGTCACCTGAGTCCTGGCGCACGCCAGTAAAGACTTGCGCATACGTCCGCGAGCCATCCACTTTGGCGGCATCGGGGAGAGGCCTGATGGGCCTACTGAATGATTTTAGGAAGGCGGGCGTGCCAAAGGTGTCAGTCAAGGCAATACCCAGTACGCCTTCGCCAAAGCAGGCTACCCACCGACGGAGGGCCTCTTCGTTGGCGTTCTCGTAATCGTTTGTGATAGCCGCAATGCCCATAAACCATTCGTGCGCCACAGTGCCGACCGGCGCCAGATTGAACCGCATGGCGAGGTGAACATTGCTGGTACCCGTCAGTTCGCCGGGTAGGCCGATTTCTCTCGCTTTCTTGTTCGCATTCACCAAGCCCCGGAATATCAATGCCTGGGTGTGATAGTCTCTACGCCTACGCGTGCCAAATTCAGAAAGCTTGCAACCCGCCTTCATAATCTGGAGCCCCTTCTCGAAAGCCTTCTCTTCCTGTCCGTCATAGTTCCAATCCGTGTCCATAAACTTGAAATAGGCCTCAGACGTCAGAGCCAGAAGGGGAATCTCATAGAGGATTGTGTCTACCCATTTGCCGCTGATTTCAATGTGAATATCACCAATGACATCTTCGGCGCCAGTGTCCTCCCCTATGGGATTGAAAATGGGTCGTAACTGTTCTCGCGGCGCCAGCCGGAACTCGCTGAGAAAGGCAAGGTACGAAGACGTCAAGTACTTGCAATGCGACTTCAGGAACCGTAGCTCCTCATCCTTCAGGGAGATGTGGCCAAGCTCTAGACATCTGTTAGAGGGATTCCAGAATCCGCTTAAGGAGTTAACTTGCTGTATATCTGGTCGCACAGCCAGGTGAAGGCCTTTCTCGAGAACTTCTTCTCTGGTGTCCGGTTTGTAAAGCTATACGTCACTTGAACATCGGGGTAGTGCTGCAAGATGGCATTTTGCATAGTCAACTTGTAGAGATCGGTGTCGAGGAAGGAGAGAACACCTTCCGGATACTCGGATGACCAGTTGAAGTCCATCTTGGCCGTCCGGTTGCTTGGTTAGTAGAGGGGATGGGGTGGTGGAGGCAGAAGCGGGAGCGGAGGTGGTTAACAGACGCGGCTGAACTTTAAGTTGTGAGTTCGAACCCGGGAGTCGGGATTGGTGCGAAAGGAAGTCAGCACTTAAGTACCCAAGTAGATACTCCATACATCGGCGAGATTCGAGAAAGTAATGCCGGCACCGCAATGATTCTTACATTCTAGGATGTGAGAATGTATTACATATCACGCTTCGTTGGTCTATACCGGCTGTCTCGGTGCTGGACTTGTATCGAACGGGGACTTCAAGGTGCGCACGGTAAAGTTAGAAAAGAAGTAGATAGTGTAGAAAGCGAAATGACTCATGCCATCTGCCAGGTGCGCTGCAAAGCTGTCCATTGAGAACAGGGGTGAAGAACAAAGAAAGCTCCCCCCAGGTCGGCACCTGCATTTCCAACAGCTGCCCCTCGCCCCCCACATCAGTCTACAGTCACGCATTGGTACGGACTAGGTACCGTACGTTTGGTGAAGGATGAAAGGAATCTGCGATGGGGCAGCCTCCAGGTCTCGGCGGGCCCCAGGCTGAACTGCGTCATAATCATGGAGCGCTTAGTTATCGGCTTATCGATAATGCACCATGCACAGTATTTATGCATTTATGCACTTTTGTACTACCCATGGGCATGGAGAGCAATTCAATCCGTCAATCTAGTGGCTGAGACATCAGGATTCTGATCAGGAGATCATTTAAGAGATTGGAGACACTACAACGAGACCCCCCCTTGCTTTCTGCCAGCGACGATCGGGACAAGATTATGGATGCTGTGCCGGAAAGTCCGTGGCGGTAAGTGGTTAACTGAGAACACGCCAGCATGAGAGATTTTGTGAGACTGGCTTACCTGGAAAAACTTGATCCTGCTCACAGTCTAGCCACCGCTGCCGCTGTCATTGATGAACGGAGCGATCATCTTGCACAGCCATACTACACCGTGGTGACAATTAACTAAGTATATGCTCAAAATTGATGTATAGTCTGAGACCGACGGACTGACAGGTAATGAGTGACCGGCGGCAGTGACGGTGGCAGGTGAGGCCTCGTTTCCGCCTTTGTTCTTTTTTTCACCTTCAACATTTAGCCAATTGAATCCTTGTCTTATTCCTCTTGATCAGCTTGCCCCCGTGTAACCAGTGTGTATATGGGTGAGTATGTCCTCCCCGCTTGCCTACTGTTCACACTGATCCATTTCAGCAGGCAGAGTTGAAGTTCAGTCTGCCGGAACCAACAGCGAATTCGGTCACTGTCCTGTTTCCTTATTCACCTATCTTTCTCTTTCGACCAGCAAGTATGAGAATCAAATACACCGCTGGCATAGAGATGCCTCTATTCATAAGCTTCTGGTTTCATAAAGTAACTCGCAAGTGTACTTTGTATATCGGACACATTACAAGGCCTAAGTCATCACTCAACCACATATTCTTGGCAGTAACACCAACTCCTTGACCGCGAAGCCTGCATATGCTAAAGGCGTGCAATTCCGCAGCACTACAACAAAGTAGAAGGGTAATGGAACCACTCCAGCAACATTACTCTACATGAAGCAACTTGTCTATCATGTTATGGAGACCAACGAGTCATCGTCAGCTGCTGGACAGAGAGCGTCCTGATCAAACGATATACATTGTCGAACCTACAATCATTCATATACGATTATTTTATTTCATGGGCTTAGTTCAAACGGCCAGAAATTCGGCAAGGAACTTCTCGAGACAGGGAAAACGTCTGCTGGCAGGGCGCTGCCTGATATACTGCCCGGTGCCCGCTTTATTTTCCCAACTGCCAAACGTCGACGTTCTAGCGCTTTCGGCAGAAAAAAGCTGACACAGTGGTTTGACATTGCCCGTCTCGCAGATCCTTCCTACCGAAAACAAACGCAGCTGCAAGGGTTAGCAGAGTCAGCAGCCGAGATTCGAGAGCTTCTTCGTCAAGAAATAGAAGTGGCAGGAGTGCCTGCGACGAATATCACTCTCGGCGACCCAGCCAGGGCTGTGCTGTGTCTCTCTCCGTTTTACTGACCCTTGAATACCCCCTTGGCGGTCACATTGGCATCAGCGGGTATCTTCCTTTTCAACCAGACATCGAAGGTGCAATAAGTAGAGAAGATTCGTCGGACAATGGAGATGATATATTTGCGGCATCAGACGAGCAGAGCCAACTTGACGAACCGTCACTGAGGGCTTTTACCTTCGAAAGAGATCTTCTCTGCATCGACACGCCCCAGGATGCCACTACATACCAGAACAAAACGGCGTCCTCGACTCCGGTCTTCCTGGGCCATGGAGATGCAGATCAGAAGAAACCATACGGGCTGGGCGAAGCAGCTACAAGAACCATGCGTGCCGCTGGGCACAACGTTGAATGGAAGCTGCATCCTGGTTTAGGCCACCGGTATAGAATCACCGAGGAGATTGATGACATTGTCGAGTTCATTTGCAACTGTGTAGGGTGGAAGATGACGACGTCCCATTCAAGCGATCCGGCCCGACCGTAACGCAACGATGACCCGACATTTTGTAAGCCATTTCAAGTCACGGCTGCGTGGCAGCGACCTGTAAACCCAAGTAATCATGGAAATGAAGTCCGACTCATATCTGTAATAGATTGACTAAACTGATGGGAGACGAATGGCGGTATACCTAATTCCTCTGTGTACATGGTGAAAAAGCTGCGTACCTCCTATGAACCGGTGTTTTGGGGAAAATACCCGGCTACCATGCGATCAGGTATTACGGTATGCTCACGGAAGGTAAAGGGGATAACCTCAAGACGTGGAAATTGGTTCTTTTCTAGGTAGCGTGAGATACGGGAATTGAAGATCACTTCCGAGGGGAGAGCAAGCAGTTGGACGTATGATTCAAACACAGCCAACCGTAATGGACGGGGTTATTAGTTGACCGTAACAGCTCGTTCGTTACGGTATAGCGTTAGTTACCGGTCAGCTCATCCAATAAGATTGAAGCATCTCCGGCCGTGGGTCAACTCCACTCGAGTCTCGGCGAAACCTCATTCCGCTTCCGCCTGTGAACCCAAATCTGGCCTCAATTGACATTCGGCGACCCATTTTATTGGAGACAGCTGGACAGTACCCTTCAAGTCACTGTCCGCAACGCCCACCAGACCACGCGACTCACTCTGCCTCCTTTATCACCGCCAACTTCTTTGCATTGAGCGTTTCCTGATCTTATTTTCGTTTTCTTTCGTTAGGTCTATTTTCCAGAATGGTATGTCGTCTCGATCCCCTTATCGAAATACCAATACGGACTGCTTCTAGTTGGGCCGTGTCGCAGGCCTCTAGCTACCTTGTCCTTCATACTACAAACGCCTCTCATCCCACGGCCTCACCGCGGACCAACGACATAGTACTAATGCTAATTCAACGCATATAGTCTTCTCCTCGCGCCTCACCACCCGCCTCGTCGCCCGCTGCGACGGGTGCGAGCACCGGCCGACCCTCGTCCCCTGCTCCCCCCGGAGGCGCCCGAACCGCCATCCGACGACGAGCTGCCGCTGACCAGAAAGAGAAGCTTGCCAATGTGCGGCCTAGCAGCACAAGAGCTGCCGGTGCTGGTGGCAGCAGCAGCACAATGCTGAGTACGTCGAATTGGGAGATTGAGAGATATGATGGCACTAGGATTAACACTTCTCAGGACTATACACCGATGAATCACCCGGATTAAAGGTCGATCCCGTCGTAGTCTTGGTTCTGTCTCTGGTCTTCATCTTCAGCGTTGTGGCTCTACACAGTAGGTTACTCGGCCCGTCTTGATGAAACGCAGGGCTAATCCATGCTAGTTATTGCCAAGATCACGCGCAAATTCTCCAGCTAGACGATCCCCAATCCACGGCAGGATAGAATAAGATAAGGGGCAAGGTGCTTGTTACTGATGGCGCGGCTGGGCCGATCCCAAAAGCTGCGACTCTCACGGCACTCGAAGGGAAGGGGATGGTGGGAAATACAGCATCAGCACTGCTGCTGAACAAATAATACTCTTAGTCGGCACAAAGTCGGCTACCTGACTTCTGATGAATTGTACCATATACGGACCGCAGGCTCATACCAAAATAACGTTTTTTTTACTGTCTGGACGAGCGTTGCAACGCTCTAGTGCGAATTATGGCGCCTAACGTTGCCAATTGGTCGTTTTCAGCGAGGACTGACGATCCAGGATGTTTGTGCCAGAGATGATTCCAATTCAATTCCTGCCATACAAAATTCAGAGCGGCATTGATATGTGCCCGGCAACGACCCGTGTTCCCGGCTGACATTTGGGTTTCTATCAACTTGATCTCTGTTCTCCTGGCGCTACCTACCGTAGTCGTATTATGTGGTTCAGGTCGCAAACTCACGTAAATAGCAATTGTTGAAGGCACTAGATTGACATCTTGGGTGTGTGTATAAACACGATAATAGGAACACTTATTATACTATCTACATTATGTAGTAACATTGCGAATCCAAGCGCATCGTGAATCAGTAATAATACTCCAAGTTTGTATCTCGTAGGTAATACCAAGATACTTAGATTCCACGTTCTTAAGCGCCTTGGTATACCTATTGAGCGTTTCTTAGCAATCAAGGGATAAGTAACTCTGCAAAATGCGGTCACAATCACTTGTTCCGCCTAAATCTACCCACATATCCCTGACGTGATGAGACTTGCTAAAGGGTTACTTGTCGTTTACCTCATTACCGTAATTACCAGGCTAACTTCAACGTTTGCGCTACCTACCTACATGTAGAGTTTGTAACCGCACCTGGCCATCTGTAACCACCACGTACTCTAGGCAGATAGTAATTAACTGCCTGATCACAGCCGTAGCGTTCCTTCACAGTTCTACCTAAATATTGTACGTGCTCGTGCGTGTTCCAAGTAAAGTTACCTACCTAGGTATTAAGCGCAAAGTTGTAGGTCGCCGTGTCGTGCCTAGGCCAGGCGCCCTCCAGGTATTAACTTAACTGATAAGATAAGATAGGAGTACCCACCTTTATCCTGTTGGCTCTTTGTCAGGATATCCGTAGGCACCTGCAGCCATCCGCTGGCACCTGCAGCACGCTAGCATCACTGGTACCAACTGTCACCAGCTGGCACACAGACTAGCATCCATAGATATCTAGCCTCACCTGCGTAGCTAGCTACTAGCCTTCTCTCGGAAGGATCATCAATTGACCATTATCACAGACATCCTGCATCTGCAGCATCGTGTTGTCCTTACATCCTGGTAGCTAGCTTTCCGAATCAATCGTTCCTCTGCCAGACCATTAGACAGCACAACCAGGAGGCCATCCTCCACCAGCCCGTCCTTCGGACGTCCCCATACCTAGCCGCGTCCGCGCGGACCCCATATCCCACCAGGAGGCGTCCATCCTCCCTGGTTATACTTAATGTCCCACCCTTGTACGCAAGACTACCTACTAGCTCGTCAATTACTTCGCTTCTCAACGTCAGGATCCTCAATCGTAGAGAACATTGCCGAGGACGACCTGGTCCTCGCCCGTTTCCTCAGCCCTGACCAGTCGTTCAAGGACAACAGCCTTGTGGACGACTTCCCCTTGCGTTGGGCTGAATCTCCAGCCGTTTTCTGGAACTTCCTGTCCCGCTGGCGACAACTTCATCTCGCCTTCAAGGACCATAATTACTATCAGACGGTCGTGTCGTCGTCGTCCCCAGACGTCCCAGGGACGTCCCAGGGACGTCCCAGCCTCCAGCGCCATCAGGCCAGACGAGCCACCCACCCCCTATACCTCCAGTGCCTGCCCCAGCTCCTCCGACATCCACAGCGCTCCTTCCTGCACTACTGTCACAATTAAGCCTGACCAACCCAAGTGGTGACATCACCAGTCACGTGACATTGCAGCACGGACCAACGGAGACTGAGTGTGACGTTCCGAAGAACGAAAAAAGGTGGTTGTAAGAAGCTTGATTTCTCCTAACTAGCTAGCTACAAGAGACGCGTTTATATACGCGGAATGGTGGATGACTAATACAGCTAAGTCCGACGGCTGCGGCCGCTGGCCCTGTCTGGCAGACAGGTGCCACGAGCGTTCTTGGCGGACGCGCCCGTAGAATCGGTCCGGCTGCCAGGTGCCACCCATAGCGCCATCGGATGGATCCTGTGAGTGCCCTACTGGCACGTAACAACTGCCCCCTCCAAAAAAAGCTTGGAAACGTCCTCGTTTTCTTGCCTCACGCGCTTGGTCGAATGGTCGTAAACTGCATTCTGCGCCGGTGGACGTTGTGATTTGCAAATGTGTAGTCGTCCGTTGTTGCTTGCCTCACGCGCTTTGTGGATTGTCGGAGCCTGTATCCTGCGCCGGCGGACGTTGTAATCAGCTACCATAGTGGTTCGTATTCCTCTGCTGCTGCTGCAGCGGCTTTTGCCGCTGCCTCCTCCTGCTCCGCTTGCTCCTTTTTCTGGGCTTCGGCCGCTCTCTGTCGTTCGGCTTGCTCCTTTCTCTGGGCCTTCTCCAGCTCGGCGAGTTCCTTTCTCTGAGCTATCATTATGCGCTTGTCTGCATCTTCGACGTGAAACATCATATCTTCCAGACTTCGGGTAACCCGACCTTCCAGCTGGTCCATATCCTCCGCCACTTTCTCCAACATGGCTGTGCAGATGGCTTCAACTCTTGCGTCGCACGTCTTCTGGATACGCGTGGCGGCTCTGGCTAGTGCTTCGTCCACTATCTCCAGGATTCGTCCCTCAATAGGGCCGTCGACGAGGGCTTCCTGCAGCGTTTTTCCGACGAATTGTCGCGTTTCCTTTATGATGGCTGCGTGTGTTGCCGTCTGGCTTGTGGCTAGTTTCTGTAAGTTCTGGTCGGTAGACTTCCACAGGTCTGCGGCCGCCGGAGGGATAGATTGCGGCTGTTGTATGTCTACTGCTGGTAGCTGGGATGCTTGGACGGAAAATTCTTTTGCCAGAATTGCTTTTAGTGCATTCGTTGCTTTAGGGTTCTGTCGGACCCATGGTTTGGCTGCGTCCTTTGTCGTCTGTTGTGTGCCCTCGTCTCGCGAGTCGTCTGGTACGACTATAATAGGCGCCTTTCCTTTGCCTCGGATCCCAGTGATGACTACTTCGTCGTCCTGCTCGTCCTCTACGAGGATGGCGTCGCGGATTTCGGTGCGGGAATCGCAGGATTCCCGTCTCTCGTCTGACCCGGTGGACATTCGGCGACGTTTCTTTCCTGCCCACATGTTGTGGCCAGATGGTCCTGCGATTGTCTCCTGTTCTGCTCCGAGGTCTGCGTCCTCTGCCTGTGTCTCTGTGATGACTTCGGCGGGTGCTTTCTGTGATTTTGGAGTGCAAGGCTGTGGCTGCAACGTGGTCGTCTGTGTCTCCGCGGGCTGCTCTTCGTCATCCTCCGGCTCTATCTGGTCTCGGAGGTCTTTGATGCTGATGGCTTTGGCATAACTAACGTCGTTGATGTCGGCCCAGTGGGTCCAGCACTGCGGGATGATTCTTTTTGATGGCTCGACTGTATACCAGTCGAAGCCTGCCGCTTCTATCTTCTGCTTAATTGTTCTGGGGAACGTTCCGAAGCCATCGGCTGAGTCCCCTATGATGCGTACTGTATCCAGTAGTTCGGCGTCCATATACGAGGGGTTGATGGGCGCATCGTCGGCCCAGTCGTACTGATCGCCCAGCCTGAGGGCGTCGTCGAGCCAGATTCTCGCTGCGGTCCATGGCTTACTATTGGCTGGCTTATCGAATGGTCGGGCCAGCGCCAGGTATGCGAGTATCTTAGTAGTGTCCATCCATTGCTTAGGCGGCGCGATCTTCAAGACGCCTGTCCAGAATGCTTCGGCGGTGGACGCGTTCGCCAGCTGCGTCTCTGCCTGTCGGAGGTTGTTGGTTCGTTTGAGGGCCCTTTGCTTGTGCGATTTCGGGAGCGTAAGCCAATCTGTCGGGCGTGCGATGCTATCTATCTGAGGGAGTGTGAGCGCTTGAAGTCTTTCGTTCTCCTCTACTGTAATATCTTTGTTCCCTCCGAAGTCGAATTTGTTGACAGGGAAGCCGTTCAGGTCCTTGATTGTCTTCTTCGGCGTGACTGGTTTGGCTCTTCGGCCGGCGCTACTGGCTCTTGTGCTAGGCATTGTCCTGCGGCCGGCTTGACGCGCGGCTTCACGAATGGGTTGGATATGGTGAGTGGACGGATTGTATGGATGCGGGTGGATGAGTGTGATGATAGATGATGAATGATGGACGATGGTTGTGTGATGGGAGATGGGGTGATGACGGTGGGATGGTGGTGTCGATAGAGAGAGAGGGGGAGAATAGGAGGGTGCGAGGTGCGCTCGTCACCTGCGGCGTCTGGTAGCGCGTTTTCCTCTGGGACACGTCGCGTGACGCGTCGAAGGCTGAGTTTATCGACTTCCCTGTTTGGTCGAATTGGCCTACGCGTTGGTAGGCAGCGGTACGTGGATGTTAGTCTTGGGGATGACTTGCACCATCTTCCACTCGTCCGCTGGCAATCTTTCGTCTGATGCCTTGCTGGCCTTCTCCGCTTCCGCTGGCTTGACCTTCATCTCGTCTACTGTCAGTCTATGTTTACGATCGAAGTCGTGGACGAGTTCCTCTGCGTTCTGCATTAGGACCTCTCGTGGGTACCATTCATCGTCCGCGGGCGAGTATCCCTTCCATCTGACTAGATATTCGAGCATTGGTCTGTGTCCCCCTTTGTTAACTCGCCGCGCCATCAGGTTCTCGATCTCGTACGATTTCCATTCCTCATTGTCGCCGTCCACGAATACCTGCCCCGGTTGTGGCCTGCGTCTGCCGAACGGGTCTGCGCCTTTGGGTGCCGGAAAGAGTTGGGCCACCGACACTGTTCGATGGACCTTCCAGTGTCTTGGGAAGTTAAGTTCGTAAGCTGCCTCGCCTATCCTTCGGATTACGGTGAGTGGTCCCACTCTCTGCTGTGACCATTTACGCGCCGGCTTGCCTGGCAGGCTGTATCCTTTGTGCAGTCTCAGGTATACCTCGTCGCCTATATTGAATTTCAGCGGCTTGTGTCTTTTGTCGTAGCGCAGCTTCATGTGAGCGGCTGCGAAATCTATGGCCGCTTCTGCCTCCTTCTGATACAATCGCCGGGTGACCTCGTAGTCCGGTGCTTGCTCTGGGACTTGCACAATGGATAGGGGACTGAGTGGCTTGAATCCGAGAACCACTTCGTTGGGTGATCTCCCCAAGGTTTCCTGCTTTGCGTTATTCAGGGCGTGTTGCAGTGAAATGATAATAGAGATCCACGGCACGTCGGAGCCCGTGCAGTGGTATCTGATTGCTATCTCCACGTCCTGGTTCTTACGCTCCGACTGCCCGTCCGTCTGAGGGTGATATGCTGTCGAGAAACGCAGCCTGGTTCCCATTCTGGTGAACAGCGTCTTCCAGAAGTTGGACATGAACTTTGGATCCCGGTCCGAGATGATGATTCTCGGTATTCCCCAGTCGCATATCATAAGCATGCGTGCTAGTGCTTCGGCCCATTGTTCTGCTGTGTATTCCTGATTTCCCGGTACCAGGATGGTTTTCTTGCTGTGTTTGCATGTTGTGGTGAGCAGGGCGTCGTAGTATTCTACTCCTTCCAATTGCCATGGTGTATTCGCCGCTGATACTCGAGGCAGTCCGACGATGAAATCCATCGTAACCATATAGTAGGGCATGGCCGGTGTAGGGATTGGTTGCAAACTTCCTGGCGGCTTGGATCTGTCCGTTTTGTTTTCGAGGCACTCTGGACAGTGATCAAGATATTGGCGAAGTTTGCGTGTCAGACCGCGTATGGTAAATCCCTCCAGCTCGTGACGCATACGGCTCATTCCGAAGTGATGTGTCTCGTCGTGTGCTATCGCGAAGATGTCCTTGATGCATGCGTCTGGGATGACCAGCTTTCTTTGTCTTTTGTGTGGAGTATGGTATAGTAGCCCTCGGTCGTCCAGTTCGAATCTGAATCCTTTGGACGGTGCGGATTGCAGCGCGTTTCTGATCTTCTGGATCCGCTTGTCGTCGCCGTACGCGAGTTTGATCTTGTTGATGAGATCGTTGTCCAAGTCCGCGTAACTCGCTGTGTAGGAGAATTCGTCAACTATGTCGTCCAGTGACGATCGTAGGCTTGACTCTTCCTCTTGATCTTGCCTGTTACTTGACGTTGGCAGTCTGGACAGGGCGTCTGGTACCAGGTTGACTCGTCCTGGGATGTGTCTGATGTCTAGGCGGTACTGGCTGAGGTATACTGATGCATTTACCAACCGCGGGTTCATCTTGACTATATCTGTTGTGGCCATGTTCTTTTGGTTGACTACCCCTCGGGTGGCTCGATGATCTGTCAGCACCATGACTGGTTGCTGACACGATTGCAGTTGAGGCCTCAGCTGTCTGCAGGCCCACACCAGACATGCCACCTCCAGCTCGGTTGCTTGGTATCGTTTTTCCGCCTTGGTGAGGACCTTGCTCAGAAAGATGATCGGCTGTACTTGGTCTATTGGTATAGGGCCCTCGGACCAGTCGTGCGCCAAGTGGAATGCCATAAGTCCGAAACCACGTTCGGCGGAAGCGTCAATCTTGAGGAATATTTGTCTTGTGCAATCCCAGTGTGTCAAGTATGCTTCCGATGTCAGGTGGCTTTGGATTATGTCGAAACTCTGCTTCTCTGCGTCCGTCGGAGTGAATTTCTTCTTGGAAGTATATTTTCTTCGCGCTGTCGCGTTGTTGGCCGGAATCGTCCCGTCCTTGCGAGCGGCGTTCAACATTGTGGTTTTCCGCTCTTGCAAGGGGGCTATTTTCTGTTGAAACCAGGGGATGTATTTTCTCAGCCATGTGGCCATTCCGATATATGTTTCCAATTCTCCCAGCGTTCCGGGGAAGGCTATTTTGCGAATGGCGGCCACTCGGTCCATGGTGATGTGGGTGCCCTGTCCGTCGACTCTCAAGCCCAGGAGATTAACTGATGAGTATCCACTGAATGATTTCTTAGGATTAAGGGCGAGCCCAATTTCCTCGAACTTCTTCAGGACTTGGTGGAGATGCTCAATGTGTTGCTCCTCTGAGTCGCTAAAAATGACGATGTCGTCGATGTATGCCCTGCAGAATGAACGGAATGGGCGCAGTCGTTGGTCCATGAACCGCTGTGCGTACGGAGGGCTGTTCGTGTAGCCCATGAGTGCCACGTTGGGCATTTCCATTCCTCTTGCCGAGATGATGGTCATCCTGTTGCGGTGTTTCGTGTAGACCGGTAGTTGGTAGAAGAAGGATGCGGCGTCAAATGCCGATATGACCTTTTTACCCCTTATATCTGCGATGATATCCTCCTGTGTGGGTAGGGGATAGATGTCTGGGACTGCTACTGCGTTGAGTCCTCTAAGGTCGACCACCACTCGGCCTTTCCGTATCCCGCGGATGTTTCGCCATGCCACGAAAACTGGACACCCAAATGGGGTTGGCTCCTTTACCCATTCCAGTTTGTTGGCTTCGTGTAGAGGGTCGAACGTTTCGTCCAGTACCTTGCTGTCTTCAACTCCCAGCCTGTACGGACGGATACGGAGTTTTTGGCGTTGCCATCCATCGACTAAGTCTATTCTCATTTTCTCCGATTCTGGCATTTGAATGATTCCTTTGGGCCGCCAAACGTCATATTGCTCCAGCACTTCGATTTTACGGCTCGTGAAGGCGGGGTTTTCGTCTGATACATGCACTCCGTGCGTGGTCTTTTTGAATGGTACGTCCTCCGGTCGCTGCGGTCCGGTATCTTTGGCGTATGTTTTGCTCCACGGGTCATCTATGGCGTCGTGTTCCATTTGCTGGTCCGCCGTCCAAGCGTGTGACGCGGCCGGCTTGTCGGATTGGGTGAGATACCTGAGCACCCCGTCCGTAACCTCGAACTCCTTACCGATGAATGCGGCGTCGCCTTCCACCGCTCGGGTCCAGTTTGCTCGGCGTTGGGATTCCGTCTCGCTGTCCTGGATTGTGCCCAGCCTATAGTTACGCCTGATCCGTATTGGCTTCTGGGATGTATTGCGGAAGACCACTCCCCTGGGTGTGGTTGGTGTCAAGAGGGAATCAACGGCGCCTTGTGCCGATGCCATGAATGTATATTGCCTTTCCAGCCCATGATCCGTCCATCGCGGTAGATCAGTGTACGCCGCGGGGACAAATGCAGTACCTCCAGCCGGCACGATGGTAGTGCAGGCTGCCGTCACTTTCCGGCGGATTGGGTCGCCTTGTCGCTCGATCGTTATGGGTACTATGGCGTCGCCAGCGGATGAGATGGTAAGCTTCCTCTCTGGAACGTCTACGACCACCCCGTGGGCTTCCAGCCATGGCGTCCCCAGAAGAAGTCGAGGCTCCAGCCGCTGGTTAACCCATGCTTCCACGGTCATTTCGATTTCCACCGCTTCGCCCGTGGGGAGCGTTGCTAGGACTTGTATTGGGAACGTGGCTTTCTGTGACAGTTGGATGGGTCCGCCGATACCTCCGACCTTGATTGGCTTGTCGGGCGTGTGGTATCTGCATTGCCTGCCACTATTGCGTAGCCATTGCTCGTCCACCATTATGTTTGAAGCTCCCGTGTCGACGCATACGGTATCCTTCTTATCTCCGCCGGCTAACGTGACGCCTATCTTGGTGTATGAAAAACCCGTACGCATGTGTTCCGGGTCCACTGGCCGAGGTTGTGCTGTGATGCGCCGAGCGGGGCTGAAAAAGACCCAGTCCTGATCTGCGGCGGTGCTGTCCGATGGAGTCGTCTTTTGGCTCTCCGACGCGTCCAATGGAAGCGTCTGCGCTGTGTCCTCGGATGCTGTGTCCGCCGGGTGCTCTATCAGTAACCAGTCCTCGGCGTCGGTGTCCGGCTTTCCGGCCCCGTGACTCTCGTCTGGCGCGTCCTCCACCGACGGTGGCTTGTGGTTTGATTTAGTTGACGACGCCTGGGGCTTACAGTTGTTCAGATACACATGTAGCATGCACTTATTTCTAGAAGGGAAGACTTGGCGACATTTCCAGCATGTTCGCCTGTCGAGGGCTGCGACGCCGTCGGCGCCGGTGGAGTAGTAGGTAAGCGATTGCGATTGATTAGCTACGTCGACTGAGTCATCGTCAAAATACTCCTCGTCCACCACAAATCCGTCTGCAAGCAAGCGTGCCTCCGCTGATGAGTCCTCCGCGTCAACTATCTCTGTATCGATGTACGCTCTATCGTCTGTCTGACCTGTCCTAACCCATCGTCACCATCTGTGGACGGGGCGTCCTCCGTCGCGCCAATTAGAGTCACGCCAGTTGGAGTCGCGCCAGTTGTTCTGGTACCCGCGCCCTCGATTACCTTGACCACGATAAGCTTGCTGTCCTCTGCCGCGGAACGGGCTGCCACGTCCTTGGCCTCGATAGTTGCCGGAGAATTGTCCATCGGCTCGGGCACGATTCTGGTAGTTCTGGTTTGGGCGGTATGTTTGGCTCTGTCGGTATGGCTGACGAAATTGGCGATTGCCCCAGTAGGCATCGTCCTGCGGACCATTGTCCCCGTTATCCGGCATCTCCTGCTCGTCGGCCTGCTGTTCAAACTCTGCGGCATAGACGGCTGGCGCTGGGATGACACGATGATCTGTGGCTTGTCCGGGGATCAATCCTGCGGCGAGCATGCGATTGATGCTGGGTTTGGCTTCTGTTTGACCTGTGTGTAGGGGATCGTGCAGGTCCAACAGCTCTGCGCGGTGGGCCTTAGCCTTCTCGTCAAGGAGTTTGAGGAAGTCGTCGACTGGAATGTCTGGCGATGGTCGAATGACGAGTTTACGGAGTGCGGGGCAGAGCAGATTATACACTTGTGACATGTGCTGATTCTCCGTCGTATTACCGGATGCCCGTGAGAGTCTGAAAATGCCTCCGGCCCAATCACGGACCGACTCTCCGGACTGGATGCGTGTTTCTGAAAATATGGTCATTGGATGGCGTAGTTGATTGAGAGCGTCCGCTGTATGTGGCTTGAAGCGGTCAACCGTCTTTTTCAACGCTGCATCTAGATCCTGTGACAGCAGTAAGCGGGTATCCGGTTGAATCTCTCCTGCCCACCACGCCTGAGCGGCGCCTCGAAGCAATTGCGCGAAATCTCGTTGGATTACCGCGTGACGCGCTGGGTCCTTTGCATGGACTCGAATACTGTCTTCGAATAGGTAAACATTTCTCCAGTGTACGTCCGCGCCAATGGTGACGTGATCGCCCTTGCCAAATGACTCCTCCAAATATGGGTTAAAGTAACCCACGTGTGATAGCTTCCATCCATTGGCTGCAGGCTTGGCTTCGGGTCCTCGCAACGCGGCCACCAGCTCTCGCAATAGGCTTCTCACATCCTCAGCACCGTTACCTTCGTTGGGACCGGCGCCTCCGGCACTTGTGGATCCCGCGGCTGTGTCTGTCATGTCTACCGTTTGGGTTGACGTGTCCGTTTCGTCGGGCTGCTGTGTTTGCGTCGCTTTGGTATTAGAAGTTGGCCTCCCGTGACTTACTTGTGCGGATGCGGAGTGATGTCTTGATAATGTCTGGATTGTCCTGTGGACGTAAGGTGAATTATTACGATTGGGGGGTGTCACTGTTTGTGTGGAGGCGCTATCGTATCTCTGACTTGTCTGAGTGGTGTGACTGGCGGTGTCATACGGCGGTGTCTGTGTAGATTTATCTTGTGATGCCGTCCGGTCCGTCTGCGTGGCTGCGGTTGCCGTGGCTGTCTGCACGAGGGTAGCTTCGGTTGCCTGACTGGGCAGCGATGTGTCTCCTACTGAGTCCGTTGGTGACTCGCAGCTGTAGAACGATGTTTCCGATGCTTCTTGTCGCCGTCTCTCTAGCTGGTTAATCTGAGATTGGACTCTGTCCACTGCCTGCTGAAAAGCCCATCTATCGACTCTCCATGCGTCGGTATGATGTGGTCGTTGGCCTGATGAACGTGTGGCGCGGGGTGGGGTGCCTGCGCCAGCAACGTGCGAGGGGTCCTCTGAGGTAAGGGTCTGCAGTCGTGTTACCAGGTCGGGGTTCAATGCGCGCACCCATTCGACGGTGCCGTTGCGGTATATAAAACGGATGAGATCCGTGCACTCTGCAGTAGCTTCGGTCCCGAGGACGGGCTGCTCCTCGCTGATGTCGGGCCGATTCTGGGTGTCCTGCTGGCTCATAAGGTTCGTTCCTGCCTTGCCTGATACCTGGTCGCCTGATCGATCGTACGATAGGGTCGGCACGTGGGGACCTTGACGGGTCCGATGAGGATGGTATGGGCTGATCTGTCCCCCGGATCGTATGTCCAGTCGCGTCCCGTGGGGACCTTGCTGGTTTCTCTAGCTCTGTAGAGGCGATTGTGGCCTGATCACCCTGAAGATATGAAACGTCTTGAAACGCGCTAGCCGTTGGTCGTGCTATCCTGATGACTCCTATGATGGGAGCAACTGTCCTGGCTGGACGAGGACGAGAGTGGCGGGAGAGGGGAGGGAAGATCGGGTCGAAAGTCCTGAGCGGGGGTTGAAAAATTTCCAAGGTGAGGCCGTGTCCTCTGCGTGGTTTGTAGCCATGATGGCTTCTGTCGAAGAACAGGCTCAATAGATGCACGGATTGTGCGTTTGATGCTGCCTATGGACAGCGCGCGCCGGGATGTGGTCGCTGGCGCCGTCCGGTGGACAGCGGGCGATGCCCTTGTCTGATATGGTTCTGGTATGGCGGAGCGTCGCTGACCGAAGTCGCTAGCTACCATTTGTGACGTTCCGAAGAACGAAAAAAGGTGGTTGTAAGAAGCTTGATTTCTCCTAACTAGCTAGCTACAAGAGACGCGTTTATATACGCGGAATGGTGGATGACTAATACAGCTAAGTCCGACGGCTGCGGCCGCTAGCCCTGTCTGGCAGACAGGTGCCACGAGCGTTCTTGGCGGACGCGCCCGTAGAATCGGTCCGGCTGCCAGGTGCCACCCATAGCGCCATCGGATGGATCCTGTGAGTGCCCTACTGGCACGTAACACTGAGCACTGAAACGCACCCTCTGGCGCTTCATAGGCACGGCTATTGCCTAGGGCAATAGCCGGCCCACAGGCGACTAGGGGGTGGTTACCTAGGAGACCGGGTCGCGAATCCGGCACTTCCATAGGATTTTCCATAGGGTGGTAACTTGGCAGGGTAACGGCACCGCGAATATGTCGAATCGAAGGTCCAGAAACCGGGAACGAACAGATCGTAGCATTCCCGTACTGATAGCGAAGTCGGAAGACTGAGAAGGGAGGAGGTATAGAAGTCCAATACGTAGTCGGGCCGAAGGAAGTCAAGGGACGACTACGTTGGACCCGACACCAGGGTCGGTCCGAACGGACAACTACTAACCCAATCACCGGAACTGGGCAGTCATAAGCGCAATTACGAAGAAGCGGTGGATTGTAATGAGTGAATGAATTGAATTGAAGGGCTGCCGCCCATGCCAGCTAACTACTAGGTCGCGAAGCGACCCGGGGAAGGCCTCCTTCTTATAGCCATATGCGAAGCCGTAAAAATGAAGCCAGCCAGGGTAACGATACTAGTTTCTGCCTCTCTCCTCCGTAGCTAGCAGGGCACCGGGTATGACCCGATCGTAGCGCTCTTAATTGACTGCCGTCAATCCAGCTGCTTCAGCACGGACCAGCAGAGCCCACCCCGACGACGTCACGTGATCTGTCTGGGCCTACTGACGGTGCATCCAACCCGCAACGCGCCACTGGCAATACCCGTCCACGCCCAACTCGCGGCCGAGCACGTTCCCGCACAGCTACACTATCCCACTCATGTCCGGCCTCAAGGACATCACGTCCTACCACGTCTGGAACCACCAACGACGTCACCACGTCTGGAACCACCAACAACATCATGGGAGAACCATTGACGGCGGAAGCCGCCCGCCGACTAATTGACGAGGCACTACGGGCCCAGTCCGAACAACAGATCAGAGACATGGCCCAACTATTGGCCGCCGCTAGGGCTCAGACGAACGGTGACAACCACGCGGCACCCGGACCATCCCAACCGTCACTGAGAGCCCCCGACGTGGGATACTTCGATCCATCCGCCAGGGACCCAGCATATATTGGAATGGTCACCGACGGTAAAATAAGCAAGTACACAGATGTCTACGCCTTTTGTACGCGCCTCTAACACCTGGCATCTCAACATGGCAAAGCAGCAGTAAAATCAGTCTGGACACAATGCCTACTTGGTCCCGCCCTTCTCTGGCACACCCAGGCCCTCACGGACAATGACCGTAACCTGCTACGGGACGGCTCATTGATGTCCGTCTGCGGAAAGTTGATAGAACGCTTCAAGCCTTCGTGGAGCGATTCGATGGCCCGACTCTAATACCACAGGTTCACCCTGGATGATGTCTATCAGGGCAATGATATCTTTGCCCACCTTCAACGCGTAATCCGGGACGCCAAAGGGTGCAACATGGACACCGCGAACCAGATCCGAATGGCTTTCGAGTCCCTAGATGCCACAATACAGTCGGAGATCGACATCCCAACGGAGAAGACATCGCTTGACGAACTCATCGCAAGCATCCGCACACACCTTGGCGTTATCAAAAACTTGGCCAAGAATACTCCACCATCCATACGTGCGTACCAAAGCCAGTCTCACAGAAGTACACGCCCGAACTTCAACGCAACGGCAGCTTCCTCCCCCGTCCTTACCAGTACAGGCCTAACTTCCCATCCCAGAACCCGTTCCAGACATCACAACCCAGAGGCCAGGGTCCCCAACAGTTCAGCCCCTATCAGAACAGACTGGGATACCAGAATCGGCCACAGTGGAGACCACAAGGACAGCCGAGAGTCAATGACAGGCCCCCTGGGGCACCAGCGTATAGACAAGACTAACCGTCCCGCTCACAGCAGGACCGCCCGTACCGTACTGACAGACCACCATATCCCCAGAATCGTTTCGGTCCCCGCCGCTTCGAGAGACAACCGAACTACGGACAGCCCAACTATGGACGTCCCGGTGAACAAAATCGCACCGCGGATCAGAAACCATTTCTGAAGGATAACATGTGGTCAGGACAGTCTAGACCAGCATACCACGAGGATGGCGATGAAGACTTCGGGCTGGATGAAAACTTTACGCCCATCTCGAAGCCGAGCACGGTAAATCCAGGACAAGCCGGTCCAAACCACAAGCCGCCATGACATCCCCACAATGGGTCCAACACGTTCTTAACTATGTCCCACAAGTACGCCCGGCACCACCGTCAGCTTACGACTTCCGCGCTTACAGCTATCTTAAATTCTACATCACGACCGACCCTAAAAACCCTGGGATGGAGACAGACGTCTGTGCCGATACCGGATGTTCAAAAACAGTCGCTGACGACTATTGGATCTCTCAGACTTTCCCCCATCTTAAACGTTCAAAGAGAGACGTCCCTGTTAGACTACGAGGCATCGGCTCCACTATCCATACAAGTGACCAGTACGTCACCCTCGACCTATATTTCCAGGGCAAAGACTCCAAGGGCTAGCCAGCGACCGCACACCTCATTAAAGAAGTGTTCATTGTCAAGGACCTCAAAGCACACATGCTCATCGGGACAGATATCCTTCAGCCAGAACGCTTCGACATATTGATGTCCCAAAATGCCGCAATTATACAATCCTGTGGTGTATCAATCAGGATGGATACGCAGCCAAGGGGCCCATCACGACGCGTCAACGTCAAGGTCAAGAAGGCAAAAACCATCCCAGCACGTTCCTATGCAATAGTGGCGGTCCACCATAAAGCGCCACATGACGGCCAGGATCTGCTATTCAACCCAGCTTCCGAGCACGTCAGTGCGTTTACGCTACTCGCCGACGCAGAACTCAAAGATATACTCGTCAGAAATGAGTCCCACGAACCGATCACACTCTCCAAAGGCCAGTTCCTGGGACATATCATGACAATGGACCTTGAGTGTCTGGCATACCAGGTCAACGAAGAACACGCACCGTCAGCCGCAGAGTTCGCAATTTCCCGGCCCCCCAAGGACGTCAAAGCACCCCTCAATCCATTCATCACCAATTCCGTTAAACATCCTCGCACAGGAGTCAACGTCTACAACGATCCCGAACGAACTGAATAACTGGATGTCCTGTTCGGACTCCTGGACGAATTCGAGACAGTATTCAAAGACACAGGATTCGTGGACATCCCGGTCGAAGAATGGCTCAAGGTCAAACTCAAACCAGACTGGCAAAAGGATCTACCAAAGCACTGCAGACACTATCCACTAAACTACAAGGGACAACAAATCATCGACAAGTCGATTGAGGACCTCAGAAAACGTGGGAAAGCCTATCGCACCCGTCAACAAGTACCATTCTCATTCCCAGTGTTCGTCGTCTGGAAGGTAGTCTAGGCAAAGATTGAACAAATAATGACGTCGAAGAAAGCTGCGGAGCCCGAAATCAAGGGCAGGATGGTACTGGACGTGCGCCCCTTTAATCGCCTTGCGTTACCGGATGCCTACCCGATCCGAACCCAAGACGAGATCTTACAACACGTTGCAGGCAAACCCTACCAGACCGTCCTCGACGCAGTTAGCTTTTACCACCAATGGCGGGTTCACCCGTCATGTCAGTGGATGTTTACGATATCGACTCACCGTGGACAATATACCTTCAACTGCGCTGTCCTCGGGTATAAGAATAGCAATGCCTATGTACAACGGCAGATGGATATAATGCTTCAAGACACAGTGGCAAGATCTTATTGTGACGATATCGTAATCCCGTCCCCGACATTCGACAGCTACATCGAAGACCTCAGACGAATCCTCACCATCTTCCTGGACAAGAACGTCAGCATGAGACCATCGAAATCCTACATCGCCTATCCTAGTGCCATCGTACTAGGGCACCTTGTGGATTCATTCGGGCTGACATCAACGGCCGAGCGTCTAGAGGCCATATGACGCCTCAAATTTCCAGACACCCTTAAGGACCTGGAAACATTCATAGACCTAACAACGTGGCTACGAAAATCATGCCCCCTGTATGGCATCCTCATCAAGCCCCTACAGGATCGAAAGACACTCCTCCTTAAGCAAGCACGCGCAGGACAGTCAAAGACCACCAGAAGAAAATGGACATCCACTGTGACTGTGACATCACCAACCACGGCGGAACTCCTTAGTTTTCAAAAGGTCAAGAATTCGTTGTTAGCCAACATCAAGTTGGCGTTTTGCTCCCCAGAACGACAGCTATTTGCGGATTTCGACGTTTCAGCAGACGGCATCGGCATTGAAGTATACCACGTTAAAGAGGAAGCATTGGCCAAAATGAAGAACGACAAAGGGATCATCACCGAATATCCCCCCCGATCGGCGATCGAGACTATCGCGTTCCTCAGCCGACCGCTGACGTCCCCGGAGCTACGATACTGGCCCACAGAAATGGAGTTATGCGGATTCGTTTGGCTCCTCAGAAAGTGCAGACACTGGTTAAACGCGACGAGGATCTGCCCACCCATTATATTCACAGATTGCAAGGGCCTGATAGGTCTCTACAACCGGACATCTGACATTGCAAACACCTCCGCCCAAAGCGCCATGAACCGTCATATAATACGAGCCATAGAGTATGTAAGTCAGTTCGACGTCCGTCTCCTCCACAAGGCAGGACGCTTCCACATCGTCCCGGACGCCCTCAGCAGACTTCCCCGTAATCCATCCATGCAAGATCCGGATCCAAACACACCGGGAGGACTTGACGAACTGCCTGATGACAGAGAAGAGCACTGGGCCATGCATTGGGCAAGCCAGCTAGATCACGAAGCATACCCATCCTATCCCCAATCACCCCCCCATTTACCCCCCATGCGCACTCGACCCGAGATAAACACTACAGAGGACATCCCCATAGGAGAGCCATCCACACCTAGCATATCTTTGATCCAAATTAGCCCCGAGTTCAAAGAACGCCTACAGCAAGGTTACCGCGAGGACCCCTACTTCAGACGGACGCTAGACACCATCCGGTCAGAGTCGCAGCGACGCCCTGAAGATAGGACACGTATACCATTCGTAATCCGCGAAGGCGTATTGTGGAACACACCACGCGACAGACCAGAAAGGCTGTGCATCCCCAGGACATGCCTCCCTGACTTCTGGGAAATTGTCCATGGACCCAACCACGTCAGTTACGGAAAACTCACCCATGTGATGACCCAGTTCTGCATCCACAAGGGACTACGGCGTCTGAAAGAGTACATTGATGGCTGCCCGGAATGTCAGATCCTACAACCCCGTCGTCACAAGCCGTACGGCAGCCTACAGCCCATCCTTTCCTCACCACCCTAGCCCTACTACCACATAACCATGGACTTTGTACTCGCGCTCCCGACGTCCCCCGAAGGCTATAACTGCGGACTCATTCTGGTCTGCAAGTTATCAAAGGAGACACAAATCATACCAGGAAACAGCAAGTACACGGCACTACAGTGGGCAGATCGTTTGCTGGACAGACTTTTGACAGCAAACTGGGGTATCCCGAGCGTCGCGCTCTCCGACAGAGACAGGAAGTTTCTGGCCGCCATTTGGAAAGCAATCTGGTCCAGATTGAGAACCAAGCTCCTTTACACGACAGCTTACCACCCCCAGGCTGATGGTCAATCTGAGATAACCGTACAGATCGTGCAGTCGGCACTGAGATATTATATCTACAGCATGGAGGACCCTACCAACTGGCCTGATGTCATACCAAGACTCCAGTTTGAACACAACAACACGAAGAACGCTACAACAGGTCGCAGCCCCCACGAAATTACCATGGGATTCAAACCCGCCGGGCTAACCGAACTGTTCATCAAGTCCCTCCACGAGATGTCTCATCCCGAACGCCTGACACTGTTACCAGCCATGAGGATCGAAGCAGCGGATGCCATCGCAATAGCCTCATTGACGATGAAATACTACTACGACAAACGTCACCAGCCCAGATACTTCGACGTCAGTGACAAAGTCCTACTGCGTCTACACAAAGGCTACAATATCCCATCCACGGCAGCCCTGGGTATAAAGATGTCTCAAAGATACGCGGGTCCGTTCGAGGTCACGGAACGGATCGGACCTCTCGCCTATAGGCTTAACCTCTCACAATTCAACCAAAAGATACACGACGTCATCTCCGTCGACCATCTGGAACCGGCAGTTTTCGATAAATACGGACGTCTACTACCACCTATAGAACCCATCCGCGCAACAGACCACCTAAGGGAACGGATCATAGCGGAGAGAGTCTCCAGAGGCAAGCCACAGTTCTTAACGAAATATGACGGCCTAGGTCACGAGTACGATGAATGGCTCACAGCCGAGCAACTCGCAAAAGATATCACCCTAATTGACGAATGGAGACAGCGACATCCAACCCCGACCTCACCCTAGACCGTCCACAGACCTGGGAAGTCATTAAAGTCAACCCTTACTGACCTGGGAAGTCATTAAACTCAACCCCTATTGACCTGGGAAGTCAGCAAACTCAACCACTTACGACCACAAGAGACGTCGCTAAACTCATCCCCGTGACCTGGGACGTCCTCAAACTCAACCACTAGCGACTTGGGAAGTCACTAAAAGCAACCACTAGCGACCTGGGAAGTCACTAAAAGCAACCACCGACCGCGTCCAAGCACACACAGCCAATGTTGACACGCGATGCGTACGCGCTCGAACCACGCGTCTACTCCGCCAACACACCCACATACCAACCGCCACAGACTCCCCACCATCTTCCACCCAACAACAGCAACCAACGAACAACCACATCGTCGCCATCAACATGACCGCAATCATGGCGCCCAACGAAGTAAGTTCGTTCCCGAACCTGCTATTTAACTACGGAGGATCCGGCGACATCACGAAAGAGGAAAACGCCGAGCTTCAGCAACAGGCTACCGACATTGCCGCCGACGTACGCAAGATGTCCGTTTGGGACCCCCAACTGCCACCTCGGGACAAGAGACGCCACCTCTCCCTCAACAACTGCCTCGATGTCAACGAGTCCCAGCTCGGCGGATACAAGGATGTCAGAGAATACTGGGCAAACATCCTCAAGCTCTTCCCCCCGCGACCCTGGGTAGACAGAGCGGCCGTCCTGAAACACCTCGCCACAGCCAAGCCGATGGAAAAGCAATCCAATACCAAGCCGTGGAAGACCGCCAACAACTAGTTGCTTGCCCTGACAAAGTATGGCCACGACAACCACTGGGCCGACGATTTGAACCCTGACGTCCACGTTGACGAAGCCCTCTGGGAAGCCCTACGAATCATTGGCGACGCAAACTTTGGCTTCGGAACGTTCCCCATCAACCTGAAGACGAAGCTGTCATCCGCCGGCGCTCTCTGGCTGCTCATTGACCCCAAGCAGCGCAAGATCCCCCGCTGCTGGAACAAACTCGTCGAAACCAAGGGCATCCATTTCGCAGAGATATCCCCCACAATGGCCATCAGCGGACGCGGACCGAACGACCATGTCACCTTCGCAAGCTCGCCCGTTACAGCTGTATCCAAACGAAAGCGACCATCAACCGACAAACTTCCTAAGAAGCAAGTCCGACTTGAGGACGACGATATCGACAAATCCACCCCCTTTGTCGCCAACAACCCATCTGCCGAGCAATCCCTCCAGGACCTACAGGACGTCAACGAGCCCGTTTACGAGAGTTACAAGTTACAAGGCGATCAGAAGCCCGTCCAAAAAGCCCTCGACGTCCTCGGCAACAATATTATGAAGGACATCCGCTTCATCCTTCGCGAAGCAACCATGAACGGCCCGATCAAAGGCAAAATCCGTCGAATCGTGCACGAAGCCCTGGCAAACGCAGGCATACACAACCAGGCAAAGCTGGAAGAAACTATCACATTGGCAATGAGCCACATCACCCAAGCCATGCAAGAAGATATCACAGATGTCTCCGATCAACTTAAAGATGTCAAGGGCAAACTAGTCGCCCTGGAAGCACGAATGGCGTTGATTGAGGAAAAAGACTCCGCCACAGATAGTGACAAACTTATGGCCGACGCCCTCGACCTCACCGAAGATGCGGACGACCAGAATCCTGACGATGAACAGGACAAGGACAACACAGACGACCAAGAATTTGAAGATGCGCCTGAGATTCTTGACCCAGTCACACCCGTCCCAGGCAGTCACGGATTCTTCTCCGGAAACTCTGACCCACAGACCCCAACGCGCCCTCGCAGTTTTGGCTTCTTTTCATCCTCGTCTAACTAAGGACAGGACATCATTTGGGATTACCTCTGCACGAGTGCGGACTACAGATCACAGAGGTAGACAGATATCCCACATCAGGTGCACGAGTGCGGACTAAGTTAGAACTATGGTATATGCCCGGGACGTGGCATTTTTAGATGGGTGGCAGGTTGTCAGGATATCCGTAGGCACCTGCAGCCATCCGCTGGCACCTGCAGCACGCTAGCATCACTGGTACCAACTGTCACCAGCTGGCACACAGACTAGCATCCATAGATATCTAGCCTCACCTGCGTAGCTAGCTACTAGCCTTCTCTCGGAAGGATCATCAATTGACCATTATCACAGACATCCTGCATCTGCAGCATCGTGTTGTCCTTACATTCTTCCATCAGCTCAGAAAACACCTGGAAGTCTCAACTTCACGCATCCTCGGAATGTACTAACATCTAGATCGGCAGCCTTGGTACCTCAGTACCTCTTGTCGGCGCGCAACATTCTTCGCCTTCATTCGATACCGCCTTTTCTCAGCAAATTGGGAATGGTCCGGAATGCCACGCCCCACATTTTCCCCACATTTTCCCCGCAATTCACGTGATCGGCCCATATTAATTAAAGCCGCCAAGCGAGATAGCCGCGTAAGCGCCAAGCTAGTGGCGCTTAGCTAATATACCCCTGTTCATAGTAATACCACCTATTTTATATAGGCTATAGATGGAATTTACCATATAACTTCAGTATCTACAGCTTCATTTCTACTATCTACACTCTTGTTGGCGCTTGCGAAAGCGGGTCATGGCCTGGCAACAATAGAAGGTGGGGCGCGGCGGCAGCAGAAGGGTGGCGCGGCAGCAGTAGGAGTGTAAAGTGGCTGGTTGTACTGCCGCCAGCGAGCATCGTGAGCCAATTCAGCCGCTCGCGTGGCGATCTATTGGGCGGCAAGGCAGCGTGGCCAACTGCTTACGCTGATCGCGGTTGGCTATAGAGACTGCCGCCAGCGTCGTCCTACTGTTGGTGAGGATCGTGGAATTTAGCCGCTAGTCGTGCTGATCTGTTGGGCGGCAAGGCACGTGGCCAACGGCGGACGCCGATCGTGATTGGCTATAGATATATGAATTCTTGGTTCTTGACACGTAAGCGATCACGGCGAGCAGGTGACCAACGTTAAGCAGCTTGTGATTGGCTATACTGGCGAGCGTAGCCAACGACATGTGGAGATCGTGAAGTGCCACCTATCTTGTTGGCGAGCGCAGCCAACGGCAATATATTGAATTTCTTCTTCACAAGCGTGGCCAACGGCAATATGTTGAATTTCTTCTTGACGAGCGTGGCCAACGACTTGAGGGGATCGTGACGTGGCAGCCTGTTGACGTAGCACCTGTCATATATATACACCAATTAGCCTCCGGTCTGACGAGCTGTTGAAACCTTCTTTGGCGAGCTTTTGAGACCTACTTTGACGAGCTTTGATACCTACTTTGACGAGCTTTGATACCTAAATCGAGCACCGTGATGACTATCCCTTCAACACCAACGACGCTGCGGCGATTGCCTAGGAAAAAGAAGCCTAGAGTGAAGCTTCCCCTTCCAACACCAAAACGGCCTGGTCCCAAAAAGAAGCCTATCGAAAGAGACGGCTACGAGCCTCCGAAGCGTGTGAGAAGGGTTGAAAGGACCTATGCGAAGCGCCGCAAGGTCGAAGTCCTGCTCTTCATTCAGAATTACCGTATACCCCTGGAGCTTGGGGTGGCAACGCTACGTGCGCAGCTCCTTGATGGAGCTCCGCCTGTAGCGCAGGGCTATCGGAGGCCGTTTTTAAGAGAAGCCGCAGCGTATTTCAAGATCGCCAGCACAAGCACTATTTCGAACTGGTGGAAGCAGCGTGAGAAGATCTTCGGAGATCACATCCCTAAGCATAGCGCCCAGTGGCCTGAATTGGAAGTGCGGTTGTACGAGGAGTTCTGTGAGGCACGAGCAGCTCGCCGGATCGTTCACCGCTCGTGGTTTCGGAGAAAGTCTAAATCCATATTCGAGGCCCTCTACCCTGATCTCAAGCAGATCTTCGTCTTCTCCAACGGATGGTTCAGAGGCTTCCTACGCAGGTGGCGGATCAGCAGACAGCGCATCTCACACGCAGCAACGAAGGTCCCTGAAGAAATCATCGAGCTTACGAACTCGTTTCTCCAGTTCATTCGCAGGAATTCGCGAAACGATCAATCATGGAAGTCTACCCTGCTCCTCAGCGACCCTGTGATGGAGCTTAGTTTTCGCAAATACCCGCTCCCTCTTATCTTGAATCTTGACGAGACCCCTCTGCCGTTCGAATTTATCGAGGGATATACGTACGAGCACAAGGGCGCTAGATCGGTGCAGGCAAGGTCGGAAAGGAGCGGCTGGGGCAAGAGGCAAGCTACGCTGATCCTCACGATCGTGGCAGATGGATCAAAGCACGAAGATCTCAAGCCTATAATCATTTTCCACGGAAAAGGGAACGTGGTAAGCAAAGAAGGCCCGCTCTACCACCCAGGAGTGATAGTGAAGTTCAACGAAACGGCGTATAACAACGAAGAGCTCTTCGAAGAGTGGATAACCACTAACCTGAGTGCGTACACGAATAAACGGGATTCGCTCTTGGTGATGGACGTTGCGGCGTTCCATAAAACTGAAAAAATAAAGGTTAGTGGAGCTGCTGAAAGGACCGCCGCCGCTCGTGTACATTCACTGACCTGATCAGACTGCGCTGAGGGAGAATAACATAACGACTGCGCTGATCCCCCCCGGTTTAACCTCCTATCTTCAGCCGCTCGACGTAGGCTTCAACGGTCCATTCAAGGTCTGGTTACGCGAGGAGCTCGATTTGTATTGCGAGAGCTTAGAAAAAGAAGGTCAACTCCCCGATAAATGGACCACTAGCCAGCGGAGGATCATGGCAACGCACATCGTAGGTGCCGCGTGGGAGCGCGCGTTTAAGGACGACAATCCGGCGATGGTAGCAGGCTTATTCAAGAAAACGGGGATCTCGGTGCATCCTGATGGGCATGAGGATCATCTGATTAGCATCAAGGGGATCGCGCCAGAGCAGCTGAACTTGGACGATTGGTATCTCCCACCTGATTCGCGCAGTGCAGAGTTTGCTGGAGCTGAGGACGACTCGGACGCAGAGCCACCTGAAGCCCTTGATAATGAAGACCAGTTCGAGGATCTGGGCGAGGCTATAGGGCTCCCGCCAAATAACTACAGGTCGCTCCTCAAGGACGATTTGAAACAGTTGTGCAGAGATCGAGGCCTTCGTGTTGGCGGCCTTAAGATGGATCTGGTGAAACGACTGGAGGTAAACGACGCGGAGAGCGCAGCCAAAGGCAAAGACGTTGCGGAGAGCGCAGGCAAAGTCAAAGACGTTGCGGAGAGCGCAGCAGAAGGCAAAGAAGCTGCGGAAAGCGTGGCAAAAGGCAAAGACGTTGCTGCGGAGAGCACAGCAGAAGGTGAGGCTATTCAGAAGGGTCCAACTGGGCCTGTTGCTACAGGTGATCGCCGCAAATCACGTGCTCCTCGCGCCCCACGTAAGCCACGGGCTCCACGCAAATCACGTGCTCTCCCTCTTCGTCAACAGAAGGCTCCCCCCACTGCATCCACCGCTCTACCCGTATGTTCAACCTTTCAACGATCTTCTAAGTAGGTGTTAACAGATCTCCAGGTTCCAACTATTCGCATTGAAGCTGCTAAAGATGCTCCCGCTGAAGCTGCTGAGGCTGCTGAAGCTGCTGAAGCTGCTGGTGGTGATCTCACGGATGAGGAACTTGAACGGCTCCATTATCTATCGCACTCGCGAGCCGCTTCGCCAAGTGCGTATGAATTAGAAGGCGACTGTGTATTTCCTCTAGATGACTGAGTCCTAGTTAATAAGAGCGTGGATTGCCTATCTCACTTGATCGTACGTATTTAGTTGATTATATTACGAGCATGGTAGGTCACAATTATAACGTTAGTAGCAAAATAGTGTTCAATTGATCTGATCCCTGGCGCGCCGGCCTGACTTTTGTAATGTATAGCTATCTAAAAGAGCAAAGGAAAAAGCAAAAGGAAGCTCCCTACTGCTGGCCAGGCCCGCTCCCATTGTTGGGAGCCTGGTAATAGCCGAAGGCCGCGCCGTACTTCGCGAAGAAGTTCCACATCGACAGGGCGAAGAAATCCGGGTGGAGCCCCCCGTTTGGGGCGAACATCTCCGCACCCTGGGCAAGAGCGGGAGCCGCAACGGGAGCAGAGGCGGCCGGGTTACTAAGCTCGGCAGGGGTGGCGGCTGCGGCAGGGAAAGCTGGTGCGGCAGGGGTGGCGGCTGTGGCAGAAGTGGCGGGCGGAGCAGGAGCGGCAGGGGTGGCGGCTGCGGCAGGAGGAGCAGGGGAAGTGAAAGAAAGCGGCTCTGCATAGCGCGGAGGACCTAGGGGAGGGAGAAAGGGCACGTGAGGAGCCTGGGGAGCCGGGGGAGCGGGAGCCGAGGGAAACCAGGCAGCCGGAAACGGGGGAGCAGGAAAGAAAGGGGCCGGGCGAGCAGCAGGGACCACGGCAGCAGAAAGAACAGGCGGAGCTGGGACAGCAGGAGCCGGGGCAACAGGCGGAGCCGGGAAAAAAGGAGGAGCCGGGGCAACAGGAGCAGGGGGAGCGGCGGTGGTAGGAGCGGCTGGGGTAGTGGGAGCGGCGGCTGATGCTTGTCCTCGCTTCTTCTTGCCGATGACAAGCTCTCCACTCTCCACCGCATTATCTATAGCAGCGCGCACAGCGGTGCGCGCCTTTCGGATCGCCTGAAATGCGGTTAGACTGATCGACCAAGGCACGCCGAAGCTCCTAACTTACAGCCGGTGATCCCTAGGGCTTTCGTTGCAACAACTGCACAAGCCGCATACTAAACGGATGCACAGAGGCAGGCCTATCTGTATTAGCTTATTACGTAATTACACGTGGCGAGCATATGAGACTGCTTACATTGGCTCGCAAGAGTGCCCCGAAGCGCAGTTATAGCACCGCGCAGTTCTCGTGTCTTCACACGTGCCGTCCGTGCTCCCGTGGAGCGCGGAGCGGATGCAGCCAAGGCAAGGAACCGCACGGACACCGATTGCGGGAGGGCGTTCGCGAGGAGCTCGGGGGGGCGGCGAGCACGGCGAGCACGGCGAGCACGGCGATCACGAGTCGGCGTCTCCTGGGTAGAGGGATCGGAGGTGGTGGAGCCGGGCGTTGGAGCGGGGGTCGACGGAGGAGCAGGAGCGGGAGTCGGAGCGAGTTCAGCGGGCTGGTCGGCAGGCTCGGGGCCAGGCTCGGGGGCAGGCTTGTCGGCAGGCTCGGGGGCAGGCCTGGGGCAGGCTCGGGGGCAGGCTCTGGGCAGGCTCGGGGCAGGCTCTGGGGCAGGCTCTGGGGCGTTCATGCGCTGGGGCGTGCTCACAGTTCGCCTGCCTGGTCGGCCCGTGGTCGGCACCAGGGGGAGCAGGCGGAGGAGCAGGCGGAGGAGCAGGGTCGGGAGCAAGGGGGCGAGCGAGGTCGGCAGCAAGGCTATCGCGATGGGCGGCGGCGCGCTCGACGGCAGCACGCGCTTCGGCCTCTGCCTGATCGGCGGCGGCGGCAGAGCGGGTGAAGCGGATGCGCGTGGGGCGTTTGGCATTGTCAGACATCTATTAAGGAGCTTAGCTTCTGCGATTCATCAGCTCTCACAGAAAAAGGCAACTTACTGTTGCTGTTGATGTTGTTGCTGGTGTTGTTGCTGCTGCTGTTGCTATTGCTGTTGTTGTTGTGAAGAAGAAGAGAGAGGGTGGAAGGAGTGGTGGATTCAAGAGGATATAGCAGTTGAATTTCACGCTAATGCAGGCTTAGTTGATTAGGTAATACAGGTTATACGCGTAGATCGCGTTGATATTTGCAGACCGCGTTGTTAGCGTTATTTGCAGACCTTATTTACAGTAGGTCAGTATTACAGTAGGTCAGTATTACAGTAGGTCAGTATTACAGTAGGTCAGTATTACAGTAGGTCAGTATTACAGTAGGTCAGTATTACAGTACGTAGATCGCGTTGATATTTGCAGACCGCGTTGTTAGCGTTATTTGCAGACCTTATTTACAGTAGGTCAGTATTACAGTAGGTCAGTATTACAGTAGGTCAGTAGTATACGCAGCACTGATCACGCTGATATTCACAGATCGCCGCAATCACACGCTCCCTAACGATCAGCGGAAGTAGAAATCCTTATTAATACCATATCCTAACAGCTCTATCCCCTTCTCCGCCGCAAAAGGCGATCTATCCAGCCGGCAACCCACGATCGTTTGGTCTCCCGCTCCTCCTCCTCCCCACGCTCTTCCTTCTCCTCGTCGGATGACCACTCAAAAACGGAGCGTGAAGATAACACGCCAGGCGGTCCCAACGATCTCGTCGCAGAGGCCCCCGAGCTCGACGGCGTATTAGGGGGAGCCCGGAGCGTAGCTGGACCCGCTGGAGGAGCTGGGAAACGATATTCCTCATCACCATCAATGACCGCCGTTACATGAACGCACCGGCGCTCATGTAGGGGTAGAGGAGCTTGCAGCTGAGCTCCCCGTCGATCTTGTTGGCCCGGAAGACCTTGCCACCAAGCTCCCTGTCGATCTCTGGAAGACCGATGACGAGGGCGATTTTCTGGCCAGCAGAATTCGCCGCTCCCCCGGAGAAAGTTATTCGATCTTGGCGGCAGAGGTGCGAGCACGTGAAACCTGGCGCCAGTGTAGGGTGGTGTCCGTAACAACCTATCCCAGATCCACTGCCCGACGGGTATATGGAGATCTCCGCGATAGACGTTCGAAGAGTCGACAACGATGATTTTGTATGTGCCATCCCTGTCAGGGCACGCGTAAACGTCGTATACGTCTCCAATCAAGAAGGGCCAACAGCTCTCCGTTCCCTCGGGACGATCTGGAGAAGTGTTAGCCACGTACTACGAAGCTCCACAGCAGTCAGGGAAGATCTCCGGCTCCACGGAAGTCAAGTTACCAGAGCGGTTATCCATATGATGGCTCACGGTAAGGACTTACAAGTGATTGTAGCCATTCTGACTAACGGCTCGGCTAGGGAGCTGTGGGACGTGTAGCGTAAAGAGGAGAGCGGGTCGGAACGAGCGTCGTAGCGTCAGAACGAGCAGTGTAGCGCGTAGAATCGTGAAATGGAGCGGCGTAGTGTGTAGAGGTGAAAAAAGGAGCGTAGGAATCGAAGTCCAGGGCTAGGGCTATGGACCGAATTTGCCCCGTATGACTTCCGCTCCACTTTTTTGAACGAATACGGGTCCATTTGAGCATTAACACGAGTCTCGAGAGGTCAATTGAAACTGTAGAGGCTTGAATTGTATTCCAACGTTCATCAACTGCCCATACAAAATAGGGGCAATTACTATGCCCAGGGGTATATTAGCTAAGCGCCACCAGCTTAGCGTACCGCGGTTATCTCGCTTGGCGGCTGAAATTAGTGTGGGGCGACCCCGTGATTTGTGGGGAAAATGTGGGGAAAATGCGGGGCGTGGCGTTCCGGACCATTCCCAATTTGCTGAGATAAGGCGGTATTCTCTTCTCTGTATCTGTGGCTAACTATCATATCACTCCTTAGCTAAGACGGCGAGAACTATCTGCAGAGCTAATCTGGCGCCTGCCACCTCTCTCAAGATTTCGGTACGTACCTAGTGTTCCACTTCTCTCTGGAGGAGGTCTGAGTGCGCGGATAGAAACACGCCCGGGGGTGTCTCCGGACCGACACGGCTTTAAGCGCAATAACCCGAAGTCGCCTCTCCACCCGGCTTCTTGGCGGGTTCAGTCATGAATTCAGTCGCTCCTTTCCTCAACTTTATTTCAATCCCGTTTCGCCAACAACGCGCAACCGCTTTTCCTCCCTCACAAGAGCCCTATGCGCGCATCATTAACATATATGGATTCACAGACTGCGCCACTTTCGGTCCATCCGAGCAAATAGCCCACGTCGCGCCTTGCCGCCCGTATCTCGATTCCCTGCTGCGATGCGAGTACCATTACGCACCCTCGTGTGTGAACGACCTGCTAGAGGTTAAACTCCTCTAAACACCCGCAAGTCTATAGTTAAACCGCCGAACCGATTTCTTCACGAGTATTGACCATGGAGGGCCTCCTGCAACCCGCTCTGGCAGGCGCGCCAGATGCTCTCAACAGCATCCACGATGTCTCCGGCCACGCTGTCACCCAAGATGCCATAGATGGTAACCCATCGTCTTTCGAGGATATCGACTGGGCCGAGCAGGAGCGCAGGGATGATGAAGACATGCAGATGATGTTTAACGACGACCCCTCTAAGAGTAACGGTCTCGACCTGCACGCCTTTGGTGACAAGATCATCGATCAGACAGACAAGGCTGATGATGCCATTGACTTCGAGGACATGAGCGACGATGATCTTGCAAGCGATATCGCATCTGTTGATGGCCTTCACGGTACGGGCACTTCCCAGGTTCCAGGCTTGACAGAAGACGAAGGCGGCAGCCATGATACCGATCACTTGGATGATTTATTCGGTGGTGGCCTCGAAGGCGACAATGACTATCTAGCCTCGTCCCCGCTGGCTGATGATATCACGGCAGCGGCTGCCGATGCCGATGCTACACCTGGTGCTGATTTTACCACAACTGCTGCGAGTGTCACGGCTACGGCCCAGGAGAAGCCGGCGCCAATGCTGGGTGGACTGTTCTCGATTGACGACGTAGACACCGACGTGGTGACTGATGAGGCCTGGCAAAACATGAGCTTTGAGGAGCGGTGGAAAATCAACTTCCCGCAGTACAGCGTATCCATCGACAAATGGATCGGTCAGACCGACGAAGGAATGAAGCCGCCCCCGCAAACGACCGAGGATTTAATACGCGAGAAGTTCCCTCATTTCGAAAAACACAAAACCCTCCACTTCAATAAGCTCCTTCCTGAGTGGCCGGCCGAGTATCAGTACAAGGAGCCTGTGAATAAAGATAAAGAGCCTCCCGATTTTGTGCCAACAAAGATTGAAATCGATCTCGATGCCGACTGTTCTAAGCTCTTCCGGATCCCTGACAATTCCCTCAGCAAAGCCAAACAGCGAGTTACATATCACGACGTGGACGACTGGGCCAGCCGCTTTGGTGATGCCATTCTTCTCGATGCGGCAGATAATGTCTCCGAGTCGGACGATGAAGAGGTAGTGTTAGGCTTCAGTCTTGACGAAATATCGACGATATGCGATGATTGGTACTCTGTTACCAGTAAGGAACCGCGCCCGCATGCGAATGCAAATATGAGGCCTGCCGGTAGTCTCCATAATGGGGATGACTGGGACCAAGAATTCATCAAGTCAAGACCCAAGGCGAAACGGCCAAAGTTCAAGCCTGGTCTTCCAGATATATCGTCCTTTGATACATGGGGCCTCATTGATTTCGAGGAAGCTACGCGGACGTCTAGCAAGCGTGTGCGGTTTGACCGCAGCGATCCGTACCTACTACTTGATGAAGTACAGTCTACGAGACCCTCGAAACGCCAGAAGTTGGAAGAGAAGACGAAGCGCATGGCTAGTGGTGAGCTTCACAGAGATGTTATGCGGCACTTCAATATTTCCAATGATGACGCATACGACGCGCTGAAGAACAATCACAAGAATAAGGTCCGAGCCACTCTATCTAATGTTAGCGTTGAACATAGCTTGCCGGCTCTGAAATTGACGTACCCCTTCTACCGTACAAGACTGGAAGGACAGCCTTGGGAGTTCCACCGGAAGAAATTTGACGTGGACAGAATTGTGAAGCACACCGTGAGTATCCGGAAACCCGGCAAGGTCAGGAGAAAGGACATCAAAGGTCGGAGTATACAGGATATCTACAAGACTTCGAAAGACCTCACCCTCAACGACAATTCCACCGTCGTGCTCTTCGAATACAGCGAACAATTCCCCACAGTACTGTCAAACTTTGGTATGGGCAACCGGGTTATCAATTATTATCGTCGCAAGGAACGGGGCGACGAGGAAAAGATACCCAAGCTAGACATTGGCGAGACGCATCCCCTCCTTCCCGAGGACAGGTCTCCGTTTAGTATTTTCGGTACCGTTGAGCCTGGGGAGACTGTTCCCACCCTGCACAACGAGATGTATCGCGCACCCATCTTCAAGCACGAGCCTCGGCCGAATGATTTCCTTCTAGGACATACCACCAATTCTTCGGATGGGCCTAAGTGGTTCCTTCGCAACATTGATCATGTGTATACTGTCGGTCAGACGTTCCCTTCGATGGAAGTACCTGGACCCCATGCCAGGAAAGTTACGAACACGTCGAAGAACAGGCTGAAGATGATTGCATATCGGATGATGAAGAAGAGAGAAACGCACGATGTGTCTCTTAAAGAGATTACGCCGCATGTATTCGAGAAAGAGGATCCGCAGAACCGACAGAAGTTGAAGGAATTTCTCGAATACAGCAAAGAGACAAAGACGTGGCATTTGAAGGAGAGTGAAGCTACGCTTGATGAGCCCGCTATCCGTGCCATGATCAAGCCCGAAGACGTGTGTTTAGTTGAGGCTATGCAAGTTGGCCAGCAGTTGATGGAGAATGCCGGTTTCGACCCCAAGGACAAGGACGACAACGAGGATGGTGTGGACGAGCCCTTGGTTGTTCAGTTAGCACCCTGGCGGATCTCGAAGAATTTCCTCGATGCGAGTGCCGGCAAGGCCATGGTTGCGCTCCACGGCGAAGGTGACCCTACTGGCCATGGTCTCGGGTTCAGCTTCATCAAGACATCTATGAAAGGTGGCTACATCAATGCTGTGCAAGGCCCACTAGCTACATCGGCAGACGCCATCGAGCGCGAGCGCAAAGCCAATGGTGGGCATTCCTACAATGTCAAGAAGCAGCAAGATATGTATAATGCTGCCATACGTGATATCTGGGAGCGACAGAAGACTACTCTCAGCGACGCTACTACCCACGATGATGCTGATGTCCTCGACACTGCCAACGAAGATGACCGCTTCAATCAGAGACACATTGATGCCACGCCCATCCCAATAGATGACGGACGAAGTCAGTTCAGCCGTTTCAGTGCTGCTAGTCGCAATGGCAAACGCAGACTGAAGATCACCCGAAAGAAGACGAACAGTGCTGGTGAGGTGAATACAGAGACCGTATATCTAGATGATCCCCTTGTCATACGAAGCTACATGAAGCAGAGGTCCGCCCTCTCCGAAAAAGACAGAGAGTGAGTCAAACACCGTGTTGTGAGACTGCGACGGTACAGACTAACCAAATCCACCCGAGCAGTGTATATAGCATCAAGCCAACCGCGGATGCAGATGATAACCGCGACAAGGTTAAGCTGTAAGATTCAGAAATATCCACTCACATTACGGCGCAAGCGAATTAGGCGGCATGCTAACGGCACAAAACAGGGTTGAGAAAGAACTGTCACGCTTACTGAAGAACCAGGATCGACGGCAAGTCCGCGAGAAACAGAGCAAAGGCAAGAAGAAGAATGGCAATGTCATCGCCAGCGCGACTGCTGGTGCATCTCCCGACGCAACTGGCGATAAAACGTCAGGAGGCACGACGCGGAAATGTGCCAACTGCGGTCAGGTGGGACACATTAAAACTAACAAGAGGTACTGGCATTACTGCCCTTCCGTTCTTGTCTCTTTCAACCGTTCTCTCCCCTTTTCTTTCTTTTGAATCGAGCTATTCAGATGCGCCAATGAGGGGTGAGCCGTTCGGCTCCCCTTACATGAGCTCTGGGCCAGATCCCTGCGTTGAGAGGCATCACGGAGAGCGCGAGACTCACTCAACAACTCTCGCGTAAACGCCCTCGCCTAGCTGAGCCTCCATCCCCCTTAATTTCCCATATTCTCGGCATGCTAGACGCACGGGCTAGGGACGAGCCGTCCCCATGAGTCCGCGGGCCCGATATGAATGGATGCAGCCTATCCCCTATTCTCCCCTCACTCTACGTCGTGATAGCATCACGGTCTGAGCTGTGCTAACATGACGACCAGTAAATGCCCCCTCTTGAACGGCACGATCAGCACGGCCAGTCAAGGCGCGGATCATGGAGGCTTTGGGTCTTTTAGTGCCTGAGTTGAAAGGGAAGGGGGTTGCTTGGTTTGGTTTGGTTTGGTGTGTGGAGTTTACGCTACCTAGACGTTGCATTCGGGTTGTGGGTAACTTGCGTGTGTTTGATTTTGTGATGAAACTGCCTACCCGCCTTTTTTCTCTTGGCCTTTTGCGTTGTGTTGGCGGGATGGGATAGGTAGTTGAATGAAATGAGTGATGATGGCTTTTTGCTTACTTGGGTGATTATGCTGACTTTTTTCTTGTTTTTTGGGCTTGGTTTTTTGGTTTGGTTGGGGTGGCGGGGGGAAGGAGGTTGGAAGGGGCTTTTTTCTGGAAGGGGCTTTTTTCTGGAAGGGGTTTTTTTCTGGAAGGGGCTTTTTTTCTGGAAGGGGTTTTTTTCTGGAAGGGTTCTGTTGCATTGCAGATACCCTGCTCACACGTGTTGCTGGCGCGTGTATGTATGTATGTATGTATGTGCGTGTATGTAGGTATGTGTGTGTGTTTCTGTAGGTAGATCTGTAGGGACATGGGTGCTGTGCGTGCGTATATGTATGTTGCTTGCGTATATGTATTCTGCACTTTGTACGGACGTATGTGTGTATGTATAGATGTGTCGCGAGTAAGCGTGGCTGCGCTGGGCTTTTATGTGGTATTCTATTCTATTGCTTGGTTGGGTTTTAGTTCTTTGGTTTGGTTGTTTTTGGACTTTTGGACTTTTGGACTTGATGGGTTGGTGGTAGGTAGGGAAGTAGGAGGGAGGGAGGTAGGGAGGGAGGTTGGCGTTGCTTGGTGTTTGTTCAACTATGGGGTTTTGGTTTGGTTCGGTTGGTTGGGATGGGATTCAATGTCACTGATTCCGCTCGCACCCTTAAACAACATAAAAATACCACAATTCGCGATGGTTTTGCTTCGATGTTATCAATACCTACGATCCCATCCCGTTCATGATTTCTGAACCTACCCACCCACCAACCACCACCAATCTACATAGTTGTTTACGTTCCTGTTCGAGCTGGTTTATCAGTGATGAGTAAAAGCGCAAACCAAATCCATGAACGCAGTGCGAATCGGGGTAGAACCTGCATACCTACCTACCTACCACCAAGGGAACACAAAGTTCGCAGGGCGTTCGTCCACTCGGGACCTAACCGCCGGGAAATAGGGGGCGCATTCCAGCCCGCCTATTCTTGGTTGAATGACTTTGCTGTATACGTATATGTATACTAACCTGCCTTATGTTCCCTTACCTTTACCTTATAATACTCTCCTTACTAAGTACCATACCTGCGGACTAAGGTAGGTACGGCATAATGCTTATTTGGTCTTCCTTTCTTTTTTGGTTGGTCTATACCTTAGTAATTGGTGAGACTGAAGTAGGTGTGTGGTGTCGTCACGTAATATCTGGTCACGGAATAAGCCGCGCACTATACGGAATCAAGAACAAATGTGCGAAAACCCCTCCGCGGAATTATTACGCGCTGGATTTCTTTGGGATTGTACCTACATATGCTGTATACTGCTTTGCCGGCGACCTGGGTATTACACTGACTGGCTACTACACACCTAATCTACGCAGCCCGCTTATATAAGATTCGCGTAGGCATTGGCACGAGAGCGCAGGGAGAAGCGAGAACGAGAGAGAGAAAGGGAGGGGGGGTTGGGGAATCGCCCAGGGTATGAACGGTGAGAGGAATAGCCGAGCGCCGTCTCTTTTTGCTTTGTTTGGTGGTGGTGACCAAATGCGACGCTGCGTTGGCCGCTCTCCCGATATCTTGGTAATTGCTATTGGAGGAGCCGGTGGTTCTTGAACCAGATATTGACGGCGGTTGGCGGGGGTGGGGTTGCGAACTGCTGGATTTCGCGGATTGGGAGCATAATCAACGCACGATACGGGTGACGGACGGAGTGACCGGTACTGATGAATGGATGAGTAAATCGAATGAGAAATACCAAAGTTACCCAATGCGGATGATGTCTTCAGTCGCTGGTTTCCCGTCATATGATCTCTTTTTTTTTCTTTTTCCTGATCGGGTTTATTTCCTGGAATTGTTTTTTTTACTGAGATTTGGTCGCCCTGGCTATTCGATGTGAGATGAGATAAGCTTATACCTCGCATTCACATACTACTCACTTAGACCGGGGCTTTTGGCCTTCATCGCCATCCACGCGACGCTGTCGGCGCGGGTTGAACGGTTGACCTTCAGTGTACAATATAGTCAGCAGGGAGGATCTTCGCATGCACATGCTCTCTCTACCTAGCATGTAGCATACTGTATCCCAGTCTATCGTCGGCGTGTCCGTGATGTCCAAGTCGGAAATCTGAACCATTGACTCTGCTGCGCATCGCCTATACGGTCGATGGACCGGAAGATACGGTCTATCGCTATCGGCCTGCTTGGTTGTGAGCCTTACGTCCGGGTTGTCGAGATGATGACTATAGCCACTTGAGCCCGTACGAAGTCTATTGGCAGATATTGACTTTCGCAAGATCAAATCCCTGCGCGATGTGACTTACTTTCACTGAATGTGGATAGCAGTGCGCAATGAGGACACGTTCCGTGCGGGAATCCCGCTGACATCGGGCACCTAAGAGAGATCCACTCCTTGAACAGGGACCTAGATGGAATGTCGTAGGAAGTAGAAGCGTGGCAGGAGCAGGTAATAGTCCTGCGGCGGTGATGATGCCTGTCTCGCATCACGCAGCATTGCCTCAATAGACCTCGCCAAGCGTCCCGTGTACTGGGCAGCGTATTAAACTTAGAACATCATGGGTAAACATCCGAGCCGGCTCGCAGATTGTCCAAGGGCAAAACCTTGTTTTCGTCTTCCCAGACCCGGCGAGCTCGCGGCAACGTCTGTGTCATGCCGGGCCCGGTTGATTCGTGTCACGACAGCCGCTGCAGCTGGAGGACTACATGACGGGCATCCACCCATGCGTATTTTAGAATGAAACGTGGACGCACCGAGGGGGCCATAAGGCTGAGGCTGTTGTCGCTCCACAAGGCCGATCCGTCACACGAGCACCAGTCGTCTCCTTGTCGAAGTCCCTGCCAAGCCTACCGGTGTTACGTAACTCACCAAGAAAGATTCCGGCTGCTGGGCTATATTGTCTGGCAGCAGGGCTTGGGGCTGGCGCGGGTGGTTCCGCGGGAGAAAACGGGCACCTCGCACAATAATAAAGACGCCTACTATTGTGATAAGTTAGGTAGTCGCGTACCATGTTCGGCGAAAACACCAATTATATGGCGGGCCTCGCGGCACGGCATTTGCTATGCTGGACGGACTATAATGTACCGTAGGTAATTCTTCGCGTTCGCGCGTGGTCGACCGAGTCGACGGAGGGGGACTCGAGGTAGAAGCCCGACTCCAGGCCGTCTGGATCTACGCGTCACATTGACAGGACGCGCAGGGTGGTGTCTGTCGAGAAATACCGGATATGGAGAACGTACGCCGCGTGATGACTCTTGTGTCAAGTCGCAGACTCGCAGGAGCGCAAAGCAGATGCCGTCTTGCGTTGCCAGGGTGGGGACAAGACACCAAGGTTTGTGACATCGTTATAGGGCGATGATGAGTGCGATGATGAGTCGGGGCGCCGGTCTGCGTAGTGTACAGTACATAGTACGTATTCCCGAATCCCGTGGTTCACAGCTGGTCCTTCATATGCAGGTCATCGATCTCAGATGGGCGCAAGGATTCCAGCCGCAGGGGATGAGTTCCATCGTGGATTCAACAGGGTCCGCTACAGGTACGCTGCTAGTCCAGGTCGCCTAGGCCCTGCGTACGTACGTGTATACGCAATACCTAGGGAGCGCAGCGTGTTCCGTCTATACGTGCCGGGCGGCACCAATTGGGTCGGGGAGGGCCCGGATTCGTAAGAGGGAATGAGTGATGCCATCATGTCGTGGAAGTAGTGCAGCAGTGTTGACGATGCCCGAGACTAGGTGGGCTAGGTGGGCTAGGTGGGCTAGGCCGGTTCGTTCGTCGAGTTTGTCCGAGGGCTCGGAGTGTCTGGCGGGCTCCAGCTTGCATCAGTGGCTGTCGACAGTTGTCGCACAGGTGGCGCTGGTCGGCCTCATTCATCTTCATTTTGGCCGAGTTGGTTTGGATTTTCCCTGCAGCAACGTCGAGCCGTCATCTGTCAGCAGGCTTTACCCACATTGGCCGGCGAGCCTCGAGTTTTCATTGGCCCGCCGCGCAATTCACAGGGGGGAATTCCATTAGCGGGGCGGGGCGACAGGGAAGGTTGGAACGGCCTACGTTAGCGTGCCTGCTACTTGCTGCTGTGCACGCTAGCACCGCAGTTCCTACCAGACGTGCCGAGTGGACGCTAGCACGAGGCATGTGGCTGCTAAAAATAGCTATTTATAGCACCCCATTCCGGCCCTCGGTAGCGATGCGCCGCCAGTTACACCATGCCTGGTCCAAATTCCACCTTCGCAACTGGTCAGTTTGCAACGGCCCATAGCCACAGCAGCCTTGTCTGCCAGGTCCTGTCCCAGTAATTGCTTGCAGCTCGCGGCAGCCCAATAAGCGTTCCCACGATCTTGAAGGCGCTTAGCGATCTGCTTGGTCGGTGCGTTGCGGCGTTGCGGCGTCGCGGCGTCGAAGCGTCGAAGCGTTTCAATCCATGCCGTGCTTCCCTTTGGTTGCGGACTACCGGTATACATGCCAGCTCCATTCCCACACACGTGGGTTGCCTTGCACGCATAGAACCGTGGAACCACGGGGCCATGGAACTCATGCTACGGCGGGAGAACAATACAACGGTTTCCGAATTGGGAGGATGCACATCATGCAGGCACAGTGCCGAAGAGTGGCATGTTCACTGTTGAATCGATCCTGTTCCCATAGTCCGTAAGGACTACCGGTACATACATGATGTTAGATATACTAAGTGTGAGTACAATACAGCATGTAGATAGTTGCAGTGCAGGCTAGGTATTCGGTTTGGGTAGAGCTCTTTGCCAGTTCGTCGTGTTTAGTTAGTGCCTCAGTCTTTTTAATGTCTATGAAAAGTAGGTAGGTACCAATCCGGTGTCCCAATCCATCGCGGCCCGTTCCCGATCCACCACCCTTCACGGTCTACTACGCCGAATTGTGGGAGACTTGTCGATTCAAATTGGGACAAGAATAGCTGGTATCAATTGTGTCACGTACCTTGTCTAGACTTAGCTGCCGGCACTGGCATCCAAAGCAAGAATACCTACAAAAAAGTAGGTATGCATGCGCGTTTCACATAGGTAGTGGCCACAGCCGTTTATCTGATTAGAGATCTTCGCGCCCGGGTATTCAGCGTCCGGTATCTAGTTCGTGGCATTGTTGCTGACTGCGACTATCGCCGAGTCTGGCCACCACCATTCTGGCTACCGTGATTCCCAAAGACAGATTGTAGTCTATTTTGGCCTCAGTTCGGTTCATGACGTCGTGGAGGGCTATAGTCGAGAATAAGCGCATGATAGCCGAGCTAGACGATATATGCGACAGCGCTTAGCCGCGTCACCGAGTTGTTGCGATTGGTTTAGCGGCCGCAAAGCATAGTATAGCCGCGACGTCAACCGGCTGTACCACCTATATCGGTCCAAGAGCGCTGGCCTGCTAGCACTTTGCAATGGTGGCAGCATTAGTATGAAGGTGAGAAGTGAGAAGTGAGAAGTGAGAAGTGTGTGTAGGACCTCCCTTGGCCTGTCATGCATCTATACAACGCTGATGCAGGCCCTATAGCCGGTCTGCAGAGGTGTGGTGGTGTGGTGGTGGGCGGACAAGGGTCAATCAACTACATGCGAACGGGCGCCAGGGGTATATTCTAGGTACAGAAGCTAGATGCATAACGGAAGAACCAGAAAGCTTGTTCGGTCTGAAAATAGAATTGAGGAGCCGCTTGCGGCTCAAGCGCAACGGAAGGCAAGAGCGCCGGTCTGCGTGTCTACATCATAGGACGGACGTCGGGACTCGGGAGTGGGGAGGAGACGGAGGGGTGAGTCGGCGCGGTTGAAATCTCTAGATAGATAGTACCAGGTAACATTGCGTGGAGGTACCTATACGTGTACTGTACGGGATACGTACTTCGTCGCGTGCGCACGAGAGCATGTACATAACGCTTAGGTACGTGAGTAGCAATCATTACAACGTGATGTACCGGTAGCCATGATGAAGGCAAACTTGAAGTAGAGTAGATGGCAATCTCGAATACCTACTCGAGTATGTTTCAAACAAGGCTCCTTGTTACGATGCGTCTGAGCCGAAGATCCGAGGAACATCAGGACGCGGGGCGATGTAATTGGCAGTAACATCAGCGGGTATGTATAGATTTTACGCATTTGATGGGAGGTCCATGCATGCCATCCTTAGTCGGCAGCGGCATGGGAACGGGTAGCTAGGTAGACAGAATACCGTGTCTCCTGGACTATCCCAACACGCCACGAAATTCGCAATGTACATGATTGCAGCAGCCGTACCTGGTGAAAGATACCTACCCACAGTGCAGACAGGTCTAATGCGAGCCTACGCGCCAACTACATAATGCACATACACACTATTACTGCCTTAGCAGGTAAGCACCTAGCGCGGGCAATGTAGGGAGGTAGTACCCATGCTAAGCCACACGGTTGCAGTGTTCTGTGCTTGTGGTGTACGCACGCTAGTAGGGTACCTGCCAAGTACGAAACAGCTCTAGTGTAGCAGTTAACAGCACGGTCGGCCGGCTCTGTACGTCCCGCCACTGTACAGTCTGTGGCCCATCCTGGCATACTATGTACTGTACCGATTACATACGCCACGGGCCTAGGCAGCTTCGGGCTAAAAGACTGCAAGCCTACGTGCTCACGCTGGCGATGGCGACCACACTTTCATAATGCAAACGTAATAGTTACAGTGCGAGCGAATCAGTCTAACCGGATGCGGGTTGAGGACTTGGCCACTGGGATGTCCAGCTCATGCCCCGTGCTTTTTGCCGTCGCTGCTGCCCGGTGTGTGCCGGTAGCGAGATGCTCAGGCGCTGAGCGCTGGACGGACGGTCGTGCCCAGGTCCCAGGCTCCCAAACAGTCATCAGCCTTCAAATCTCTGCTGCTGTCTGTCTTCCAAGTCTGTCCTGCCCACTGCCCACTGCCCACTGCCCACTGCCCAGCGCCCGCTGCAGCTCTCTGCCCGCGCCCACTTGGGCACACCGCATAAACCCGCACCCGCACACCGCACCCAAGGTTCCCAGCAACGAGCAAAAAATGCTACCTAGTCGTCGCAAAAAGTGGTGAACACGGATCTCTTCTATTATTAGAACAACCCACGCCAGATTCAGCCCCATCGTCCCTGCAAGTCAAACACGCATTCGGTAGGTATCGAGCCTTAACAATTGAATTGTATTGTGCCATTTGTCCTGTCCGCCGGGCAGCCGCGCCATTGGACGTCTGCACTCTCTCGAACCCTCGCTCGGTCGGCATCGCAGCCCGCGCCCGCCCACCAGTACGCTCGACCTGTTAGTGCTCCTTCTCTCCGGTCGCTGGCTGGCACTGCCAGCCTCTACCTGCTGCCCTATCCACTGGCCTCGTCTGCCGAGCCGGTACCTCCTGCCTCCCGTAAGTTACCAGCGTACCTGCCCGCGCGCCCTGTCTGCACCCGCCTCGCTAGTACCGGGCTATCTTATCCGGCCACTGCTCTACCTGGCGCCGGCTACAGCGCGCCTCTGCCCGCCCGCAGCCCAGCAAGTGCGCTGTAACCGCTGCAACTGCGCTGCACGCCCACCACGACACCACCTGGACGACTTCTGTGGATAACCCCGGATTCATATAATCACCCTTCTTCCCTCAACCACACTCCTCGTGCCGTTTCACGTTTCGACATCTTCGACAACTCCCTTCTCTGCTGCACCCTTCCCATCCCACCTCACTCCCTCAACCCAGCACCCGACCACTCCACTTTCGCATCCGCGGAACACGCTGGCTCTCGCCTTGTTCAATTATTCCTGTATAAACTCGCAATTTTTTCTCTCTCCTTCCCCTCCCCCCCTTTGATTACCTTTATCGCATCTGCTTCGGCCTCTACTGTATATTCGTCAGGGATTCGCTTCGACTGGTCTCCCTGAATATAGCCATTTTTCCATATCGCTTGGTTCCCGCCGATATAAAAATCCCGAACCCGCTCTTTCGCCACGCTGGATTCATCACGCCTATCAAGCTTGCCATCGCTCAGCCTCAGCGCCGCGAACTGTCTAGTCGCGTAAGGGGGCGCTCGACCATCCGTGCACACTCGACTTCATTGAACCTTCGCGTCTGACCCGTCCGTCCGTCTATTGCGCGCGCTTTACAAATAACTTGGTCAAGATGGGACGAAGAAAGATTGAGATCAAGGCCATTAAGGATGACAGGAACCGTTCTGTGTAAGCAACCAAAGCTCTTCTACGCCATCAACCCCCTTCCCGACCCTCCCCTTCTCTCTCTCCACCTCCCCTCCTTTCCGTGTCAGCCCTACCGCTACTACCACTGCTGCGTGCTACTATTGCTATGCGGTGCAATGTGATGCGATAGTAACTAACGCGTATACTCGATAGCACGTTCTTGAAGCGGAAAGGCGGCCTGTTCAAGAAGGCCCACGAGCTATCCGTGCTCTGTTCGGTCGATGTTGCCGTGTTCATATTCGGCAGCAACAAGAAGCTTTACGAATACTCGTCGACTGATATGCGGGAGCTCGTAGGAAGATATACGTTTGTTCGTGGTCATTGTTGCCGATCTGATGTTCTAGTTGTACTAATGTGAGCCTTACAGCATGGCGGCCCTAGCGAACATAAAGGCCCCGGCGACTTCAACCGAGGTGGCGATGACGACGACGATGACGATATTGAAGGAACGCCGCCACATGGTCACGAAGGCTCGGTCGAACCTCAAATGATTCCGCCGCACTTCCAGGGCCAGCAAGCCTTTACAAACTTGCGGAATCATACCCAATCGGCCTCTCCTCCAATCATACCCTTCGTACCGAGAGGACACACTCCGCAGCCGCCATTGGTGTCTCGTCCACCATCGGGAAACGGCTTTCGACGTCCGGCCAATGTGCCCCCGCCCGGCAGCGCGGCCGCACCTCAACCTGTTGTGAATGGATATAGCTACATGCCACAGCCCAGCATGTACAGCCAGCAAGTCCAGTCTGCCCTACAACATGGGCCTCCGCCGCCCCCGGCGCAATATCAGTACGCTCCGGTAGCACACCCGCCTCAAATTCCGTCGTATATAGAAGAACCGCGTCGCCCATCGGGCACTCCCAGCTTTGCCCCGGCTCCTCCTCCACCCCCTCAAGCTCCCAGCCGGCCTCAGCCCTCGCCACCTCAAGTCCATATCCAACAACTGCCTCCTCAGCCGGTAGCGCATATGTCGCCACCCCAGCCATCACACCAACATCTCGAGGTTCCCGTTCCCCAGAGACAACCTCACATTCAAGTGCAGCTTATCTCAGAGCCCCAGACACAACCCGCCTCCATGGAGCCCCCAAGGTCGGAACGACTACACGATCGCCCCTCCCAGCCTGGCCTCGACACATCCATCATCAGAAAGCTTCCGCGGGCAAATCAGTCAGGTAGTATATTTACCCCTATTGATGACAACCGGTCTATCTTAGGGCAACACCTCGACTCCTTCCACGCCGATGTCCATGCCAAAAAGGAAGATACCGTTAGCCGGGGCCACTCAGTTGATGTCAGTGCGATATCTCGAGCCAGGTTGTCGAAATCGCCCCCTACCTCTCAACATCCCAGCACCGGTGCCAGTGCCGGCTTCGCCCAAAGCCGCGGTTCAATATCTACTAGTGCCGAGGGAGGTTTTACACCTCCTTCTCGCTCAAACAGCTTGAAGATGGATGGCGCCGCGAGGCCTCGGCTGCGGGTGCAGATCCCCGACGAGGCTTCTGACGCCGGCAGCAATACCGGAGAGCCGCTCACCACCTCGCCGCACGGTACCGCAGACGCGTCAGCTCAACCTCCACGACGCAATGGCGCCGATGCTCCCAGGTTACCACCTCCATCGCCATCGGCAACTACACTACTCTCCGCAGGTGCTACAGGTCCCCCTAACCCGTTCGCCAGACCGCCTCCCCAATCACATAGCACAAGTATGAACATTGACACCCCCGTGTCTGCACTTCCATCGCGGTTTCTCAATAATGAGTTCCTACCGAGCCCAAGCAGCTTCTACCCTAGTTGGGACTTCAGAGGCGACAATAGCGCTACTCTACCGAGTCCTTTGAATTTCGCCACACCCGTTGCAGCGTCAGGGCCGTCTTTTCTGAGAACTGACAATGAGCCGAATTTGGCGAAGCGGAAGAGCCCCGACCTCAGCACCGGCGGCCCCAATTCAGACAATCACGAAGGCTTGGAGGCCAAGCGTATCAAGGTCGAAAACTAGTTGTTGAGTGAACACTAGCAAACCTCACACCACTCTATCCCGCGAATTTACTAATATATGATCTCTGGGCGGGGAAATGGGCCCGTCGCCGCCCTAACCTAACACGACAAGCTGCACACATACACGAACTACAAAACATGATGGGTTACAATTTGATTTTCGAGGCAGACGCAGCTGCAGTAATTTGGATACCCCCTTCTATCCTTTCTTGTCATATAGTATTCATCCTATTCAACACGGCGGATGGCCGCCAAGTCTCGGTTTCTGCGTCATGCAAGTTGCTTCCGGTTTAGCATGGCGTGGCGTGGCGTTTTTCCTCTAGAGGCGCCAACACCTCCATTCGTTCTGGTGTTTTATCGGACCATTGACAACAACCTTGTCACTTTAGAGATGGACATGAAGAATGAGTTCATGGATTCTTTTTTATTTCTTGGAAGTGGCTGAATTGGGAGAAAGGTATAGACTCCAACGGTCACAGGGACGGCGTTCAAGGGGATGGACGGTGGGGGTGGTGGGGAGAGGTGAGGTATGTTGTATCTGTAGTAATACTTGATGTCAAACTGAGTGTGGCTGTCTGGAGGGGGGGTTCAAAAGAAGGTTTAATGTAATGCTTTTTACGTTTGCACGTCCTTGACTTGGTTGTGTGTGAGTGTGTGATATGGTGACAATGCGCTTGGAGACGTGGGATACACGTATTGGAGGAAAGCTCTAGGTTTACGACATGTCGAGAAACGCTCTCTGAGTGCTGGTATGCGTGGCCAAGTCGTGGTATTGCCGTCACGTTCCTCGTGTCCTGGTTCTTAGGAGTTGGTTCCGGTTGAGTTGGGACATTTGATGCGGTGGAAATGCTCCTTTTTCTTTCTTTCTTGAATACATACACGCACTCTTTTTCTAAGGTGTTATCGCTTGCCGGAAACTCACACTGGGATTACGTATTCTTAGTTTATTTCTTTTCTATACCGGGACTTCTTGGTGTGAAGTATTACTATGTTAGAGATCTCATTAATTATGTAAGATAATCACGCCGTGAAATAGGTAGTCAGATACCTGGAGATAGCTAGCCAAGTGGCCCAAGCGCGATAAGCAAACCCCCGGAGCCCGGGCGGGAATCCCGCATCTGTCCTCGGGAGCCGGAACCGGGTAATTTGCCCTTTCTTCTCGCGGTTATTCCCGGTAACGTATCTAACGTCTCTGTTTCAGTGTAGATAGGTAACGGGAGCTTGGTTTCTGCGTTTGCTTGTTTATCTCGGTATTTGGGTTCGGATTCTTTGCGTTGGTCACGACTCACTTGTGCTATACTATATTACCTATCTGTCTCCTAGATCACCCGGTTACTGACAAGGATCTGAATAGTAGGGTATGGCCGCCCGTGCGGTACTGAGGTCTTAGGGCATTACGAGGAAACTACCGCGTGACCGAGCCGATGTCCTCCGGCAGATGTGCCGCTGATTTCTAATAAGTCATTTGTTTCATGATTTGTAAGTCCTAAGTCTAGCTTTGCCGTTGCCGAGGTTAACGTGTTGGACTTTGCCACTGCTGTCATAACGTTCCTGGGTGAGTTTTTCTCACTGTGGTTGGACTTGGTCGTGTAAAATGGCCATTACGCGACATTGACGCGGTTGATTGCTGGCGAGTCGGGGTTTGGACTCTGAGCGTTCTGGGATATAGACTTTCCTTCTGCACGGTGACGGGTACGCCAGGCACGTTGGATATTTATATTCCCCGCCACGTCTGGGGCGAAAGTTCGCCTCGAGACCCCATCGTGTTCCGTTGCGCTACGGGGTTGACTGCCTGTTTGGTGATTCTCCCCCGACAACGAAAAGTTTCGAGGAAGACGGTTCGGTTCTTGCCTTCTCGTATTCCTTTCCACACTTGTGCTTTCATCCGTTTGAAAGGGCCGAAAGGGAAAGTTTGGGATGTACTTGAGTAAGGAACGCTCACCCGCCGTCATAGACGCCGGTATACCTAACTGGGATATCAAAACCCGATTCAACTTGGTCGACTTAAGTTAGAGGATCTGCTTCTGCTTCGAGACCCTTTTGGCGAGTAATGGCTTATCTGAATACAACCACGTTGCTAGGGGAGGCGAGGGAAGGGATTCGTATACGGCACGTGGAACAGAGTATAACCCGAGAAGCAAAAACCGAAAGCAACAACCGATAAAGCCAAATCTTCAGCGGTAGTATCCCTTAGTCCAAGTTGATCCTAGTTATACTTCTCTATTTCCTCGTCAATTAGCTCAGAGGTCATCGACGAGATATACTAGACGCCCCTATTACAAGCCCCTGTGCTCGTATGTTTGTCGTTGTGCGAAGGCTTCCACATGCGAGTATTCCAAGAGACTCGTCAGTCATATAGCGTCGTAGTTGACCCTTATGATCCATTGACGGTATTAGGAACGAAGTCGTATGTATGATAAGTACCTCAAATCCCTAATTCCCTGCCAGAAATATTTCCAAACCTATAGTCCCTATACAAACGAATTCAAGCGCGGATTCTTGTGTTCTCTGATGACGAAGGAAACAACACAACATAGCAGAACACCACACAAAAAACACCAAAAGCAACCAGAAAAGACTACCCCAACTCCCACCCCAAGCTCCAAACCCAAGAAAGCATCCAAACACTAAATCCCATACATCAAAGACTTTTTAAGCACTTAGGTAGGCAACAACTCCAAAAGCCACAACTCATCTCAGTACGCATGAAACGCAATACCAGAAACGATCAGAATACCTTTCTTCCCACAGTAAGACGACTAGGCACATTTATACTTACATACGTAGACATCGCGACAAGGCAGCTGCGACACCGGAAAGTAGAGTAACGTAACTCATCGAGGGAATTGGCGACAAACTACTAGTACTAATAGCATCTAAGACATAAGACGTGAAAGAGAGGGTTAACATCCCTGAGTTCAACTCGGTGTTCACCACACACTCACTTACGGACCATAGAATTCCACGACGACCCAAGCCATACTTACTACAGACATCTGATTACCCGAGTCTACGCATTGTTAACGAAGGCGACTCACCAACCCCGCATCCCATTATCACTGACTTGGCGGTTATACCCAAGTATGATAGCAGCAGACAACAGTCTACAGGACGAAGTAAACCCCAAACACACGTAGCAAATCACATTTAGAAGAGTAAATCACAAAAGGCATCATTCAGAAACGTATCGGCTTCTCACGCATAACAGGACTGATACTATACGGGAGAAATAAGCGCTCGCTCCGGCTTCTTTCTCCCCTTTGTGCTTGCTACCACAAGTGGTACGTACAGTCTTCTCGCCCCCTCGGCCGCCGAACCATTGATTATTTCCCTCGTACGCGTCCTGGACATCCACGCCACCTGATGCCTAGGGCAATCAAATTATCTCACAGATTGAGCTTCACTACTCAGGCGCCCTTAACAACAACCAACTCAAGAAAGAACAGGCCCATAGCCAAGCTACGCCCACACGTTTCCAGAGTTGATGTCCAGGCTAGAACCGAAATCGACAAAGAAAACCAGACAAATGGAATGAATGTACGACTCCAGAAACTCCAAGCACAGATTCAATTAGTAACGCCGAACGTCGAGCGGTAAAATGGCGTGTCGCAATCCTTTTCATCTTGCGGGCATTTTATCCTCGAGGTTCGTTCTAGTGGTATCATCGACAGGTGGAAAATGGAAGAACAAGGGCGAAATGGTATATGGAACGCGCCGACGGGCGAAGCTGCGCTCAAGACGCGATATAAACAGGGTCGAAGACAAGCAAATCTGACTAGAACAACTGTGGTATGAGTAGCGGGATGAGGTGACTGACAATCCCACCTGCGTGCCGCTTACTCTGGGCCCATGTACCGTCCCTAGCGGCGGGTGGCCGGCAGCGGCATTCCCGGGGAGTTGGCCCCTTCCATGTTGCCCGTCAGCTCGGCAACTCGGGCTTTGATGCGGGCCACACGAGATTCAATGGCTATCGATTGTTAGTAGAGGATGATTGACAGTATTAAATCCAGGTAACTTACTCTCTTCGCCGCTGGTTTCGTCATCGCCATCAGTGGTCTTGTTGTACCCGCCGCGGCTTTGCTCCTCACTCTGACGCGCAGCGCGTTCGGCGGCGTTTCTCCGAATGGCTGCCCAACGATCCTGCGTCGCAACAATTGGCGCAGGCGCTTCGTCCCTCTCATGCTCTTCCTCATCGCCGTTTGTGTCGCGCGGGATAGGCGGGGGAGCAACATCGCCGGACTCGTCACCATTGACATCTTTGGGCACAAAAGCCGGCTGGTCCAGTAGAGGACCCTGATCAAACCGTGAGAACTCATCGCGTGCTTCATCTGCATCTGCCGTGTTGACACGAGAAAGTTCTGCTGCAGCTGTGGCATTATCCGTCACATCATCTGCTGCGGCTGGGGCGGATTCTTGGTTAGGTGTCATGTCATGTTCGGCCTCTGCTGTAGACGTCACTTGGGCAGGCTCGTAAACAGGCGGCGGAGGCCGAGGTGTCTGGGGGGGTAGTGGAGATTGAGCACGGCTAGATTCAGCTGTTTTGACCGGCTCGAGAGCCAAATTGCCGACCTCACTAGGCTCGAAACCCTTCGAGTTCCTGTTTTTATTGCGTCCAAACAATTTTCGGAGACCTCTCGTAGTCTTCTTGTCTTCCTTGTGAAGTTTCCTTTGTTTTTGATCGTCAGGACTGGTAGCGCTAGGCAGAGGGGAATTCATCGTTTGGCGGGTGATTTCAGCGCTATCTTCACCGCGTGGCAAAGGAGGCAATGGTGAATCACGGCCGATCGGAACCGGGCGCTCAGCTGGGTGAATATCCTTGAGGCTCTTCCCCGGTACGTGCGGTACTTGTTCGCTAGCAGGTTCTTGGCCAAAAGGCTGGTGGTATTTGTCAGGAACTTCTGGTCCATGTACATTGCCGTTGATTTCGGGCATTCCACCCAGTTGCCCAAGGCCGCGTCCAGCGCTCATATCGCCGAGATACGCTTCACGGATGGCCTCTTTATCATACCTGTTGGCCCATTTCATGGCCGGAGAAGCCTCCTTCACTATGACGGGTTGCAAAGTGAGGACGCTGTGAGTTTTGTCTCCCGACGTGTCCATGTCTGACCGTCCGCGCCTCTCCGGAATATCCGCCTGTTGTCGCTGCTGTTGTTGTCGTGCACTTAATTGCTGTGCAGCAGCCTGAATCTTAGCTTGTTGGTCTGGTGCGATGCTGGTCTTGCTGACGAGGGTTGTGGCAGTGCCGCTCGGGTTCGCTTGTTTGTTGAAGATACCCCTGCCGTTGGACCTGCTGCGGGTAAGGCCTGGTCTACCCCGGCGTGTCCAGCTAAAGAAACCCTTCTTCTCCGCAATATATGCACTTGCATCAAGCTCGGGCGCAGCTCCTTTAACCATCTCCTCCATCACGAGCCACTTGCCTGACTGAATGGCTGTCTCTACAACTGCGCACCTACCAAAGGCAGATTTTCGCTCTGCTGTCTCCTCTGGTGCCAGACTGCTCATCCATACCCACCAGAAAGCTTCGTCGAAATTGAACTGCGTGATGCTGGCCAATTCGCCTGGCTCAAGGGGTCGATCCGACTCGAGCCTACCATGGTGGGACCGTGAGGTCCGCTGCCGGTCGGTTTCGATTGGGGGTAAGACTTTATCAGGGGGCAACAAAGTGTTGGATGGTCCCGAATCATCAATGAAACCTGAGGACAAGAAATCAGCCCACGAGGGAGTTGTCGGCCTACCCATATGACCGGCCGATGCCGGCGTTGTTCGTAGTCCTGGGCGTCGAGAGAAACTGATCTTAACGGTCTCGTCGTCGTCTTCTTCCTCCTCCAAACTACCACTAAACCCGATATCCTCGAATCGTGACCATGACGCGTCGCGTAGTCCGGTTGAGTGCTTAGAACTCGACACCTGAGACTGATTGGCCAGTGAAATCGCCTTAAGAACTCTGTGGCACTCTTCAGTTAGGGCTCGTACGGGATCTTCGTGTTCGGAGAATTCCCGGAGAACTTTGTCGCTTTCACGATACTGGAAGTGGTTCGCCCGACGGAGTAGAGCAAAGGGCGTGGGCGACACTGTATCAACAATCATGACGACTCTGTAAGTAGGCGAAAACGATAGCGTGGGTGTTTGCGGCGGGTATTCGGTCTCCTGCAGCAGTTTCTGCAGGGACATGGGTAGTAGGGAAATACCAGCCGTCCTGGGCTGCTGGGGGGATAGCGATCGGAGATATGCAAAGAACAAATGGCTCGTGGCATCAGCGGCGCTGCAAGGTGCATGGTTAGCAAGTCGCGGTCCGACGCAAGATTGGGGGCATGGCGGCCTACCGTGACCAGATCTTGTACCCCCCTTCAAATCCATCACTGGTATCCTTGTGCTCAAAAGCCCACCATGACGCCATTCGCGAAAGCTTGCGACCGCCTAACCCATTTGCCTTTCCATGTGCCGCGACTGCAGATAACAAGTCAAAGTAATCGAAGACAATGGTGGATCGGGCCTCGTTGTCAACGCTCAGAGGAATAAAAGTTGTGAAAGAATCCGGAGCCATGTTGGAGTCTATTGGGTGATCCAATTAGCATGCTTTTGCTGTGCATTATTTCAACGCGGCGGGCCGTACCTTGTTCGCCAACTTTAAACAACTCATAGGCATCCCAACCAACTAGACCACCGGGAACTCTACTCCAACACCACTTGAGCACACCCGTTATGACCTAAAAGCAGAGTTAGCACGGCGAGGACATGACCAGACGCTGGCGACGAGGCAAGGCAGCGACATACCATAGGCTCTGTCATACGCAACTCCTGGGTAAGAGCCTCTCCATGCAAATTGTGTTTTTCATCGTCGAAGAAGTGGCGGATGAAGGTGCGCACGGCGCTAGGGTCCGAGGTTGGCCGGAATGGTAAGAGCAAAAAAGGAAGATCAAGAGCTAGCAATTCAATCAATTGTCATTAGCTGTGGGTGATTCAGGCGGATGTCTCAGTCAGGTGATTTACCTCGTCCTTTTAGCTCGGCCGTACATCGGTGGATGAGATCTTGAATCTCTTCTGGCTCGACAGACGTGCGTGCGTAGGCGTCGTCCCAGCGCGGCTTGGTTGCTAATTGATTGACCGCGTCGTCGTTGCCATTTTTCTTGGACCTGAACTTCCCATCCTTGCCCCTTATGCGGGAAAATAGGCTGGGCATGGTGATTGGGAAATGGAAGGTGAAATTTCCAAGTCTCCAAGCTAGAACCATTCACCCAGAGCAGTCGGAGGATGAAATTTAATGGTTCGGGTTATGTAGTCTGGCCCAGAGACTCAGTCGTTCTGAAGAGAATTAAGAGATGGGGTTGAAAAAGAGAGAATGAAAGAATCAAAGAGGTATGTGAGTTTCAACGAGCTCCAAGCGTTGCGACAAGAGGTGGGGGGCTCGGGTTGGGTGGCGGAGGAAATGGGGACCCGGGGCCTGGATGGGATAGGACGAGATACCTATGTGCTGGCAAAAGTCGGTAGGGCGAGCGATTCGTTGGTTAAAGGTGACTTCGTCAGTTACTGGCCGGCAAAGGGAACCATGACTTGCATCATGGTGCGTTCGCCAGGTCGTTTGCGCCGTGACTCTGCCCAACCGTGCTGAAGAGGCACGATCAGTTACCGGTGGGAGGACACAGGCTCTGATTTGGAGTGCAATGGACAGCGTAGAAGAGGTAAGGGGGCGGTTTCGGCGGGAAAAAGAGAAAATATCGAGAAGAGAAGGATAATTAAAGAGAGAGACGGTTAGGTATTACCGCTAACGAAATGATCGCGCAGGTACTAAGTCCGGTTCGAGATAGGCGCGGACGAGGGTGCGGCGGCGTGCATATGTGCAGCGGGAGGGTGTCGGCGCGCACGTCGCCAGGAATAGGTAGAGAAGAGGAACAATATTACATAGCAGTGCTGCACGGGTTGAGAATGGAATGCGGGATTCAACGCTCCAAGTCGATCGTTGAAAGGATGAGGTTGTAAAACGATAAAGGAGAGTGGGAGTAGGTAGCTGTCACCAACAAAGGGGGTGGAGATGGAGTGGCTAGAGAGGTAGAGATGACATGGGGGGGAGAAGAGAGAGAGGGGAGCTATCATCGCAGTCGAAGCTCGTTCAGCCTTCAGGGGTTCGACAAGATTGACGTTTTGCTACCGACTCGCGCCTGGAAACTACCTAGCGTATGTACGTAAACGGTTAGTTGGGCCTGTGACGCACCTAATATAGCCGATGCACTGCACTATAATTGCTACTTATAGTGTGCCTAGGTAGCATAGCCTAGGTAGCTATCTCCCTAACTAACTGCGGTAAGCGAGGATTGTAAATAACCGTATCCGTTGACGAGACTGCGGTTAACTCATGTGCAGATGTTGATGGTCCCGAGCATGCTGGCGAGTGCATCTACACACAGATGCGCCTTTAAGCACTTACAGATTACCTACATCTGCATTGTAGGTTCCAATCTGCTGCGTGCATCTCTTGGAGAGCTTCAACAGCTGGTTGAGTGCTACAAGCGCGGAACAACATCGCTCATGTCTTATAATAGAGTCACACGAAGTGACTCGCTCACGTTAAACTGGCCAGAACCGGCTTACCCGCTTGGGAAGCATGTGGGGGTGCTCCATGTACTATGTATGGTCATTGCGCCGGCAGTTCTCGTGGTACCTGGCATCCGCCGTAATCTCGGGGTCGATAGCGCACATATGCAATACCACTGCCACCAAGGTGCTGTCTACGCCCGTTAAGGACATAGTGCCGTGCCTTAGCGCACATGGCCCCCCGTAAAGCTTGAGTGACTCTATAAAGCAGCACTGTGACGGCCTCGTACATAACCTCCGTCACGTCTCTCTCTCATGAGGTCTTTCACCCTCATTTGACATCCGCAGATAGGCACTAGCAACTGTGATACCGGGACGGACTACGGACTACTTTCCACATGCTCAAGTTGGTTAGCAGCATGTTCCAGCTCCATCCAGCACATACACTGATACCTCCAGAGCGAGCAGAGCGCCGTCCCTCGTCGAGCTGAGCTGCGTCTGCGGTATCATCGAACCAAACCCTCCCCAGGACCTCCGCATCTCGCATCTTGTATTCTCTATTCCAGTTCCGAGGCTTCAATCTAATGTCGGACGTACGGGGTACATATGTAGGTAATTATCTCTAACGAGGATCGACGCCGTGGTTGTCGATGAAATATCAGCCCCGGCTTTCAGCAGAGTAACGTCATATTGTCGCTGTTCCATACATTAATCGCGTCGAGATAGTTCTGAGCTCCTCGGGACCAGTGACACGCAATTTCAGAACGCCCCCAAATTACCTGATTTTCTTCGACAATGAACAGCTTCGCTAAAGCAACAGTCAGGCCAGGAACGCGAATGGGTAGGCATACGACATCTGTGGCCCGGAAAGACGTCGAACAGCCACTCCAAGCTATTGCAATGTGACTTGATATCTGCTACGAAGGTAGGTAGTTTGTTATTTCACTGCCGTTCCGCTGACTGTGCAATCACGCAGGTAACGGTAACGGTGACTATTAGTTACCTATTCTTCGCAATCAAGTGCCTAAATCAATGTCGTGCCAAGACGGCGACTAACCCCTTTTCCGCCATTCAATATGTATAAGCGCGTTCTGGTCTTCCCGCCGACGCACGATACTGGAGCCTGACCCTGCATGGAGGCACACCTCATCAAAGCCCTGCACAGACTGCAGCCAATTAATCATCCCGGCCCCGTCGGCGCGCCGTCGCCATTGGCTGCAGATTCTGCTCTGATGAGTTCTCGCGTGCCACGAATGTGTCCTCCTGTGCGTCGGAATCGGCGTCGACGGTAACTACACTAAACCCATATCCTCAGAACCGCCATTGCGCGGAGTCGTCCCGACTGCTTCGTACATGACTGGGTACAGAGCACGACAGAGAACGGCAGATAGGTAATCGAGCCGCCTATTCGATCCCCATAACAATATACTGCGCCCGCAATCGAGCCTTTCGGCCCCGACGCCTCCGATTTGTTTCTGTCGCGTATTCGTGCCATCTCTCACTCAGCTGCCGATTGGCAACGAATGTAACGCCAACTTATTCCGTGCCCATGCAGCCGTGGATTCATCGTGCGCCGAGTAAGTGAGTAATTGGACATATATTGGCCAATCTCGTACTGATGCGACTCAGTTACCATTCGGAGTTGAGGGTTACATGTATACGGGATACTACTTATTAACCCGGAACTTCTTGATATCTCTGGATTAAGTGACGCATACCTACTATCCCCAATATCCATCCAAGAGAGGAAAAGATGTAAACATGCGAAGACGACATCCTATATCTTACTCCATGTCCTGCCGCATAAGTCGTCCACCCGTCTGGAGGTATAGTGTATACGGCCGGCTTCGCGGCAATGCGGCCCTCCGCAACCACAACAGGACAGTACGATCTGCAGACGTAATCACATTCCGAAAAAATTCGGATATCCAGATCAGTGCGACAACTCGAATATATAGCCACAAGAGATACAGCATATAACCCACAGATCTGATCGTCCGATAAACAACAAAGACAAGCCCAACCACCACGAACAAATCACCGCCTAGGCCCTGATTCCGGCATGTAACAGCGAGGAACACCATCAACAAACAAAGCCCACCCCGCATCGGCTCCCCCGGATAGAATTTCGCCGTGGGGGGATACATGAGAAACATCAATTCGTAACATGTGCGAATCAAACCCGTGATGTGTGCGAGGTTGACGACGTATCGGGCCAGCACAACACAGCACTGCATACCGACACCCACACCATCGATCTCCTCACCGTCCGAGTAGTGTAGCAGCGGAGCACCCAAGGTATACCCGGCCCGATCCGTCAAACGCAATCACGAAACCAATGACGAAATACAGACAGAAGCAATTCAGCAAAGCCCGCCAAGGAATCCGAATCAATCCCCCGAGACGTTCCCACGAGGAAAAGAGCCGGCCTAAGTAAGCCGTAAGATAAACACAATCACGTAAACAGCGAACACTGGATCATGTGAACCCCACGGCAGCAATCCGAATTAATCCCACCAGACGCTCCCACCAAGAGGAAAAGGGGCCAAACACCCCCAGCGTCCAATCCGTAGTAGTAGGTATCCCGTACACATATCTAACAAACCGCGTAAGATCCTCCATCGCGTGCAAGCAACAATGTCCAGTTCAGGACTTTTCCTTCGTAGCGTAGTTAGTGTAGTGTATAGAACAAAAACGCCAAATCCGCGATCTATGATTCGCAAGACAACCGTGCCCGACGCCAGACCTGACATAGCTAGTGTAGAGCAAGCAACGAAAACAATAAAACCCGTCCTCACTGACAATCCTGACATCTCGCTTCACGCATCCTGCGCTTCCCCTGAAGCAGCCGTAGTCTTCCCAGTAGCCTCCTCCTTCTTAGCAGCAAGAGCAGCAGCAGCAGTAGTAGGAGCGCCATCAGGGTGCAGATTCCAATCAATCTCGCCCTCAGGACCATACCGGCCTAGCAACCAGGCATTAGTCTGGCGGAAATGCCCGCAGTCGAAGAATCCCCGCGACGCGCTGAGCGGGCTAGGATGTGCGCTCTTGAGCACGAGATGGCGCTTTGAATCGACCTTGGCGACGCGCTCGCCGGCTGGTTTCCCCCAGGCGAGGAACACGACGCCGCGCGTGCGTTTCTGCGCTACTACGTCGATGACCTTTTGCGTGAAGGCCTCCCAGCCGCGCTTCTGGTGCGAGTTGGCCTCGTGCGCTTGCACCGTTAGGCAGGTGTTGAGCATGAGCACGCCGCGCTCCGCCCAGGGCGTCAGCAGGCCGCTGTTTTTGGGCGGCGGCACGAAGGTTGGGTAGTCCTTTTTGAGGGCGATGTACATGTTCTTGAGGGATGGCGGGGCGGGCGTGGGCGGGCGCACGGAGAAGCAGAGGCCGTGCGCCTGGTTGTGGTTGTGGTAGGGGTCCTGGCCTATTATGACGCATCTGACGGTGTGGAAGGGGGTGTGACGGGACCTGGTTCGCGTTAAGTATATCTCGGGAATGTAGGCGCGTCCAAACCTACCAGGAATAGATGTCCCCCTGAGGTGGGAAGATCGTTTTGCCGGATTGAAGCTCCTTCTCGAGGAACTTCTTCAGCGCTATGAATTCGGGCTTGATGATCTCGTCTTTTAGAATGGCCAGCCAGCTCGGATCTAACGTGTCGATCTCGAGCTTCAGGTACGTCTTTTGCTCGGGCGTTAGCTTCGCCACCCAGGCGTCCTTGTCGAACTTTAGCGCTGGGTTAGTCGATGTGCCGCCGTTCACGTTTACAAACGCGGATATGGACGCGGCACTAGTCGCAGTCGAAGTAGTCGCAGACGCAGAAGACGTAGCAGGGGCCTTGAAAAACGACGTGATGCTCCCGTTTATCTTCGTCTTCTTGCTAGCGTCCGCGCTCCCGGCGTCGCTTTTCCGCTTTAGCGAGGCGGAGGCTGGTGACGACATGGTGAGTTCGCCGGCTTTGCTTTCGGCGACTTGCCGTTGGATGGACGTAGGCTGTCCCGAGTGGAAACAGCGAAGCTGGAGAGCACGAGGATAGAGGGGAACTGCCTTTCGTGCCGCGCGAGGTAGGCCGGTGTGGATGGCGGGGAGGAGCTGGAGGAGGCCAGTTGGGAGCGAGAGAGAGGAAACGAAGGACGGTTGGTTAGATGAGCGGGCGAGGACCTCGCGGCAAGCAGGAGTGAAGGTCATGTACGGTTTGCCGTCCGTGCCCGCGTCGTACTGATTTACGTGAAGGCAGAGCTAGCCCGTGAGTCCTGACGCGTCAAGGTACTTTTGCTAGCGCGATTCGACGCGGCGCGGCTCACGCACTTTACGCGGGTTACTCGAGCACGTGCACGCGGCAGAGCATTGACGGTACTCATACGGGGAGGAGGGGTCTGATTAGATACGGGGTATGACGTCTAACGATATACTCTTAGTCAGCAATTACTCAGCTATTATCGTCCCGCTGACTACCAAAAGATTACGGTATCTTTTGTCTCATTGATCCCTTGATCGATTTCCATCTCAATAGGATCTGTAACTGACATGAGATCGCGGAGTCCTCAAACGAGATTGCAACAAGTCCTCAAATCATAGCCTTATAACGGATTGTGCAGAGAGAAGCCTGCGATTGATGCTCGTCCATAGCTGTGCGACGTTAGGTACCGTGCTTTAGGTGCTATTAGCACTCACCACACGGTACCACACTCCAGACATCACGTGGCCCGCTCCACTCCTTAGCTTCATTTCCTAGCTTAGGTGGCCCGTGCCACAGGTCTTCGTAGCCTCCTTCGTATATATAAGGGAGCTCTCCAGAAAGGGCCCCTCGACATACGAAGAAGGCCAGAGCCAATACAGACAGTCATCTCTCATCATAGATCTCCTGCCACTACGTGACACGTTCCTGCCTTCCCCCGGCAATCCACTTCTTCGATCAAGGACTCCGACCTCTGTCGGAAGCTGTCATCCGTCGTTTACTCGATCCACTAGGTATGTGCTCTCTCATCATGTTGGATTAGGTAGGTGCCAGCACCCAGTGCAGACCTCCCGATTCACGGGAATAATAATGTGAGATAACGAAGAAGGAAGTAGCGAAGTGCGAGTGCTGATAACAAGTCGACGGGTTGTGGTTGCGATGGCAGTTGACCTTGGCACTGGGCAGTTTCGATTTGACCAAGCTCGGGACGGGACGAAGGCGATATAGAAGGACAACCTTACATTCCTGGGGCCGTGACTACTTAAGTCTCGTTGTGCTTTCCTGCCTAATTGATGCGCGCCTGCTCGCATCTCTCAATGCCTACCTAACCCAGGAAGGGCCCAGCGTCAACACTGGAGTCTATCTGGCAGTACTGCCTCCTTGCGTAGCATATAGAGTATCGGCCGTCCTTACTCTACTAGACAAGTAGATGAAAGCACTTTCCATAGATCAAGACTCGCCCGAGGACCAAGATGTCCATTTCAAAACCCACGGACTCCCGCTGATCTTCTTCCTTTCTGTTTACCTCCTCCAACCAGTGTATTGCAACTTTCAAAATGCCCACCTCAAGCTATCTCACTGCTGTCTTTCTGGGAGTCATGGCCATTTGCGCTGTGTGTTCTCTCATACTTGCTTTCATCACTTTCTTCATTAAATTAAAGAAACGCGACGGGGCCCGACATCATGCGTCGCCTCCTTTCTGTTTACCTCAAACCAGCTGAGCCTGTGCAATAATTTTCAAAATGCCTGACTCAAGTTACTTGACCGCCGTCTTTCTGGGAATCATGGCCGTTTGTGCCTTCGTCACTCTCCTGGTTGCTAGATGTCCTTTTCAAAGCCCACGGGCTCCTCCCGCTGGCCTGCTTCCTTTTTGTTTACCCTAATCAAAACCAAAATGTCGACAACAACGGACATAATTGGCGCGGTGACTCTCGTGACGATGGCCGTAATGGCCATCGTGAGTAATGCGAAGAAAGCCCTCGCATTGCTGGCGAAACCTGCCCCAAATCCGACTCGTCCCGCCCAGGCCGCCGCCGCCCAGGCCGCCGCCGCGGCCAACTCTGCCGCCGCTGCCGAGGCCGCCGCGGCCAACTCTGCCGACTCTGCCGCCTCTGCCGCCTCTGCTGAGGCCGCCGCCGAGGCCGCCGCCGCCTCCTGCCGCTTCGTCGACTGCCCGCTCCCATCAACAGCCACCCCCGTCCTGCTTCTTTTTTTTTTGTTTACCTTAAACGCAAAAATGAGTGCCGTGGCCGTCACGGTGCTGGCCGTCATGGCAGTCATACACACAACCATCAGCTTCGTCACGTTGCTGGTGACCCTGGGGCGGGCAGGTCCTTTAGTAAAACCTGTCCCGGAGCCGACTCCTACCGTCCGGGCTGACGCCGCCGCCAACTCTGCCGACTCTGCCGCCTCTGCCGCCTCTGTTGAGGCCGCCGCCGAGGCCGCCGCCGCCTCCTGCCGCTTCGTCGACTGTCCGCTCCCATCAACAGCCACCTCCGTCCCCGGCAACCCCGTCGGCCGATCTCAATTCCCACTGGCCTTTGTCACGTTGCTGGTGACCCTGGGACGGGCAGGTCCTTTAGTAAACCTGTCCCGAACCCGACTCCTACCGTCCGGGCTGACGCCGCCGCCGCCTCCTGCCGCTTCGTCGACTGTCCGCCTCCCATCAACAGCCACGTCCGTCCCCAGCTACCCCGTCGGCCGATCTCAATCCGCTTAGATGGCGCCATTCCAGTACGGCCACAATTACTAGGAGTGGATGGGTGTAGTCCCAGGACTTCCAGCAATGCCCGTCCCTCACCGCGGTTGCTGGGTCTAGTAATCCTTTCAAGGATGAAGCCAACACGGGCGCCGGGAGAGCCTCATCAAGAGAGAACAGTAAGTCTTGACATAATCATCTCAGCTTCAGTCCCACATATGGACAGGTGTGTCATATCCAAATGCATCGGAATTTGGCCGACGTCTTATTACTGCCGCATTGCGCGAGACCGCCGGGCACGTACTAACGTAGGCAGGCCCCACGGTTTACCTGGAACTTGGAAGGGAAGGTTATTGCATAGGGGAAAGATACTCCGAGAGCGTATGGGGTAGTCACTATTGCTGTATTATACTGGTTGTTGCTCAAGCTCCAAAACATCTAACTCCAAGGTGCCGCAGGGCGTTGTTATTCCATACGATTGATACCTTTGCAAGCAGGCGATTTCTGCGCGATACAGAAAAGAAAAAAGTAAGGGGAACCCAAAACCAAGGGCCCGATCAACTCAATCAATCAAGGTAGTATTAGTTGGTTGATTCAAAATGGCCATGAATTTCCGTATTAGTCCTTCTTGTCCGGGTCAATACCCTCGATAGTGCTGCCATTCTTGTCGTCACTCTTCTCCGGCTTCAGAGTCCGCGGCCACAGTCCTTGCAAAGGCATATCGCCGCATATGACGTTGAAATTCCTCTGTTCGCCATCAGTGGCCACATATAAATAGATCCGCCTTTCCTTGCCATTGAAAGCTATTACATGACCAATTCTCTCTCTCGATATATGACGCGCGAGATCGAAATGATGCAACGTGTCGAGGTGTAGTGCGTATACATCAAGCCGGGCGACCCAATGCTTTTCTGCGAAGAAGTACGTCCTCATCCCGGCCCACTTCAGATGATCCGGTCGCGTCTGGGTAACCAACTCCTGCTTGATGATAAACCCTTCGTCGTTGACTAGGTTTCTGCTGTTGCAGACGAAGCCTTTGCGCATAAGACGGGCGACGTCGTCACATTTGACTCGCAACCAGGCCCCCCATTCCTGCGCCTGCCAGTCTTCCGTGGGATTGGGGCTGAAGATGAACTCCACTTGTCGCAGCCTGCGGTCTCCTTCGAAGCGGCTCTCGACTTCAGAGTACTTGAAGTCTTTACTGTGACCTTGCCCCATGGTCCTGGATGGATGGATGGATTTGACGCAACTGGGGGTGGCAAGTGCTGGGGTTTTGGACGCGGTCTTGCTGTTGTTGATTTGGTGATGAAGGTGTTGGTTGGAGGCAGTTCTGTGGACTGCTTTGGCCTTTACGGGGTTTGCTGGCACTTATATATACTACTACTACCTCGTTCTCCCTCGTGGTCTCTTGACTGGTTTTAGGTGCTGTGGTGCATGTGCTAACTTTGGGTTCGATTCTTGGTTTTTGCTGCTTTGCTTAACTCTGTTACTTTCATCCCCTGTCGGCTCTTGATTCGGTGATTCAACAGACAACGTAAGGTTTTCGTATATGCAGGTGAAGGCCGGTGGTTTTGGCCAGTCTCGGGTACACCACACTTCAACAACCGGCTTTGATTGATTGGTGATCTTCTGGGAAGAATCTGAGGAACTCTAAAGTAGGCCTGGTGATGACGCTGACTTTGACTTCTAGGAGTGATGACGTTGTGTATATTCTGACATGAGTCTGTGATGGTCACGGTGATTTCATACAGTTTTGTGGGGTTGGTGTGGTGGATTTAATTAATTCATATGGTTGACGCAATTCAATCGGTTGAAGAGTTCCGGGATTTCGGAGTTTGATCGCGTGGATGGATAGCAGTGAAAGAGAGATTTTGAAAAGCTGGAGAAAATGGGCAGGGAGTATATAAGATAAGTAGGCATTGATATTCCCCCCTGACATCCCTGAGAAACGCACGAATGCTCAGACCCGTCTCAAGCCAACCCAGCCAAGCCCAATTCCGTGCCGTCCTCCAGGACAATTGGCTCGCTCGCGGCCATGATGGCAAGCATCCGCGCCCACCGGTCCTGGCTGTGATTCGTCCACTGGTGCATCGTACCGCGCTGGATCACCGTGTCCCCGGGCTTCAGCAGCCGCGTCTCGCCGGAGCTGAGGATCAACTCTAGCTCTCCTTCGACTATCACCACGAAGTCTAGGCTCATCGTGCGGTGCATTGCGCTGCTGGAGGCTGGCGGGATGTCGACGTACCAGACTGCTGAGCCGCCGCCGGGGGCTACTAGTGGCGGCGGGTTGGATAGGTAGGTGCTGTAGGTGGATTGGTCGGTTTCGTTGTGTAGGCGTTGCGGCGCGCGGCTTGAGACGTAGGCTAGGCGGAAGAGGGCGCCGGCTAGGGTTTGGGTCACGGGGAGGGGTTCGGCTTGGGATTTGTCTGTGGTGGATAGCCCGGTTTTGGGGTTTGTGGATGTTATTACTCGGGTTGGGTCGGGGAGAGGTGCCATTTTGCGGTCTCTTGGGATTGTTGAGATGGAATGGATTTTCTGATGAGTTGTATCTTCTCTTTTCTGTTTTGGGGTTCTGTTTTGCTTTCTTGTTGGGTGTCTGGTATTTATGTCGAGCGAATCTGTCCAGACTCCGGAGCTCTTTCTGAGGCATTTGTCATGGTATGGGGAACTTAACTTGACCGAGGCTCATGAGTCAATCACCTCGGCATCCGCGTGTCCCTCCTCTTACCGGCAACCCGGATGGTAACTGTTAACGCGACTTGTGTTTTGCTGGAGCTACCTGCCAGGTCCCACTGATTTATAGGGACGCTTTATTCGGCGTCTCTCTCCTATTCGGCATCGCGAAAGTTATTTGACTCGGTCGACGGCTTTTGGGTAGACTTACCTCGGGATGTTGTGCCTCCCGTAGTGGACTTATTCTTGTTCACCTTCTCCATGGCCGGTTCTAAGTGGGAGCGTGTTGTTGAGTCTATCGTTAGAAGTCCACGGAGTTCAATCAGGGGTTGACTCCCAATGCCAAATCACTCTCACCTTCCATACTCTCCATATCCAGTCTAGTGAGCGTGTTAGCAGCCAAGCACTGGAAAACACAAGAAGCCACGACAAAACCAAAGAGACCGAAGGCAACGAGTTCCCACAGGTAGATTCAGCAATCATACAATCGTATTCCCATCATTAGGTAAGTTAAGTAAGCAGCAGCAAACCAATAGGTACCTGTTAGTACAACGCAAAGCTCGCAGACACCGGAGCTAGATGTCGCATCTTTCCAGTCCGCAGCCCCCTTTCTATAAAGCGAACCGATACCTCTCTAAACCCCCTCTCTAAAGCTTCGAACCGAAGCCGACCGCCTTCCCCCGCCGGGTCCGGTCCACATGCGGTTTTGGGTTCCCCTTACTTTTTCTTTTCTGTATCGCGCAGAGATCGCCTGCTTGCCAAGGTATCAATCGTATGGAATAACAACGCCGGGCCAAATGCATGTATGTAGTCAAACAGGGAAAAGAAAAGTGAAAAAAGGAGTCGAGAGTGAGGATGTGTACATCGGCATTGGAGACGCTTCCCCTCCTTTCTTCTTCTCCACTCAGGGTATTCGTCGTCGTCGGCTTTATGGCTCGCCCGTCTTTCCTTCCTCCTGCTTTCTCGCGTGTCGTTCGTTCATGCTCCTGGACACTCTCTTGCCCACTTCGTAGCTACTGATCATGATGGCGCAGGCCGGCGCCACCTTGAGGGTCCGGGGTATCCATCCCATCCAGAGTCCGGCCATGCCCTCGGTTCGAAAGATATGCCACAGCAGTCGTGCCATGTTGCTTTCTTCGGGCGCCAGGGTCTGCCCTGCAGCCGGCGCTGTCTTCTTGGCCGAGTCCCGGTATACTTGTGTCCGCGTCTTGCCGACGTCAAAAGGCATCGTCGCCATGGATGCGATGGCGCCTGACAACGCGCCCGCCGTAAAACTGTCCACCAAGACAGCCGAGTGGTTCTCCTCGCTCTGCGACCTACTCCTCTCCCGCGAGCGAGACCGGGAATCGTGTGACAGCGAACGACCGCGGTGCTCCTCGCGCATGTCCGTTAGTTTATTCCTAATCGTCTCGTAGCCCATCCAGTACAAGCCCGAGAAGGGTACGTCGCGCCACAGATGTAGAGTGATACCCCTCCATAGCGAGCGGTAGCCGTGCTCCGCAACCATCTCGCGAAGGCCCCTAAACGTATCCTTGAGGTGGCTCGTGGCTGTCGAGCCGGAAGACGCCTGAAGTCGTGTCTTGAAGAGCTCAATGGGACTGACAGCAGCCACGGCCAGTAGACGCGCCGTGGACCCTGCCGTTACGGCCTTGAAGTCATCCCTAGTCAGCCTACTGATGGGGCTTTTCTTGTTGAACCGTAACCAGTCGTAGCCCGTGAAATAGATAATATTGGCCGGAATCGTCATGACTAGTGTGGGCGATAATCCCCTCCATAAAGTAGTGAAACCCTCGTTGCGCGCAATCTTCCGCATGCCGTCGAAAGTGGACGTAAAGGTACGTTTCTGTGCCTCCTCGACAGCGCATTCGGCGGCGCCCCCGCTGGTGCTGAGCCCCTCTAATCTCGGATCAACGAGGCAAGCTTCGACGTTGTTGTTCATGAAAAACACTTCTCGGCAGCAGGCGGTGATTCCGAGGCTCGACGGGCGGAAGCCATTGGGTGTCGACACGGCAAGTCTCCGGAAATCTGGGGCGGCAGCAGGTTGCGATGACGAGCCCTGCGCTTGGAGTCTGACGCGAACGACATCAAGAGGAGTAACTATGATTGATTGCGTAGATTAGTATGCGCTCGTTCTACTCCATATCCAACTGACACAAAGGCCAGGAAGAGGCAAAAGCGAGGGGAAAAAAAGAGGTGGCGAAAATACCGAGAAGCGACGTCAGCAGGCTACCAGTAATGGCAGAGGCCATCTTCTGCCCAGCGGTGATGTCTATGCCGTCAGTATTGGCATCGTCCTTTGAGGCAATCATTGTCGTTCCAGCAAATGCATCCTCAGCGCCGTGGAGTCTGTCGGGGCTCTGAGGGGCAGAGCCTGTGCTATGGGTAGGCATTGTCGTGGGCTGGCTCCGGGATCCGGAGAACGCCCATTGGAGAAAAAGACTCGCGCGGTATAGAGTCGCGACGAGGATGCGATCAAGAGCAGGTCGAAGGCGGGGGAGAAGACGTGGCTGGAGGAGTCGCGAGAATGGTATGTAGGATGAAATGGTGATAAAAATTGTAGGAGTGACTAAAAAATAAACCGGAGACGCTTTGCGCGTAATTCCAGGTTAGCAGCCAGACGCACCGTTAATGGACTGGTCCATAGGTTAATTGCAATTGCGGTAGATCTCGTCGACGATAGTGCTATAGCCGGAGAGGCGCGAGACTCGCGGGCGACCGGGATGACAAACAGGATTCTACAGCTTTCGCGGGCCAAAGACAGAGATTTCTATAGCAAACTAGCGGTCTCTCGAGGGCAGTCGCAGATGCGACAATCGCCGATCGCCTCCGTCGGCTAACATTATCTAGATAGTCTAGTTATTCTAGTAGCGTAGATAGTACTATAGTGGAGATACGCCCAGGCGTTGTTTGAGTTCTTGCATTCATTTTCCTGCTCCGATCCAGTTTGCTCCTCCGATCGCGGCCGAGCAATCATGCCCATGATGTCGGAGTACACTAGAGTCTACAGCATCTTATTACCTCCTTGTTATGACATCAGTGCTAAACAGGTAAAACAAAACATGCAATGTAAGCCTTATCACAGAACAAATCGCATCTTCCAATCAACGCCGCTTGCTCTGGAGGAAGTGGCACGGGTGGCGTGTAAGACTGCAAGCCACCAAATAGCCGGTCGGCGTTAAAGTCCGGAGTTAAACGTATCTAGCCCGTAGTACTGCCCGTAGTTACGTTCGACGTCGCAATGCAACGTACGATAGGAACACTCACGAACAAACCCGAGTTACCTATTTCCCCAGCTATATGACCAGCCCAATCATCCCAGCCCTTCCTCTCCTGCCCAGTGCCGTCCAGCCAGACTACTATCTGCTGACGCCGCGACCTGATATACCAATTCTGCAGTTGACCACCCGGATCACATCTGGCGGAAACAGGGTCTGCTACAACTCGAATTCTCTTAGCAACTTGGTGAAGAGCGGATATCGTTATTAGAGCCTCTATGTACGGTAGGTAAACTCAATAACGACCGGCGATCCAAAGCCTTACCAATCGCGCCGTGCTGTTTCTGGCAACCCGTGCAACTTAAAGTGGATGAATCGATGGGGCTGAAATTATAAATCTGCATTATGAGGAAACACTGAATGGGAACTCATACGGCTGTGCGACTCAGTCGTCGCTCCAGCGTCACTTATATTGCCCCCTTGCTCCTTCGATAGCAATTGGTACCGCTTTGCTTCCGAGAGAGCAACCCGAGTCTTAACTGCGTGAAGTGATAAACCCGCCATGTATCTTGTGTTGGAAAGTTCCAAGGCGGGAGTACCTTCGTGACCGCCGGATGGGTGATCGCCAGAACATATAACGAACTGCACCTTCTAATCCAACTTCAAGTGTCTCTAAACTCAGCAATCGCAAACCAGCCGAGCAATCCAGGTATTCGAATATATTGGCGAGGGATGTCCCTAGATTGGTCGCGCAGCGTAGGAAGCTGCGCAATATGGTAAACTTGCTATACAGGATATCCACCTGCCGCACTCGTATTGGGCAGTAATAACCACCCCAAGCAAGAACGTTGAGCGCATAAGTTCACCGCCGAAGGACCAGAATGCTGCCCGGGTGAAGGTAAATAGGCGCGTTTCGATCGTACCACGCCTCAGAGGCTTTAGAAAGAAGGCCCCAAGAAAGAGCTATCTGGGTTTCCCATAAACCTACGAGAAGGTGTTATTCGTTCGTCCCCAGGAGATTGCGTAATGTAGCGAACGTATAGGTTCAGTCGAGTTGAACTCTGTAGCCCGTGGCTTCGTTCTTGAGTGCCCGAGGATGGGTATATAAGGAAGGGAAACACCGGGCTGTCCCTTGGATTCGATTCCACCCATCTCACTTCTATCACGGCTTTTATCTCTCATCCATCTTAACGTCTATCTGACATTCATCTGACATCCATCTGGCATCCATCCGGTATCCATCTCAAGTATCCATCCGGCACCCATCTCTCATCCAACTCGGGCATCCATCTAGCGTCCATCTGGCATCCATCTAGACCGGCTCACAAGCTTGTTGATAATGGCGTCTCACCATAACACACATCAACACGCCCCCCATAATTCCGCTCTACAAGAGGATATCGAGCCAGAACACTTACCACCCGGCGACGAGCATGATAGTAATGCTTCAGAGGAGAATACACATATAGAAGAAGGCAGCGACAGCTCATCCCAAAGCTCAGATTGGGACAATTATCTCGAAGAGGAGGACCTAGAGGAAAGAAACGAAGACGGTCAAACGCAACTCGCACGCGAAGTTATGGCCGGTCGAGCACATGAAGTCCGCATACTCCTAGACAGAGGAGCGTATATCGAATCCAGCGATATTGACCTCCTGACTCCTCTCGCGCTCGCAGCCTCCTACGGCCACGAGGATATCGTCCGCCTCCTCCTCGACAGAGGGGCAAGCCCAGACTCCAGGGATTGTTACAGCCGGTCCCCACTCGCGCTTGCAGCCGGGATGGGCCGTAACGCCGTCATTGAGCTATTGCTCAGCCGAGGAGCGGATCTCGAAAGTCGAGAATATATTGGCCGCACGCCGCTCATGGCCGCAGCTACGCAAGGCCATGACGAGACCGTTGATCTTCTCCTCGATTTTGACGCCAATGTCGATGCCGGAGATATCTTCGGCCGAACTCCCCTTTGGTTTGCAGTTCAGAACCGCCACGAACCCATCATCCGGGCGCTTCTCCGCCGGGGAGCCAATACCGAGTTCCGAGCCAGGCAGGGTTGTTCCCCACTTGCGCTTGCGGCTGAGATGGGCTGTGCGGGTTCCGTCGAGATACTCCTCGACGGAGGAGCAAACATCGAAGCGTGGAATGCGGTAGGTTGGACTCCCCTCTCAGTCGCGGCTCAGATGGGCCATACCGCCGTCATCCAGCGGCTCCTCCAGAGAGGGGCCAACATCGAACATCGAGACCGATACGGCCAGACACCACTCTCACACGCAGCCCGGAATGGTCACGACAGCGCTGTCGATTTGCTCTTGCGCTGGGGGGCAAATATCTATTCCGCGGATAGGGATCGCCGGACTCCACTCGCACACGCGACTCGGGGTAATCATGAGGCCGTTATCGAGTTGCTCTTGGACTGGGGGGGAGATATCAATTCCGAGGACACAAACGGTTGGACTCGAGTGGGAATTGGGCTCGGCATAATTTTTTAGATATCATGCTGGTACTTGGGGCGAGCGGAAGAGTCACCGAAATTTTTGATAGATAATGGCTTGGTAGATTCCGGCCATATTTGCATTTGAAGCGAATAATCTGGGCGCTGTGCGGATGATCCAAGATTGGGATAAACCTTGACGACATGGAACTGCGACTAGAGGAGGCTGCGTTGAGCCGCTTCTAAGTCGGATAACTATTTGTGTACTAAAGACAAAGATAGAGAGTATTGCCTGAATAGAATGATTTAAAACCAATGATCCGTCTGTAAAATCCATCGATCACCAGAGAAACAGCACCTATCTTGACTTAACATCAGTGCCTGTGATCCCGAGCAGAGTTTCAGAGTCCTTGCTGAGACCGGGATAATATACGTAGGGCTAGGGTCCAAGATCTGGGGTCGGGACCTTAGCCATCGCCATTGATTCTTTGCCCGGGGATCACTCTGTCGCACTTGTACAGCGCTGTCGTTTGCTGACCTAATACAGCATGAGAATGAAGATTGCAGGTATAGCCGGAGACTGTTGGGTTGTAAGGGGGTCGGGAAAAGGGGCTCATCTCCACGGAGGCGAAGACGGAATTGACGGAGTCCGCTACGACGCGGGTTTATCAGGTTTGCTGTTGGCATGAACAGTTGGCTTTGTCCGTATTGTACTCCAAGCATATTTCTACCGCGGTGTCGTCAGGGTCCGTCTAATGACCATCTGTTGGAAGTCGTAAAGCTAGTAGGAGTATATCGACTCATTTCCGGAATGAATTATGATTGAGGCGCGAATTGGCATAGCTCTACTAAACGCTCTGTAGAGAATCGCATAATTATAACTCTTCCCTCTTCAGTACCGAGAGCTACAGAGGAATCGAAAACGTCCCACCTGGGCCGTCGAAATTCCACCGGTAACCGGAACAGGTTCTTCCCATTGAAAGTTATCCAGGAGTCAGAGTCAAGTACGGCGATTCTGTTACGCAGCTCGCGCTCTTGCTCATAATCAAGACAGGAGACATCACCAACTGTGCCTAGTAGAAACCGGTCGTACGATTGAAAGGATAATGGTACATCTAGAATCATAGGGCAATCGACTGACCGGAGACAATCGCCTGTTTCGACCGACCAAAGACGTATAGTATGGTCGTAAGAACTTGACGCTAAAGTACTTCCGTTTGGCGAAAACACGACGCTCGCGACGCCATCCTTATGACCCGCGAGCGTCCGCATCTGCGAGTGCTCACCTCCGTCGGCTGGCCATAGCAGTATAGTGCCACTAGATTCCGATGCTATAGTTCTGCCGTCGGGCGAAATCGCGAGTACCGAAGCCCGGATTGCAAGACCCTCAAATGTCCGTAGGTGCTGGCCTGTGTCGACTGACCATAGTTTTACCGTCTTATCCCAAGCGCTTGACGCTACAGTAGAGCAGTTTGGTGAAAATACGATGCATTTGACCCAACCAAGATGTCCTTCCAGGGTCTGCAAATGCTCTCCATCGGCTGACCATAACCGTACTGTTCTATCGTAAGATCCTGAAGCTATGATCCTGCTGTTGGGCGAGAAAGCGAGAACAGCGATACGGCGAGTATGACCCGTAAATGTCTGCAAGTGCTCGCCTGTATCGGCTGACCATAGTCTTACTGTATTATCGCGAGACCCAGAAGCTACAATCCTGCCGTTGGGCGAAAATCTAACTGCCTGGACCTTAGCAGTATGACATTGGAGCATCTGAGATTGTGCACTTATTTTGGCTGACCATAGTCGTACTGTTTCATCTGCAGATCCTGACATTATAATCTTGCCATCGGGCGAGAATGCAACCGACGTGACTGTATTAGTATGGCCCCGGAGCAGCTGCAAGTGTTCGTATGTCTTCGCCGACCATAGCCGGACTGTCCAATCTCCAGATCCCAAAGCTATAATTCCACCGTCGAGTGGCGAAAACGCGACCGATGTGACCTCAGAAGCATGGCCCTCAAGGGTTCGTAAGTGCTCGCCTGTCTCCGCCAACCATAGCCGAACTGTATTATCATAAGATCCCGACGCTATAATTCTGCCGTCGGGTGGTGAAAACGCGACCGATGTGACCTCAGAAGCATGGCCCTCAAGGGTTCGTAAGTGCTTGCCTGTCTCCGCCAACCATAGCCGAATCGTCCCATCACGGGAACTTGACGCTATAATTCTGCCGTCAGGTGGTGAAAACACGACCGATGTGACCTCAGAAGCATGGCCCTCAAGGGTTTGTAAGTGCTCGCCTGTCTCCGCCAACCATAGCCGAACCGTCCCATTATTGGAACTTGACGCTATAATTCTGCCGTCGGGTGGTGAAAACGCGACCGGCGTGACTAGGTTGCTACAGCCTTGGAGCGTTTTCAGGTGCTCGCCTGTCTCGGCTGACCATAGTCGAACCGTCCCATCACGGGAACTTGACGCTATAATTCTGCCGTCAGGTGGTGAAAACGCGACCGATGTGACTATATCGCTATGGCCTTGGAGCGTCTGCAGGTGCTCGCCTATATCGGCTGACCATAACCGAATTGTCCCATCAAAAGATCCTGACGCTATAATTCCACCGTCGGGTGGCGAAAACGCGACCGACGAGACCCAGTTAGAATGGCCCTGGAGCACCTGTAAACAGCTACTCCAGTGTGTATTGACCTGTGGCCCGAGAGAAATCCAATCAGGGATGTCGCTTTGGAACGTATTACGAATGATACTCTTTGGAGCAGATGCAAGTGCTGAGCAGTATACTTGCAGCGGGAAATCCTGAATTGTGGAAATATTCGTACGGACGAAGCGTATAGCGTCATCAATGAAGTCTGATAGCTGAATGCAGCGCCCGGGCTCGGCCTAAGTAAAATTTAGACAAGTTAGATAACATCGTGGGACGGAACTGAGAAAGGCTGTACCTGAACTAGTGATTTTAATATCATCAGGTTTCGAAGGCTTTCGGAGATGCTGCCTATGAGGTTTAACGCCTCCAACCAATGAAGTAAATGCTGTCGGAGGAAGCAATATACTTTATCTTCAAAAATATGGCGTCCTGCTTGCTGGACGTGATGGGCCCAGTATAAGCACGCATACCGGAATTCTGGCGTTAACCTGTCGCTTATTACCTGAGCATTGATGGAAGAGCGAGAGGTTCCTGGCCATTTCAATTCACATATATCCTTGCGCAACCTTTCGTTCATGACGCGGAAGCAATTTCCCGCTATTGCCTCGTGTGCTTCCTTTTCGTTAATCCAGAACATGATGCTGTCTTGCTCTGCCTTCTCAGGATCTAACAGGAAGTCACGGAACGAAAGATGTAGTAGTCTGACGGGTAGTTCTCTTGACGAAGGGATACTCAAGACCGAATGGAGCCAGTCTAGCCTAGAGTCAATAACCTCGGGATCTGTATCAAGCAACCTCGCTAAAGCTGAGGTCGAGAGCGGGCTGGCAAGAATCACGATAGATCCCACAACATCTCTAAAGTCTTGCATAGCCTTGGTTTTCTCACGTTTAGACAGACCTTCGAGCATTCGGTTTAAAACTGGAAGATAGGTTGCATCTAACTTTGACTCTTGACTTCTGGTTTCATACTCCAGGACAGTCCGGAGTTGCTGGTCGGGATTGCCACATTTCCGATCGGCCAAAAACCGGCACACCGTAGCAGCAAAGATGAAGAGCGGATTGGCCATCGTCACGAGAGTCTGGACTTTCGGTGGAACTGGCCAATTCGATGGAAGTTGTCGATCTTGAGGCACAGAGCGATTATAGTTATCTCTGATACTGGCTAGTTCGTGTTTAAAATATATAGATAAGTCGTGTTCGATGACCTGCTCGGGTACCTCGTGGAGTAGAAGATCCTGATATGTGCCTTGAACAGCGCCAAAGCCCAGTTGCATAGGTAAATCAGGCCTGCTGGTTATAAATATCCGCAGTCTTCGAAATTGTCGGTTAGTGGAAGAGAATAGATTGATGATTGTTTTGGCGTCTTCTTCCTCGCATTCATCGAGCGCATCGACCACGATAACAAAAGTGTCAGCTTTCCAAGTATTTTTGGGAACCCTTGCGAGGGGTTGCAAGATCAGACGGTCGAACTGTTCTTGCAATGTTTTCCCTATAATTGCGGGCTCAGTATCAATAGCATCTTTTATGTATGGAGCAAGAACAGGCTCCATTTTGATAAGCTGAGCGGCTACAGTTGTGAAAAACTTAGATGCGAGCCCTCGATCGCCTTCACCTCTCTTGAAGAAAAAGCTGGCGCCAAGCCGGCCATCTGCAGAAAATTTCTGCGAGACAGTTCGTGAGATGGTTGATTTGCCAGTACCAGCGGCGCCATTTAACCAAAAGACAGTTTTGCTTTGATTTTCATTTGCCCATTCGTATATTCCATGAAGCAGATCGACTCGGGTGTCAGGGAGACAGGTTGAAGTGCGTTCCTCAGCGTGGGAATCGAAGGCAGCATCTATGGCAATGGGGAGTTTGTCGAGCACTAATGTTTGACCTAGATCCAGAATAGCGACCCTGCGTTATGATCCAATTAGTACGTTATAAAAGAGACCGACTTCCGATATAACTTACGCTTGATCGATTTGTAAGCTTAGAGAGATCGTTTGCGTACACCGTACTAGGTCCTGTATGATCTTCTCGGCATCCTTGCGCTCAAATGGCCATCTCAAAGCACGTAGACCAAACTTGCTCATAACTCTGTGACCTTGACCAGGGCTTAGTTTGCTTTCAAGTCCTTGAAGTCGGGATACACCGTCTTGCAGTGTAGTGAGCAATTGCTGAGAAGCCTCTAGCTCTTTCCCGTTGGCCCCTTTTAGCAGCTTCTTCACGGCCTCCGAAACAGCCTTAAGATTACAGACTTCTTTGTAAACCCGATCAATATCTTCCGCAGCACGCTTGACATCCTTAGAATATTGTAAACATAAGGAAGCAACCTTGACCGATAATTCAGCGACTGCGAGGGCGCTTGCAGCGACACCGAACGCCTCGGCCATCTCAAATTGCGACAGTCTGAGACAAAAAGCTCTTTACGACACAATGCTCAGAAAGGTATTCGGTGGGCGCCGCGCGATATTGCTCGGTTCATTGTTGGTTGGGATCTCGTTAGCCTATGGCCGCCTGACAGGACGGCTCGTCGTCGACAATTAGATTCGTTTGAGGCTGCGTCTTACGGCCTGCGTGTTGGCCCAAGCCAGCTGTTTCACTCAGTACTAACAGTCCTGAAGCAATGCTATAAGTAGTTGTGATAAGATGATAAAGCTAGACACCGTATTCAGCGGAACAAACAGAGAATGATATCGCAGTCATTCTCGTCCTCTAGCAACTGCGACCCCACCCCAAATCTCCACGGCGGCGGCGTCAGAAATGCTGAGGGAATTATTGAAGTGGCTCAGGGTTTTGTGGCTTAGAGTAGGCTGAGTCTAACCATCAGGTGCCAGGTTATTTGTTCCGCGTCGTGGCCATTGGCCATCCCATTGAGGCCGTACGGCGCAATGTTACCATGCCTACTGCTGCCCAAGTAGGCAGGTAGGTAAATACCCGGCTTTTATGATACCGCTGGTATAAATCGCCGTCAACATTGCTGCAACAAAATCTTTTGCGATACCAACCGAAATCGCCCGTGCCCCGTCCTAGGCGTCAGGAACCTGTGATAGATCCCGCCTGGAGGTCGCAGGCTGACGTGCATACCAGGAGCCCTTTCGTTGCACCAGCGAGAGAATCGCCAGCGAGCCGGCAGCATCCTAATGCTTACCAGTGCCAATGTGACGTCTTCCGCGACCGGTAAGGGGCGCTCTCGTCTGCTAACTACCTAGGTAGTCAGCCATCTCGTTGCGCGCGATGTTTCTGTAGGTATCCTTGCGCCCAGCGAATGTGACCGTGCAGGTCGCGGAAAGCCTTCTGCGAGCTGTCAGTGCCATGGCGAGGATAGTGTCCTTCCCGCAATTAGCCACAGCTCTTCACGATAGAATTACCACCACATTGCAGCCCAGTCCGCCGTACTCCCCGGATCCGTCCAGCAGTATACCTAGGTAAAACGTACCTAAGGTGTGTGGGTAAAAAGATGCAAACGAGAAAGGGTACGCTAGAACTCGGGGCTTGGACCAGTGGAAGCTGGAGTTCGCATCGGATATGCTTATGTAACAATGATTCCTATTGTGGTTAGTTAGAATGGTTAGTGGCGATTTTGCTTGTAGTAATCCTTCTGGGGAGCCTGGAGTCCTGGACTTGGGGCGGGGCCAACTGACGTTGCCGGCAGTTCCCAGCCAAGATCATCATCAATTATCGCGACAGAGCATTGCGTTTATTACCTCATATGCCGTCCTTGCACCCCGGAACTGAATTCATTGATATCGGAATTGAGATTGAGATTGAGCCTGAGCCTAAAGTCCCCTAGATCCATCACAGCCGTATCCATACATTAATACAATATCTTAATCACTCCAAAGACAACTCTCACCGCATCACCGCTCACACCTACAGTCTGTACATAAGTCGTGAACCACCATGGACCAGCAGCCACCTGAACAGATTCAAAGCGAGCTAGAGAGCTTCAGACGGCAGTGGCGAGAAGAAGTCTCATCACGGTCCAAGAACCCAGCAGCAGCATCATCGCAACAGCAACAATCACAACATCAGCCATCAAGGCCGGCTGTGCCCCCTGCGCCATCATTGGAATCTCGCAGGCCGCCTCGACGGCATGAACCGCCTGCTCAGGCTGCAGGGGCAGTGCCGCAAATTGGAAAGAAGAATCTCCAATTGGACGACGAGGATGATTACGTCCCAGCGCCCGTTTTTGAAGGTGATGGTGCCTCAGCCAGCAAAGCAAAGGCTGGACAGACGACAGACAGCATTGTGAATGAGCCTAAGACAGCCCTCGATTTCTACGAACATGCCGTCGAGAGGGAGTCCACGGGTAAGCTCGGCGATAGTCTCCAGCTGTATCGCAAGGCTTTCCGCATGGATGATGCCGTCGACCGCAAATATCGCGACAAGCACTTTGCAGGCCGCTGGCAAAGGCCTGCGCAACCGCAACAGCCGCAACAGCAGCAGCAGGAACAACAGCAAATTAACCCATCTAACGCTGCTGCAACGGTCCCAAATACCGCCCACCATTCACAAGGCGATGGCGGCAGCGATGCCGCCATCCCCTTATCATTCGCTGATCTCATAGCGAGCTTTGCAGGGCTACAAGTAGAAGGGGCGCCATCACCATGCGAAGGCGTAGCGCCGCCCCCTTGCCCCATCGCCGCCCTCCCGGATGAGATCTTGCTGCATGTCCTCCGGGACGTCGCTATCACGGACGTCGCCGACTTCATGCGGCTATCCCAAGTCTGCAAGCGCCTGGCCTACCTCGTGATGAACGAGGACCAAATCTGGCGCCGGGTATGTCTGGGTCACGAGTTCGGATTTGGCGGCATGCACAAGCATTACCAGCGCAGCATAACCTGGGAGCCGCTCGCGCTGACACTATCCGCGACGCTCCCGGGTCTAGACAGAGACGCAAACATAGACATCACCACAATCACAGCTACGCCGGCGGAACTGGAAATAGACCCAGACATAGAAGCCGAAGCTGAAATCTACACCCCGGAGGACCTCCACCGCCTGCGCGCCGCACAATCCCTTCAAACAACCCTAGCCCTCCACAAAACCGGCGTCTACTCATCCTGGCAGGCAATGTTCCGCCAGCGACCCCGCGTGCGCTTCGGCGGATGCTACATCAGCACCGTGAACTACATCCGGCCCGGCCAGAACGCAGGACAGCACCTAACCTGGAACACGCCCGTGCACATCGTGACGTATTACCGGTACCTCCGGCTCTTCCGCGACGGCACAGCCATCAGTCTGACGACGACCGACGAGCCCGCGCACGTGGTACACCACCTAAAGCGCGAGAACGTGCCTACGCACCGCGATAATACTCACCACCACCACCATACTCCCGGCACGACGAACCCCCCCGTGATGTCCGCGGCGCTAAAGGGCCGCTGGCGCCTGTCATCGCCAAGCCCGGACCGGCCTAACGAGGGCGACCTCTACGTCGAGACGGAGGGCGTGGGGAAGTACATCTACCGCATGGACCTGAGCTTCCGCAGCGCCGGGCGCGCGGCGCCGCGCAATAATAAACTGGTGTGGCGCGGGTTCTGGAGCTATAATCGCCTTACGGACGACTGGGCTGAGTTTGCGCTTAAGAACGATAAGCCGTTTTTCTTTAGTCGGGTTCGGAGTTTGGGGATTGGGGAGTGAGCGTTCTTTTTGCTGTTCTGGTTTGGGGATTGAGGTTCGGTTGGTTGAGTCTTGTGGCTTTGGCTAGTTACTGGAAGGGGAATGGGAACTGGATGCGTTCTTCATTGCGGTAGAGACGAGATTGAGGATTCATTAGAGTCTGTTTACAGTAGACGTTCGTCACGGGCATTCATCAGTCAATCACATCCAGCATAAATAACCACCAATTCCATTGATTATCATGTGATAAAACACGTCGAATCCGTCCAATTGTACTAAACTCATAATCTTTCAACCGTCCTGCGGTATTTCTAACCTTGTTTCATTGGACCAAACTCGTACTTTCAACCCTCCTACGAATTTCGAACCCTTGTTTCTGGTTGTTTGCGTTAGTGCGAGGAGGGAAGTCGGAGGATAGAGACTTACCTACCTAGTCAATATATTGACGGTTGAACTACTTTGTCTAAGTTTCTTCACTTTCCTCCTCTGTGCCTGTTTGGGCAATCTCGTGCCCGTCAACCTCGGTAGTTTCTTCGCCGGGTTGAGCGTTGTCGGAATCGTAGGCGTCGTCGTAATAGCTATGATCATCGCCGTTGGAGGATGCGGAGGAAGAGGCGTAGGATGAGGAGGAGGACTCATCATCAGCATCATACTCATAGTCCGGCTCTCCGCCAACTCTCTCCACGACGAGAGTCTCCTCCTCATCCCGTCGGAACCTTTCAGTGAACTCCGCCATACGGCGCAGCAGCGCCTCCACCTCCTCCCCGATCCAGTCCTCGACGGCGTCGAGGTTTTGTCTGAAGGCCTCGAGGTCGCCGGCGTTCACGGGGCGGCCGGTGTTGCGGAGCTCATCTCTGGCCGCTAGGACTCGATCCTGGTATTTGTCGAATATCCCGCTTCCTAGTCTTACCCAACAGTAGATAATTGCCTCGATTAAGTCGTCTTTTGTTTTTATTTGAGACAGGATTAGGGGCATGATTTAGGTTGCTTGTTCGCTCTGTTAGTTGGCTTTTGGGACTGGGTGGGATGGGATATGGGTAGACGATGCTGGGGTTTGGGCTTTTGGGATTCTGCTGGGAGGGTTTGATGGACTTACGAGTTATACTTGGATGGATTTGTTGACTTGCTTATTGCCGGCTTGTGGTCGGCTTGTGGGTAATGAACTTGCGGATCGTCGACTTTCCGATAGTCGAGTGGCTGATAGTCGACTTGCGTATGGTAGACTTGCGTATGGTAGACTTGCTGCTGGTTGACTTGCGGATGGGAGACTATTTGATGTTAGACTTGTGGATGTTAGACTTGCGTACGGTAGACTTGCTGCTGGTTGACTGGTTGCCGGTATACTTGCGGATAGAAAATATGCTCGTAAGCTCGCGGGTAGTATACTTGCTGATAACAGACCGACTAGAGACTTGCTGGCGGCAGACTCGCGGATAGCAAACGTGAGGATAGTAAACTTGCGGATACGTAGACTTGCCAATGGCGGACTTGCGTATAGTAAAGGATAGTAGCTTGCTGACTTTCGGCAGGCTTGCAGAGAGTAAACTTGAGGATAGTAGACTTGCCGATGATCGACTGGCTGATGGCAGACTTGCGAATAGCAAACTTGCGGGCAGTTATCCAGCTCAAGCTGAAGCGCAGACTTGCGGATATCAAGCTTGCGGGCAGTAGACGAGCTCAGGCGGAACGGCAAACTTCTCAATAGTAGACCTGCGAATAATAGACCGATCTTCTCTGACGAAGCTTGACGATGACGAATGAGTGCAAGATAGAGCAGAGAGGCAGGATGGAAGATGAGGCGAGACTAGGAGAGAAGAGAGAAGGAAGGGAACTGGGCTTTCCGCTTTTCCTTTCTGGTGGGGGGTATTACTAATAGAACACTATCTCCAAGCATGTCGGCGATGCCCCGGGTACTGCGTACATATAGGGGCTGGGTACGGCGTACATCCTACGCAGGCTTTCTTTGGGTTGGCCACTGGGTACCACGTACTTCATTCACATGCTTTCGATGGGTACAGCGTACATCATGCGCGAGGCTGCGCGCTGAGGGTGGTTTGGCGGGTCATGAGGTAGATGGAGGACCCGCTGTTGCGGCTTATCTATGGTCAGTTCAATGAAAAGAAGTTGCAAGTTTGCAGTTTCTGCGATGGGTATTTTGGTATTTCTTTGACTGTACGGTGACATACACAGCAGGGCATCAGTGTGTTGGTAGGATTGTTGAGCTTGGATGACGTTCAGGGGAAAGGGGCGAAAGTAGCGTGAGAGATATAACATGGAATTGTGAGAGTCGACGGCAGTACCAACAGTGATGCGCGTTCAAGAAGCTCTCATCATCCTGCTTGACGCAGTCTGAAAACTGGCGATATATGCGTACTGGTGATGGCGAGGAACTTGGAAGCGGTGGTGAGTGAACAGACTCACGAACTCGTGTTTTCTTTCAGTTCTATATTGGCTATCATCTCATGACGTGAAGAGACTATCAATACATCACATCGTTCAAGGAAGCTGACCCTGAGAGAACTAGGCATTGTTGAGTATGTCGACGTTAAGTGACTGACTTGATAACCCCTTTTCCACAAACGATTAGTGTGAGCGGAAGCATCACGCAAGCAAGAAACTTGCGGTTCAAGAGATGTCAACTGCAGCGACGGACATGTAGGTCCGCAAAGTCTTCATGTAAGCCTAGTGATTATTGGTTATTTGGTCGTGTTCCGCGGTTCACTTTGCCATATAGAGGCTTCTCTGTTCAGCTTACTCAGATAGGGTCCACAGAGATTCCGGGTGCTTGACTGCTTGGCCCTACCCATTAGTTAAGAAGGCTGAAAAGGAGTAACGTTGGCCCGTGGACAGGCCAAGCACAGCTACAACTAAGCGAGTGTCCGGCGGGCATGTTTTGACAAGACAAGACAAGACAAGCCGGAGTTCTGTCGTCGGGGACATGCGGATGCAGAGCACTGGCATTGTCCGTCTCGCTCAAGGGCGCCGGGATGTGCGCCTTATATGTAAATAACCAATAGCTCAGCTGCTCGATGTCGAAGGTGGTGGTCAGGCACATGGCATGAGGGCCACCACCAGCCTCGGGGCAGAGGTCAGCCCGGCAGCCTCAGCTAATAATTGATGCAAGCGTGTCGGAGCGGATCAGGGTCAAAAGCAAAAAGAACCGTGCCGTATACGTAAGCGCCGTCTTACATGTGGATTGTGGAGGTCCGCGCAGGCAATGGTGTAGAGTAAGTAGGACGTGATGGCGTTCTCCAACTCTCTGCCACGTGCAGGCGAGAGAAAGAGGCAAGTGTTTTCCCAAATGCCATGCACGGCAACGTTTCCCTGCAAGAGTCAGGGGATCCCCACACGAAGCTCCAGCCCGCGAAGCATTCGACCTCTGGAGGATTCGTCCAGGGCTAGCCACGCGTACATTCGGCCGGACATAGCTCAAGTAGCTAATATAAAGCACGGGTACACTATTACTATGTGCAGTGGCTGAGTTGCTTGAAGCTGGAATGGGATGGCCTCGTCATTTCTCCAGAGCTAGGGTGATGGATATCGAGCAAGCGAATGTTGCAACCGACAAAGGGCGCGGCCGCTTGGATTGTTGGAAGCTTGAGGCTCATAAGAGATGAGTTCACTTCGTAAACTGTACACGAAGCAGGCATGCCGGGTTGTCCCGCTGTGCCACTGACTCACAGGCCACGTAGGTACTACCGTACTTTACAGTGGACTATTCTCGCCAGATACCTGGGACCTACGATGCGATACGCACGTATACGCAGTACAGTGTAGTCTGCACAAAAGAATATGATCTATAAGAATAGTCTCGCAGTAAGCATAGAATTGGGCGCCCCCGGTGATTTTTGTATGGGTATAAGAATAAGTCTCCGTACTGGACTATGGAATAGATTCTTGGGCATTTTCCCATACATATTCTTATAAAAAGGACCCACTTTCCGCCCGTTTTTGGCAATTTGTGGGTCTAAATTGGGTCTTTTAGCCTCGATTATGTCATATAACGGCCGAAAAGCGTTAAATGGGTGCATATCGCTGAAAAGTGGGTCTTTTCGCATAGGAATAGTCGCAATATAAGCATAGAATTTGGCGCCCCCCAGATATTCTTATGTGCAGACTACACTGTACCTACGCTGCCCAACCTGCACTAAACCACTACCTCTGCGGGCCTATTTTAGGCAGCGGAGCTCTGGCCGCTGGCGTGATATTAGCGTAGCTAACTGACCTCTCTCATTGCCCAACCTCAAGCTTCCCCGGGCCAGGGCCAAGTCCAACAGGTACCACCTAGATACCATTTGCTGCACCTTCCACCAAAGAAGCTCCAAAGAAGACGGATATTGCCATGCCCGGCCTCCGTGCACTACAGCTTCTGCCTGCTGTAGGCTACATAGTGAACTGCCTTGAGAAGGTACCGGTAGTCAGTCTTTTTCCGTGCACGACTGATTAGGTACTTGTTAGTGGCTTGGTCGAGGTGACGCTAGTTAATTTTGGTGCACATTAACGTAATTAGGCAGTGGTGTGCACTAAATAAGTACCCAGGTGCGCTAGTTGGGTACACCACATACGCGAGTAGTCAGTGGTGTGCCAGTGTGGTACTTAATTACTTTGTAACTGGGAACTCCCACCAGCGTGCACTAAGCATCTAGCGTAGGTCCCCTCAGCGGTAAATGAAATAATAATCATGTCCCGAGGTCGCGCACACTGCAGTGCCTTCAGGGAGCGTCCGAGGCACACCGCAGGTACTGTACGCAGCTGATGCGCCTGGCGATGTACCTGCATCCAGCACTTCAGCAGTTGCGCGGCCCGTGCTCTGATCTCCGGTACCTGCTTGCGCCTGCGCCGAGTGAGCTGCCATGTACCGCATCAGTCGGGAATGCAGGGCAGGATCCCAGCAGCGTCTGCACCGACGCTGCAGGTGTTCTACTGAGCTGAGCGACCCGGACAGGGACTAGTTAACAGCAACCAAACCCGCCAGCGGCCGGCCGGTTCCCTCGTCCAATCGTTATGACGGCCTGTCGCTGCTGCGCTAGGGCCTCGTTCCTGGCGCATCTGCCCGCAATCTGCCAATCACGCACCCCTGGCCCGCCTATCTAGTCCTTGTTGCTTCTACCGCGCCATCCACCCCGTCCACGTCGACGCCCCGGCGCGCATCGCTTGTGTGGCTTGTATCCGGTACCTGCGTCTGATAGTCGCCTGCACTTATATTGCCTAGGTACCTACACTATCACTGTGGTCCCATCTGTCTTAAAGCTCTTCGTCAACATCTCAGCTTTGGCGTGATCTTGTTCTTTCTTCTCCCTCTGTCTTTATCGTCTCCGACCCCGATTCAACCGTAGCAATCAATGCCGGTTTCGTACTCGCTTACTGTGACTCTTGCTGCTGCTCGACCCTGACGCCAGCAACTCGGCAATTCCTCGTCTACGTTATCCATCCCGATTCCCAGATTCCCGAGCAAGGATTGGACGCCCCTCACAACCAACATTGTTTCACTTGCGGGCCCCCTCTGCCATCTGCCATCTGCCATCTGGTTTTCGTTGTTCCTGTTTGGTCCCTCCTGGCCGCGCCCGAACCGACACACCAGCTCCCACAGACCGGCTCGCCATGCGCTTTCAGTGCCACCATTCCATTGGCGTTGCGTCGGCCTGAGGACCCGTCCAGAGTACGACCAGCATTCCGCTCTGCCGTCTATTGCACGTACCATCCCCAATACCTGCCCCGTGTCGCCTCCACTCTCAGTCCGCTCCTTGTGTCGTACCTCTCCGATTCACCGTTTCGGCTGGCTGCAGCTCTCCGGCACGCTGCCTTATTTAGCCCCATCCTTCACTAGACAATAACTTGGTTTCATCGAGCTCGCAACTCCGCGCCGGGACCTACCATTTTGGTAGTGGATCTTTTCAGGCCGCCCCCAAGACACACACATAAGCACAACCAGCAATCTGGACGGCCGCGCCATCCTGGTGGTCAGATCAAAGTCGCTAGACCACACGTGAGGTGGGATCGTACAGGGGCAATACTGCGCCTGTTCCTACCGCCCGCCCACCATGACTCTGCCGTTATCTCTCCACCATGACGAGGATCGCTCCATTCTGATCCTCACAGACTCTGATTCCGAAGACGATGATCTCTCTACCGCTCACTCGGCGCCCGTCAAATCGAGACAATCCATCGAAACCATGCGTCACGACAACAAAGAAGCAGCAACCAATGTCCCGACCCATCCCATCCCGGCCATGCAGGCGGCCTTTTCGGAGTCTCTAACGGAAGCAACGAATGGTACAGGAAACTTAAAACCCAAGTTGAGGTTCGGCGATGCAAGGCAACGGAGGACGCGACTTCTCGACGGCCCAAGGGGCGCCGGACTGCATGCCGACCTATGGCGATACCGTCCCGGGCAGAAACACCACGAGCTTTGGAAACTTCTTGCACAAGTTTCGTTCGGTGTATACCTGCTCCTGAATGGAATCGCCAACAGCAATGAGCAAGTTGTCGACATCCTTCAACGCCATATTGACGAAGTGGACGAGTTTCTGGAGACTTCGCTAGAGGATGTGAATATAGCTGTCGAAGATGTCCAGGAACGGATCGATTACCTCAGACTTCCCATGGAGAACATGGACACGTTCGAGGAGATGTTGGAAGATCGCGATTTTCGCCTGCAGATCATAACTGGAAACGAGAAAATCAGCCATATCGCCGACAGGACGACCCTGGCGCTCGAGGCCACCTTCAAAGACATCGATCAGGGGGTGAATGCTGTAAAGGAATTTGCCGCGTACTTGGAGGACCAGAAAGACGAGTCTTGGCGTCAACAGCGGCCAGAACTTGCGGACATTTACGACGCCATGAAAGGAAATGCGCAAGGATGGTATCAAGCGCTAAACGATATACTGGACAAAGCCATGTCGCTGGATACGACCCTCGCTAACCTTACTCGGATTGTCGCAGAGATGGATAAGAGGGCGGGCGAAGTAAGCCGCAGAACAAAAGTAAGTCTGATTTGATCGTGTTTGACTTTGAAGTCACGTATGCCGACGCCATTGTAGTTCTCGATAGTACCTTTCTCCGGCCCTGCCGAACCATCACTCTCAAACGGGCGTTCAAGGAGGTCATCGTCTTTTTCGGTCACTCGATCCTCTCACCAGACGGCACCGCAATTGTACCTACCAGCCTCCCCGGCGGAAAAAGAAGTGGTTTTCTTCGAGGAAAAGGAGGTGGCTTTCGTACATCCCGTGAGTTCTACGACGAACCTTGCGAAGCCGACGCTGCAGCTACCCGATGGCGATGAAGGTGTGTATCTTCTTCAGCCGCGCACGTACACTCCTCAGCCACCGGAACCTCAACCATCTCCGGCGATGGGAAATCAGCCGGCAACGCAAGCATCTATGTTCCAGGATGCCCAAAGCTCACGGATGTCCAAACGAACCTCGCTACGGCAGAGAGTATCGATGAAGGGCGGTAATCTCCCTGAAGTCATCCACGTCCCGCCGCACAACCCGCACGAAATGGGACCCTCTAGGTATCAGTCGTCGCAGTACCAGCTCTCCCCGCTCACATATCAAGGCGGTCTCGCTCCCCAGAAGTATCAGAACACGCTCTCCCCACCGACGTACCAGAACGGTGGGTCTGAATATGTCTCTAGTCTCGAGGTGCAAGAGGTGCATGATTCAGAAGACGGCCCCGGGGGCACCTCAGTGCCGAGGATCCTAAGCACCGTGTCGTCACCGCGGTCCGACAAGCAACAGTACTTCTACCCCGTGCGCGCTAGTCCGCACTCCCCATTGCAGCAACGGCCCCACACATCGGCGGCGGCTGCTCGGCCGCACATGTACCACGTGCCGCCTGTACGGGATCAACCGTCGGCAAGGGGCATGAGCGTGCTCAGCAATGCCACGAACGGCCAAGGGCAAAGCGGCAAGAAGCTGAAGAAGAAGAAGAGCGCCTTTGGCTGGCTGAAGAAGGCCTTTACGCTCGATGAGGAGGAGAGGCAGCAGTTCCAGGCGAGAAAGCAGCTGCAAACGTCGAATGCCTATTACGAGGCTCGCAGCCCCAAGTTTCTGGATGGAAAGCGTCTACCGCCTGATCCCAGGCGTGAATTCGGGTCTATCCGCTCCGTCTCTCGGATATGATTCATGCCGGACGCGGGAGCAATGCAAGCTGCCGCTGTTGCTGTTTGTGTAGCCGCTGCCACCGCACGGCATTGGATGGAACGGTGAACTGGTTGGCAGGGATAGGAACCTGGGACACGGGTACTTGCACGACCGTCTGCGATTGTACAAAGGGGCTTTCTACGGGGCGCGGTTTTATATCCTCTCCGGCGATGATTTATCGTTCTTTTTTTTTCTCGGCAAGCAATGACCATTTGACGTACGAACGGGACTACAATACTTGTAATTACGTTTATGATATAGACGGGCTTCATTTCGTTTTTGGGGTCGATTTTGGGGGACTTTGCATAGCGGCGGATTTGATTAAAATGGGTTTGGCGGTTTGGGGGGTTTGTTTGTGTTTATTTTACTGCTAGGTGGAAGATTGGCCTTCTCCTTTGGGGAGAAGGGGGGGAGGTTGGGGGAGGGGGGCTTGCATTTACTGGGTTGTTTACAGACTACAGTTCGTACTTGGACTTATTTAATTATATTGGTCTTTGGGTGTGCTTTTGATTTGTGTTGCCTTGATTTGTGTGTTGTGGATGGTGATTGCTAATGCTTGGGTGGATTACGTTATGTCTTTGGCTCCCTGAAGACACCGACCCGGTAACTGACGGAGTGGTCATGTAAAGCAAGTGACCGAGTTGGTGTTTTCGGCAGCTGAAGAGATGGTTCTTGGAACCGTGGTTTGTATGGAATGCGGGCGGGTGTTCGTTGGGTTCTAACTTCTTTGATGGGGCTTGGGTTTGGGGTTTGGGGTTGGGGTTGGGGATTGATATGGAGATTGATATGGAGATGGGGAATGAGGGATGGGGGACGGGGATGGGGGATGGGGATGAAGTTTAGACAGTCTTTCTTGAATTTTGGGTGCGTGGTGTGCGATAGGAATCGTTATGGTTGGGCGGTAGATGCGTTTGCGTTTATTCCTTGTTTCTCTCTATATAGTTCGCTCTTGACATTGGTTTATATTGGTTTATATCTATAATCTGTAGGTCGTAGGGATGGAGCACACAGCTAGGGAGTGGCTTACTTTACCGTCTAGTGTAGTTCGTGGTTTGGCTTGATTGTGCTTGGCGGGATAGGTGATCGTGCTTGGGGTCAGGTTAAACGAGGTGATTGCGGGTTTCTTTTTGTTGGTTTTGCTGGGGTTTGTGGTTATTTGGTTTGGCGATTTGAGATCTGGGCGGGACGGTGGGGGGTTTACGTCGCGATTTATTTTTGCGGTGTTATTGGGAACTGCGGGATTCTGTATGTTATGATCTATGGGATTGGGCTTTATGGGTAGTGTACACTACGTTATCACGCAGAATTACGACGGGAAGAGAGTTCAGTTTGTTCGATATACCGGTCTGCTCAATGGTCCGCCGAGTTGTGTGTGATAGCCCGAGGAATCTCATAACCAACCAAAAGCAGTCCGTCTCCGACTCGACTTTCACACCGATGATTACGTCCGTATGTGAATTCCCGTTCTAAAATCTAAACCACCTACCTAGACAACCCAACGATACTATAGGTATTCTTCACAACACGAAACGAAGTAAAGCTAGATGACGAAGAATACCAAAGTTGAAAGGCACGCAGATAAGTACGCATGAGAATATGTAAACTGGTGTCCCGCAGTTTTGACACGGATCTCCAGGGGGATCGCCGTGTGGGTCCGGTACCGTCTCGGCGGCACCCCACCACCACGATCCAGACCCTTCCCCACTCTTTTCAGGGGTCGGCGGGTTTCGGTTGGGTTGGCTTGGGAATTGTGGGGTTGTTCTATTTCTATTTTAGAACGCGGTTTTGAGTTCACGGATGAATGGATAAATTGGTCTTTGCTGGCTGCGGTCACTATTACGGTATGTATTCGGGATGCCGTTGGTTGTGGAACTGAGGACGTCAATTTCTTCTGTGTTGTCTGTTCTGTCTTGTTGGTTTTATGCCTTTGTACATACGTAGTGACTAGATAGGTAGCTTTGGGCGGAGCTTGGTGCTCCCATTACATCCGACGGCCTCGACCCGGAAACCATGGCGCACGTCTTTGCGCTCGGCATCGAGCCGTAGTCCTCGCACCGCTCTTGACGTCTTGCTCGTGTCGCCTTACGTGCTATTCGGTGTCCGCACTCGTTAAGCATGGACGTCCCATGCCCATACGCGTTTGTCAGTCAGGGCAAGACAATAAAGAAACAATATGAGTATCTAGATCCTTACCAATTCACGCCCTTCCAAAAACAAAAATATATATATAAAACAAAACAGTAGCAAATCAAGAAACAACAATCCACTGCGAACAACCCAAACAATCCCTCTACGCCTTTAACCCTCCTTCAACATAGATAGCCAACCACCACATCCAAAACGACCGCAAAGCCGCAAGCCACTCCCTCCTACTTCAAGTGCTCACCAACTAAACATAGCCATCCACAACCCACCTACCAAGCAGCAGCCCCCCAAATAAGCGACGCAAGACCAGACATGTCATTCCTCTACCGCCTCCCCACACCACCACAAGCCGCACGCCCTCTTCCACTCCAGCATAACGACGTACTCATTCCCAGTGCTGATAGTCTTCGGGCTACTATTCCCGCGCACGCCATACGCCGACCAGACGAATAAGCCAACGCGCCGAACGCCCGTCTTCGAGATCCCTCCCGCTCACGGTTCCTGCTGCATCTTTTTCTTCCGGTGTTTTATCCTTTTGCTGTATCCTCTTGCTGTATCCTCTCACGTACGTCAAAGAGGTTCCAACGCACGCCTTCCTCGACGCCGTCGTGCGAGGGCTGCTGGTTTGGCGTATCGTCGGTTTCGCGGTTGGGATCTGCTTGCTTTTTGCGCTTGTGCGGGGGCTTGTGCGGGCTTGTGTGGGTGCGGCAGGGGGTTACGGAGATGAAGTTTGGGTTTATGGGTTTGCGTGGGTGGATGGGTTTGGTGAGGTTGGGTGGGCGATGGTAAGGACGGGGAGCATGAATTGGTGGAAGTCGACTAGGCTGTGTAGGTAGGTAAGTTTGAGTTTATATAATATGAGCAGTTCGCATGCGATGAGTTTAATCAGATACCCGCGGAATTCACGCCTTGACTCTCACGATTATTTCATGGCATATGTACGCATTAATGGCTCGGGAATAAGTTGAACGTAGTCCCTTACGAGCTGTGCCTTGTGCTTATGTACAACGACACCAATACAAGAAATACATCACGGGAAAAACGCATCAGCATTTCAGGTTGATGCCTCGCCTCATCTCCGATTCCCGTATCTCAAACATAACCTGCACGCCGACGAAGAGGGCTGTGCAAGCGCCTACCAGAAACACGTAACCTGTGATATCGTTAATGTCTTGTCCTGGAAAAGGTGTGCAGCGGGTCAGCGCGACAGAGTTGGCACAACTCACCGGAAAAATGCTCGAATATCCCAGCCAGGATGGACTGCAGCCCATCGACGCCAAATGCAAATCCAACAAGGTTGGCCGTCATCATCATGAGGACGTTCACCACGGCGCCGACGCAGCACAGCATGCGGTATGCCGTGGGCTGGCTCTCCCACCGGCGTTTCGGGAACAGCGAACCAGCTGCCATCTCAGGCAGCATGAAGAACACGATCAGCCATCCCCAGATGAGTAGGCGGAGTTGGATGTCGTGCCAGAGCGCCACGAAGGTAAAGACAAGCACGTAGGTGAGTATAGAGCGGGCGGCGTCGCGCTTCGTGCGGAAGCTCGATCCGCCTAGCGGTACGTATATGTAGCGAATAGACCAGCGATAGAAACTGCGGTGCCATGAACGCCAGAAGGCCAGCGTGCTCCAGTTGTTGCTGACGCATCGGATCATGTTCTCGGGCGGATCGATGCCGTCGAGGAGGGACCAGAGCCGGAAGAATCGCCATGGCAGCAGGAGCTTCAGCCAGATCAAATGTAGGTTGAAGTAGCTCAATAGACAGAGCTGGGCAGCAGTATATTCGGCCCATCTCGGACTGAACTTGGCGATCGCCTGGACGTAGTCGTAGTGTAAGATGACCTCCATGGCCAGGAGGGCGAGCGCAAAGCGCAGACCGTATCGGATGGTGCGCGAGAGCTCGAGGCTCGCTGGCCTGTATCGTAGCTGCGAGATGTAATCGTTAAATGTGATGATGGGCCCTGCGAGATACAGCGGCGCATAGATGGCGTACGCGACATAGTTGCGGAAGGAGAAATCCTTGGACATGGCGGGGATCGAAATACGGTCTCGCTCGCTGAGAGAAGCGACATCAAGCTGCTTCTTCTTGGAGTGTTATTAGTGCCATCGCGAGGAGGGTGAGTAGGGAAGAAAGGAAGCATATCGTACCTCGACGGGACTGTGGGCTCTCCTATCTAAGCTCCAGTAGTAGTCTAAGTTGAAGCTGATGAGGCGCAGAACGGTGATGTTGAAGAGAATCTCCCAGCGACCCATGAGGCCGCCATAACTATCGAGCCATGCTCCCCACGCGACGAGATTGCTTTGGGACTCATTAATCATTCCACCTGAGAGGAAGACAAAAAGCAGCGACGCGATTTCGCGGAATTTATAGCCATTGCAGAGCTCGTTTGCGAACAAGATGCAGACGTTGAAGACCCAGGTTGCGACCGGCACCAACTTGCGCGGCAGAGTAGTAGCAATCTGATAGTTCAGGTACAGAATAGTGAGGATCTTGAAGGCCGAGATGCCGTGTAGAGCAAGAAGGTATATTATGGCAAAGCCGAAATCAAAAGACGCGCGTTGATTCAGCCTCTGATCAGCCTCTTCGAATGTCGGCCGTGACGTCTGAGCACTCGAATTGATCCGGTATATCAGGATATTATATAATCGTCGAAAAAGGGGGTGGAGGAGCAGCAGAGCGGCGAGATAGGGGATATTGTTTCGAAAGGTGTGGTATTGTGTATCGGTGACGTCCTGTGGCATCCTTAGCATGCAAGTTCACTATTCATCATATCGGCCAGAGCATCGAGCACAATGGCTTACAATCTTGCGGCCGGGGATCCAACCTGGCGAAAGGTAATGCTCGTAGTTCTTGTAGTTGGGATGGGTAGCTGGGTAGAACCGTCAGTGGACGAAGCTAGCAGATGGAGGATCAGGCAAGCAAGCAGCATTACTTCGTGAGGCATCGTAGGCCACCCTGAACATGTATGGGACTGTTACAATGAAGACGAGATAGTACAGGTAGAACTCGGGCGTGTTCCACCTCGATGGCGTCGCAGGCGGTGCTCGACTATTCCACTTCGCGGCACGTTCTTTACTCGCAGCGGCGGCATGGCTCCGGGCTTCTATGACAGTTTCGTAGGGGGTTGTCGACGAGACGGTGAAGCGAGTGTCGAGAGTATCGAGATCGTAGATGTTGCGAAGGAATGATAGAGCGCCCATCGTGAATCCCCTTTTGACAGGCAGCAATGCCTGTAAGCAGTATACCCGGGTCACCGCAACATCAGGAAGCTGGTTTTGGACGGAGAGTCGCAGAAATAGATACGATTGCTTCGCAGATATAAGACAGAAAGGCGACGTTGGACTCCGGCCGGGATAAAGGGGGAGCTTGGTGTACCATGGCGGTAATACATGCTGTAGGTGTCGGTCTTCGTGACGGCACTCCCGATCGTGAGGTCCGCGCCCGCGTCATTGTGTTAAGTGCATAGTTTGTTATAAGTGGGGCATTGTGAACGGAAATATGCTCATACTAAGTTATATGCCATTATAAAGTATTTAAATATACCGATAGTTGCATAACTCTACGTCCTCATTTGCGAAAGTACCGCCATCTTGTTGTAGGTACTTCGTACAGCACTCATCCGAGTCGGAATCACCAAATGTAACAGCACGACAATGAGTAGCTCGGGACGTTTCATTTTAAGACACAAATGCGTATCGGCTATTTGCCGATTTTGCCCGCTCCTCCTTAATTTACTGTTCAGCTCAACCATATCGTTTCGCCCTTCCGTCTCGGCCGAGCGCCGAATCAGAGGCATTGGGAATACCCTAGCATTGATCAGCCATCTGAAATCCTCACGACAGGACGTCGATCTACTTACAATAATTCATATAGGTGCATTTGTACGGGCTCGCGCACTGAAAACAGTCTTGTTAGTTTATGTTCTGGAACGTGAGAATCTGGTGTACGTACTGTTGTCGTACCCGTATATCCGCTGCCGCCACACTGGGCATATTCTGGTGCCCCTACTCCAGCCGTCGTTGTTGTCGCTGCGGTCGTAGTGGTCACGCTTGGGGTGGAAGTTGGTCCAGTTGTGGTGGTTGTGGTGTTCGATCCCTGCGTTGACCGACAAAGGTCAGTTTTGTTGTTGGGCCGCTCCGGTTCCCGTTGACCGAACAACAACACGTCAATTTGGAGTTGGGCTTACCGTGATGCCGAACCACTGCATGTCAGCATCGCCGAAGATATCGATATTATGTGTAATGCCCTAATAAACACCGTTAGTCAAACCAGGCCCCTGAACCCCGGGCGGTACGAAGCCAAAGCCGGGCAGAAGAAACGAAAGAAACAACTCATCCAACTTACTTGGCCCAGGACACCTTCGACATTAGGCCCGAACACATAGCGAGTGTACGGACTCCGGGGGTCATTGGGATACGTAGCAGTCGCCGTGGTCGAATACCCGAAGATACCGGTCCACTGCTTGATCGTCTCGTAGTAGTTCTGCGGGTACAGCGTCGTGTCGGCCGTGCCGTGATGGATCCGCATCCGCGGTCGCGGACCCGTGTACCCCGGGTACGCCCCCTTTACTGCGTTTGCCCAGTACTCCTGGGTTAGGTCCAGCTCACCTTCCGCGCAGGTGGTGTTCCACCCGTCGACTGTTCCCGTGTAGAAACAGGTCGCCGGCACACCAGAATATACGACCCCCGCCGCGAACATTTCGGGGTATGTCGCTGCCATCACGTTCTATACAGTGATTAGCGATGCTGTTATAATAAGCGCGAGACGAATGAAAAAAGGACTTGCCGTCATCATGGCGCCGGACGAGGTCCCGGTCACGAAAACCCGACTCTTGTCCCCGTTATACTGGTTCAGCGTGTAGGTTACCATGTTGGCAATAGAGTTACTGTCAGCGCCGCCATCGTGCGTTAGGGACGCCGTCGACGACACGTCCCAGCAGGTACCGCTGTACGGCGACTCAGGATAGATGACGATGAAGCCATATTGCTCGGAGAGGGTGGCATACGGCGTCCCGGAGTAATAGGCCGAAGCGGTGCCGGTGCAATAGTGGATGGCGACGATGATAGCCGGGTTCGTGGCTAGGTTGGCCGGCACGTAGATGTACATCTTTGTGCCTGAGGTGTTCGCGCCGAAGTTGGTGACCTGTTGTAACGATGCCCGCCTCACCAACTCTGCTGCGGTGCCCCCGCAGAGGGCGAGGGCCGACGTGATCGCGCTTAGAAAACGCATGTTGTTTTCTTGTCTATCTCCCGGAGAATTGGCCAAAGAGCATACCAGCTGCCCTCCCCCTCCCAGTAATGAGGGGTGGTGAAGGTCAGTTATATGTAGAATATTCAGCCAAGCCGAACTGGCGACGACGGACGACTTGGCTCCGGTCAGTTCGGATGGCCGGATTAGACATGGGGGCTCTCGTATGGGTCTGTCCCGGATATGTGTAGGGCTGTGTTGTGATATTCAAGCGTTGCTCTAACCCCTGACAGACGTCAACCGTGCAGGTCATACTTCGATAATAACAGAAGCTCTAATGCTGCAAAAGTACCAACTCGCATCGACCATCATGTATTCCCTTACCGTCAATGCCGGGATACGCGTAATTGCCAGGGGTTTGTGTGTCTCGTTGGGGACGCGGAAGTGAGGTCCGTTACCCAGATTAGTTGTAGCGGGCGGAGATCTTACACCAATTGACTGATTGATACTCTGGCGTATTCGTCGATACAGGGTAACGGCTGAATGACTTACTTTTGTCCTTGGAGTCTTCCACTGCAGGTTGTTTGGTCAGTGAGGTTGTATACAATATTCACCGTTGTTCACCCGCGTGACCTTAACGATGTCGAACATCTGCGATGCAGTATGTACCCGATCTCACAAGGGCACGTTATTGATAGGCAAGGAGATTGTGTTCCCCGTACTGACACGCGGATACTTGTACGATTTATATTATTTATTCACTTGACAAACGATCTGGTCTTACGCGACAACTATTTCCTAAATATAATCTGGCAGACGAAGCTATCGTGTGGGCGGCATGGAACTGATCTCATCGGGCGAAGACGATGAGGCGCATATTATCTACTGTACGTGCTGCCAGCGATGGGTTATCCGCCCTGCTTGAAAACGATCACTATTCAACGCCCATCTAATAAGCTTTCACATTACCGCGGCGAATCTGTCGTGCGCCAGGAGAGATCTACCATATAAGGGCGGCGCACGCAGCGAGGACGCGAGTATCCAAGATACTCCGAATCAAGCCAGCGGAAGCCATTGGCCAAGATATCTATGAACGAGAGTATGATCACCGAGACTTAGTATCGAGAGCAAGTGCGTCGCCGAGTGAGCCCGGGGGTAAGCAGCCCTTGAGCATCGCAAGTTAGACCAGGAAAAGGCCGGTCTGGTTCTACGATCGAATTAATGCTAGATACCCTGGCCGTACGTATCGGTGAACCAAACCGTTCAGCGAAGACAAAGGTGTGACCTAGGAAGCCAGAATTGCCGATGTTTTCGTGCATTTATCGCGGTCTGGCGTGCGGAGAGTCGTCTTAGTGTAAGTGCACCAAGTCAGATACCATCCGAAGCAGAATGAGATAGACGGCCGTGATGCCAAGTCTGAAATGTTAGCAAGTAGTAAAGTTCGTAACGAGACAAGGCAGTGTCCCCCTGGCCGTGTAGCTAGCCAGCGAAACAAGAGACCAACCGCTCCCAGTCCCGGGAACGTCGTAGCCAAGTATTTCCCGTCCGTCTTTTCCACTTACTCTTCAGATCAGATCGGATACCATCATTGACGACAGTCAGACTCGAGCGAGGTTTACCTCTAAGGTGAAAGTGGATTCCCGGCAGAAGCTCGGAGATACGCGGAGAGACTCATAGGGTGAAAACGGAAGGGGATCAATAACGTCCTCGGTGGCGCAATTGGCTAGCGCGTCTGACTGTTAATCAGGAGGTTGAAAGTTCGAGCCTTTCCCGGGGAGTTGATTTTTTCTTTTCTTTTATATTTTTTTGCCCTTGTTTTTCATTTTTGGTTGATGAAGATGTCGTGATTCGTCACGGAAAAGTGATTGCCGGTTCTAGAGGCTTTGCGCTTGACGGTGTCCTTGCCTCTAGGTATCCTTCCTGCCATCTCAAATATGACCCAGCGATGGTAGTCCAGTGTCGAGTATGGTAGGGTCCCACGATTATAGTATTGCAATTGCAGTTGTGCGATGGCAATTCCAATGGGATTTGCGCTCCGTTAGACGCAATGGAGATTGACATCGGATCCGGATTCCGGTCCTCTCTCCGGCGCTCTGATTGACCTCAATCCTGCACAAGTGATTTGGGCTTTGTCATCTGGAGTCTTTAGTAGAGTGGTCAGCTATTTGCTGCCTAACACGCGAAAACAAATCGATTCACACGTTGATATTGCTCATATTGGATGTGATAACCGGCGACAAAGAAAGGAAAGACTTAAGGTAGTCTTTCCCGTCCCTTCCCCGTTGCGGCGCTCAAACGTAGACACTCTGTGTTGATGGCTCGCCAACTGTACCAAATGACGGTATGTTCTAGCGGACGGTTACGCCGCTGAGCTCCCCTTTCCTCAGGGGAACATAGGCTAGAGATTGTGGCCAGGATCCGGGCCTTCGTTCACAGGGCCGTATGGGCGGTGGAATTGTGCGGGAACCCCGTTGTGCCTGACCGGATTCATCTTTAAGGCGAGGGTGATGGGATCGATGGTGTCAGCCGTTAATATCTCGGTACCCAGGGGATGAGAGGCCGGCTGCCAAGGGTACGGGCGTGACGGAATGTCCGCGCCGGCGCGATTGTAGCGACGACCATGAAGAAAGTCACGAGGGGTGAATTGGAGTCAAAGTTGTTAAAGAATTGGCTGTACGGTGGGCGCGGGGTAGCGGGGTAGGCGACATTATTGAACATTGCGCATCCAAACCTTCAACAATCACCGACGTCCTCGGTGGCGCAATTGGCTAGCGCGTCGTAAGTTGCATCTCGGTATTAGAAGGATGATCATGATGTCTAACAGTGTTATAGTGACTGTTAATCAGGAGGTTGAAAGTTCGAGCCTTTCCCGGGGAGTTTTTTTTCCTTTTTCCCCTTTCAAGTGACTATTACTTTTAGTACGACGACTTTCTTATTCGGCACCACGCAGACCGGCGTCAACAGTTGCCTATCCTCGGTGGCGCAATTGGCTAGCGCGTCGTAAGTTCACTTGCCAAAGAGATGGATGATCATGTCTTCTAACAATCTGACAGTGACTGTTAATCAGGAGGTTGAAAGTTCGAGCCTTTCCCGGGGAGTCCTTTTTGCCTGTCTTTTGCCCGGCACTTAAGTGCTTGATACATAATATCAGCCCTAAGGGTGAACGGCTTGTCAACAATGTGTACGGTATCCTGTACGCACTGAAAGATGATGGGCACGAATCGACCGGTTGGCTACTTTTTTCAGCAGAAGAGTCTCTAGCTTTTGCGGCGTGACAGCTGATAGCCCGAGGTAACCATAGCGGATTGCACAACCCGGTCACTGGGCCAGGACCAACTTCTGCCGAGCAAGAACTAAGAATGAGTTGTGTCCATCGAAGTTCCTACGGCGGTATGGCTTTTCCACATGTAAAATACCTACCAGTACCTACTTACTTCGTACCTACTCGTGCCATCGTGAATGCTGTACATTATGTAAGTGGACCCAACTAGTTATCGCTTATACCTGCCTACTGGAGGAGTAGCGCAGCGTCCGGTTTTCTAGTGTACACCAGCAGACGTTTTCCCCATTTCCTAAGTTGCGTTGTCGCCAAAGACGTTATATCGGCTCGCGTTCGACAACTGACCCGTCGTCCTCGGTGGCGCAATTGGCTAGCGCGTCTGACTGTTAATCAGGAGGTTGAAAGTTCGAGCCTTTCCCGGGGAGATTTTTGCCGTGGTTCTCTTTTTTGTCCCTCGTATGTAGGTAGGCTTCAAAGTTTGTTGGTGGAGGATCTGGACCTCTCTCTGTTGCAATGAACGATTCCTTGGTCTATCAGGTTTAAATCCGCCTGGTAAATGCATGCCTATGCCGGTAGTCTCAGTGTTTCTTCGGCATTGCTCAACGGGCTTCGTAAGAAGCTCAATTGAGTGACGTTGCGGTCGCCAGATGCTTGAGAGTGTTTGAATGAGCATCGCTCGGAACCGTTCTGACAAGAAGTATCTATAACAGACATTCGAGCCGCCGGGGACACGAAACGCTGTATTTAATCCTGGGAATCTCGCGAAGTTAGGCGAACGAGGGGAACGTTCGTATCCAATACTTTTCAGTCATCCATTCACGCCTCTATGGACCCTGGTTCTTCAAGGAATGCTGAACTTGTAAAGCATGAAGCCAACTTTGCCAAAAGCGAAACCGGCAAGCGCCATTCGTATACTAGGAGCGCTGTAATGGAGAACTGACTTGAGGGAGTCGGGTACAGGCTGACGGGCGATGTGTAGGCGGCCACGGTTATGCTCGAGCTGAGAACTATATAGAGAATCAGCCTTTGGATTGTTCAGATGCTGATATTGAGGCATTCACAAGACCTTGGACGGGAACTTCATGGTTCTTTTGCAGTCGATCCGCCAGAAAGATCAATAATACCAATTGCTTCCTCTGAGCAGCAGATGAAGACCTCAGAAGAGTTGCTTCCCAATCCATCCCGACTGTCCTTGCACAATGGACCAGACTGCTCGAGCAGGAAATACGATGACATTGCGTTTCGTACTCCGGCAGCCGCATACTATTTGATTTCTCAATGCTAAATGACGACAACACCTGTCGAGAAGGTGATCAAGAGCTTGATATCGTGACGATGGCTAGCGAACCCGGGGAGAACCCATGGAGCTAGGAACCTTCCAAACACGGGCCAGTTGAGCGGTTTGTTGATGTTACGTACTACCTGTGTCGGGAGTCGAGTGGCTCGCACAGTTCATCCACCAGGAACGGATTCTTCAAGAATCAACGTGCAAAGAGCAATTATTGACGTCAAGTCTTTTGAGCACGAAGATGCCACATTCCATAACTCAAGTCTTAGGACGTAGTGAGCTTAGAACTTAAAGAAGCCACTGGATGGCTCGATACTCCACACCAAGCAAGTGATGTCGACCGCTTTGAGGATCTATCTACTTCCGTGGCGTTGAAATATGACTCCTCCGGATGCCATTCCCGAGATGGTATTCATTCGTCGTGTCCTCCGCTCGGAAGTTACCCACTAGGTACCATTCTCCCTGCATCTCAAGCGGCTGAGCGGCAAGCTGGGGATCAAGGAGATAATCTTGAAATCGGATTCAAGAAAAGGGAGAGATAGATCAACAAGAGTAGATAAACGAACCTCAGAAGATCAATTCTTCCGCTGGTTTCTTGCGCGATAGAGCCCTAGGCTTCACAGGAACTCAAGGCGGCATTTTCGTGACAGGAATCGCGGTTGAGGAAGGTCTCTAGAGGATATACATAGAACATCTTTTAGCTGGTCGTAGACCCACGGCTTCCGCGACTGGCTTCTGTTTTCACTTCTCGTGGCAATGTGTAATAGATAGATATCTAGCTATTAGAGAGTGAGCAATCTCATCTGATTGCGAGCACCTTGGGGTTTTCTTAGAAGGGTGGAAGGAGGTACATAAGATACCGGTTACGACTGTGTCACTGATGCAGGCAGACACCGATCTGAGGTACGAACGGTACCTTCGTACCCAGTGTGCCGGATACTCACCTATGACGTAGCCACCAGTCCATGGCAGCTGTGGCACCTCGGACACCCCTGCTGACAACCCGTTCACAGCTGTTGAAAGTATCTGGGCACCGTTACGGCCCGACCGATCGGGTGAAATCGGTACTCCGAGGTTCACCCGATTCCACGCTAAGAGCCGCAGTATCTCTTGGCTTTCCCAAATCCGAATCTCTCCCCACATTTCTCCCATCCATTCCTCCCCATGCACCAACCTTGGAACCCATCCATCTCTTCAACGGGTATTCAGACGCGCGTGAACACACCACGACGCCGACGAATACTCCGATGAATTGATTGATGCATTCAGTACCTAATTCATCATGGGTCATCAAGAAACCGTTGAGTATTGGGTCCGTCTGCATCGAGTCGCTTGCTAGATACTAACGTTGCGCCAGAGTGCCGCTCCGCTAATGCCGTGGAACGGGTGGACCGCAAGATCGGGACACAACACCCCAGTGCATCTTCATACCAGTAAAGGACCCGGCTGCACTGTGGTATTGTTGCGTGCTTCTCACCATGTCGGCTGGTCGAAGAAACCGTAACGCATGCCATCCAATCCCTTGTCTCCGTCGGCACCCACTCAGGTAAAGCCCATTGACTTTTGCTCTCCTGCCGTATTGCAATTGTGTTACTGACTTCTCAGGCAGAGACGACCTTTGCTGCTAGAGCCGTATTCAGCTCGAGTATGGTGGCTTCTCTCCACCGACCTATGAGCTTGGTTCGTTCAGTGGTTCATCTCGTCCATTGGGAAACCACAGCTGCGATATGATAGGTACAACGAGCACTACCGCCTCCTCGAGAACTGAGACCTGGGTCCAGGCTGCCAATCTTCACTCCTTGAACAAATGTCCAAGGCACTCAAGCCTATATTTTCTTTTTCAAAAACATTCCTTAACAAAAGCCTGACGCGATCATCGTGGAAGCTCGCCCCATGGATCAGTGTCAACATCTCCACACACCAGTAGTTCCCTAGGACTACCTACAATCGGCCAGCATCTGCAGCGACTGCGAAACATCTCCCTTCTGGTGAACGCCTATCTAGTGTATTCTGTTCTATGAGCGGAACCACCGACAAGCACTACGGCAGAGCCAAAGGCGCAGAAATAGAGGTCTAGTACCGCAGCTCCTTCACGCCTCAGGCCCCAATCGGCCTTTGCCATTAGCTTACCACCAGTAAGCTATCGGCGAGCCCCAGAGCCAGACTAGATCTAGCAGTAAGGCATTGCCGAAGAGAAGCCCGTTTACTGCGCCTCGGTGTGGCGTCAATTTTCGTCAATATTGAAGAACGATGCGAGATCCGGCCACAAGAAGTTTGGCAAGTGCAGAACTAAACAGAAGGTGCTCATCTGCTATGAGCAGCGGCTTCGGCCAAGTCGTCTGTCCGCCTTGCTAAGAGAGTGTATCGCGGTACACAGAGTGTAGTATCAATGGAGGGTACTACGGTTAATCTTTTGCGCTCCGTCACAACGATGCACGCGGGCTGCAATAAAGGATCAGCCATCGCATCCTCTCGTCTGCATAAGACAAATCCTCAAACGGGGACAATGTGCAACTTGCCGGATAGCCTTGTCTTGCTTGGAGCCCGTGCTCCCGTCACGATCGTGCGGGGCAATTTGAGGGTTCAAGAAAAGGACAGAAGCGAAAGTGGCTCATTGCCTAGGCCCATACAACTGGACCGCGTGCGAACTGACCTTGGTCGTAATGGGCAGAGAAGAATACGACGAACAGATCAAAGACGCGTGCCGAACGCTGAAGACAATCAGAACCCACCTGAATGAGTCTACATCAGTACACGTCCATATCGGTCCTGGGGGTTACCGAAGCCACTGTCCTTCTTGACGGTGACCTGATCTGGAATCCATCCACTATGATATTCGCAACCAACTGCTACAGACACTCCAGCAATGCCTTGGTCGCATGGAGTTTCGGAGCGCGGCCAACGACCGTTTCCATCCGCCGCACTATAATGTCGTCGTCTATGACACTTGGCGTATAGACGAAGATCATTTAAAGGACTTGTATAGCTCCTGGTCCTTAACATCAGGGTCTGGATCCTATTTATTGTCGGATCCTCCTATCTACATGCGACATGGGCACAGGCGACCGTGGGATGCGGCGGCGTAGAGGCGGCCAGAGCGAAAATCGGGGCTATCGTGGAGTCAATAGACTACGACGAACAAGCAACCTAAATCATGCCCCTGATCCTGTCTCAAATAAAAACAAAAGACGACTTAATTGAAGCAATTATCTATTGCTGGGTAAGACTCGGAAGTGGCTTGTTCGACAAATACCAGGATCGCGTCCTGGCCGCCAGAGATGAGCTCCGCAACACCGGCCGCCCCGTGAATGCCGGTGATCTCGAGGCATTCAGAGAAAACCTCAGCGCCGTCGAGGAGTGGATGGACTACGACAAACAACACGCTATCTGAACTATGCCCCCCAATGATACTGGAGGGCGACGTTATTGAGGCAATTGTCAATTGCTGGGTAGAGCTTGGAAGGGAATTGTATGACGAGCACAAGCATCTCGTATGGGCCGCAAGAGATCAGCTCTGGGTGGAGCTCAACAATCTCGTTTAGGCCGCAAGAGATGAGCTCTGGGCGGAGCTCAATCAACAATCTCGTCTAGGCCGCAAGAGATGAGCTCTGGGCGGAGCTCAGAAATCACAGCTCTATCGCGTCTTGGCGACAAGAGACGAGCTCCGAACCGCTGGCTGCCCCGTACATGCCGGCGACCTCGAGGCCTTCAGACAAAACCTCAGCGCCGTCGCGGAATGGATCGGGGAGGAGGTGGAGGCGCTACTGCGCCGTATGGCGGAGTTCACTGAAACGTTCCGACGGGATGAGGAGGAGACTCTCGTCGTAGAGAGAGTTGGCGGGGAGCCTGACTATGAGTATGATGCTGATGATGAGTCGTCCTCCTCATCCTACGCCTCCTCCTCGTCCGGTGATGACGAATCTGGTGATGGCTACTCAGGTGAGCCGGATGAAGATAGTACAGAGTTCGAAGGCCGCGAAATTGCCCAAACAGAGGAGACAGAGGAAAGTGAAGAAACCTGAACAGAGTAGTTCAAACGTCAACATTTGATTACGGGTCGACGCCGACGATGAGTCCTCCTCCGACTGCTACGACGAATCCGATGGCTACTCCTCAGGTCAACCAGACGCAAAAACTAAAGCGCAAGGCCATCGAGAAGTCGATGGAGGAGGAGGTCGAGGCGTTGATGCTTCGTATGGAGTTCCTCGAATTATTTAGAAGGGATGAGGAGGAGGCTCTCGTCGTGGAGAGAGTTGGCGGAGACTCGGATTCCGAGTACGACGCCGACGATGAGTCCTCCTCCTCATCCTGCGCCTCTTCCTCCTCGGCATCCTCCAACGGCGATGGTTATAATGATTATGACGACGCGTACTATTCTGACAACGCTCAACCCGATGAAGAAATTACGGAGGTTGACGGGCAGGAGATTGCCCAGACAGAGGTAGAGACAGACGAAAGCAAGGCATCTCAAATCCTCCTTCTCTTACGACGAATCCGTTGACGGCTCCTCAGGTCAGCCGGACGCAGAATTAGAGTTGGCGCAGACTCAGATTATGACCACGATGCTAACGACGAGTCCTCCATTGAGCAATCGATACAGGACGAGGCCGAGGCTTTTATTCTCCGCATCGTGGAATTCCTTGATACATTGAGGATCTCTGGCGAAGAAAGTACTCCTCGTCATCGTCGTAGCCGTCATCAGTATCATGGTCGTGGTCAGAGTCACCGCCAATTCTTTTCACAACCGCTTGGGACTACTCGCCAGTGACTCTGACTGCGACTATGACGCCGATGACGGATACCATGAAGACGGTAATTATGGTGGATACGATGAAGAAGACTACGACGATTACGCGGAGATTGCTGCGGCTGATGGAGGCCAAGAGTCGGCACGTAGAAATGGACCCAACCCCGAATCTACGAACACCAAGCAAACACCTCATCGCAATGGGTGGGTGTCTCGAACGCCTCGGCCATGTCGGGGCAGGAGTGGGGCCGCCATAGACCTGAACCACGCACTTTGCGTGTTGCTCTCACCAAAGCTATGTGGTTCTTTTGGCGGTATACCCACTCCTGTACGTGATATATATCACGTATGCAGGTGGTAACTACGGAACCTAGCTACCTATCACCAGGCGAGATGGATCATTGGAAGTCTCGCGGGTAGCTAGGTTTACCTAGTTACTGCCTGCCCCACGGTCTGATTGTACGGGGTGGCTCGGGTGGTTCGAACGCCCGGGCCGTGCAGAGGGTCTATATCCCGTCGAATCGATTGGGACCACGAGACAAGGTGGGTCGTCTTCCAACGACTGGCCGATTTAACAGATCGGCCTTGTGAGGATTACAGCCCTGTGAGGATAAGGGCGGTGACGACGACGTCACAATGGATCCGGCGGTGGTTCCGGTGGCCCTGTAACACGCAGGATAGACAGCTAAGGTGGCAAGGCAGTCTGTGATGTCCCTTGAGGCTAAAAACATCCGGGAATCAGCAGAATTGCTCAAGCTTGCTCATATGACGACGGCGACGTATAGACGCGACTTCTGCATCGCGGATCGTGAGAACTGCGAAGTGAATGTCAAAGCGTGCTAGTCACCACCAGGTTGTGATTCCCGCAACCCCGGCTTGCGCCAAAACCTTCACTTCGAAGGACGGGGCCAAGCGGTGCGCCTGCCAGGCGCACCAGCATAAACTGTGGCGCCAACTAATCCCATAATTCTCCAAGGCCACAGATTCCGAGACGACTGGTTGGTTGATTAGTCCTAGACAATCATAGATGGTGACTCACGCTTAGAAATTCACCTCGCAGTTCAGCTGTGGTTCCGGTGGCCCTGTAAGACACAGGAGAGACAGCTAAGGTGGCAAGGCAGTCTATTATGTCCCTTGAGGCTAAGAACATCCGGGAATCATTAGTTGCCGCCACAGCTTATGCTGGTGCGCCTGACAGGCGCACCGCTTGCCACCGTCGGTAAGCGCTTTCAGTGCATGTGGCCGGGCAACCCGGAAATACGGAAGAACGACGAGGTCGTGATCCCAGCAACCCCAGCTTGCGCCAAGACCTTCACTTCGAAGGACGGCTGGCCTGTGTTCTGCTCAATCTATTCTGGATCGCAAGATATGGGTCGTTCTCGACATCTCCCTCAGCTTGTGGTGGGCTGAAAATGTGCGTTATTAGGATTTAGGGGTGATGGGTCTGGTGGTTCTGCTGGTCTGAGGCAAAGTGCTAGCCCGGGCAATCCCGAAGTACGGAAAAATGACCAGGTCGTCATCCCAGCAACCCCAGCTTGCGCCAAAACCTTCACCTCGAAGGGCAGCTGGCCTGTGTTCTGCTCAATCTATTCTGGATCGCAAGAGATGGGTCATTTTCGACATCTCCCTCAGCTTGTGGTGGGCTGAAAATGTGCGCTATTTGGATTTAGGGGTGATGGGTCTGGTGGTTCTGCTGGTCTGAGGCAAAATGTTAGCCGTGCAGAGGGCCTATATCCGTCTAACTTGACCCCGAGACGAATTGGTTAGCTCTATAGAAATCACAAGGTCGTGTTCCATTCTGATGGTGTTGAGGAAATTGGTTCGCTGTGATTGTTAACTCGTAAGCAGGGGCTTTGTATGCAAGGAGATTGCTCCTCATGCCCCCTCGGCTTTTATCTGCGGCGTGGTAGTGATTTCCTCCTGCCCTATCTCTCTGTGATTCACGACATGCCCGTTCTTGTGTTCCAGCTGCAATCAAGGAAGCGAACATCGCCTCGCTCTCGCATCGATATTGCCAAATTCTCACGCAGCGCAACGAACGCAATTCCCGGTCGAGCAAGTCCATACAACGTCAAGCCTAAGACAGTTTATTATGATTAACTCGCTGTGTAGTCTATATAACTAGCAACTGAACACCAAAATTACGGTGAAAATCATACGTCCCTACAGTGACGCGAGATACAGGTACAAAGAATAGCAGACAAAACATCCCCTAAACTTACTATCTAGTTACAACCCGGTATCAGTCAGTATTACCAAACAACCACCATCCAAGTCTCTTGCTTTAAAGTCCAAACCATAGATACCGCAGGTCTTACATGAATATAGCCAGTATTGCCGGTATCAGACGAAACAGTATCATCTAACTTGGTTTTGTTGCTTGTCGAGTCTCATCCGCCCTAGCCGCCAACGGATTACCTACTGCATAATGACCAACAGTAACAAAATATACAACGACCGAAATACCAAACAAACCAAAGAAAAAAAAAAGAAAAACACATCAAGCCAATCATTCGCCAAGCAACATATCCCAAAACCAGCGCGATGAAAGCTCAGAATGAGGAAATGAGCAAAAGAAAAGAAAGTATAAAATAGTAGGAATAGAACAGAATAGAACAAAGCTCTATTCACAGCACATGCCAACATAAACAGCAATCCCACGGGTGATATCCAAGGTGAGCTAGTACTTAGGTACACAATAACCCGCAATAGGTAGAAGTACGAGTCCTGCCTGGATGAATTCTGCCCGTTGCCGTTGGCCCGATACTTACAAGATCACATCCCAAGGTTTTGAACAAGATAATCTAAAAGACTTTATTATTCATCGCTCGTCTCTCGTGTAGCAATTGCAAAAGGTCAGACACTGGGAACCGATTCTCACGGCTGGCTTTATGTACCTTTGCTTTTACTATGTTGTTATTTATTTTCATCCCTTTTCCCTTGTCCCGTCATGCTTTTGATTGGTCTATCGCTTTGAGTACCTATAATTATAGAGAGGGAACGGCTATTCATTGCAGACTCTCAATAACAATGGCGCTGGCACCGCCGCCGCCGTTGCAGATACCGGCACAGCCGATCTTGCCCTTCTTTTCACGCAGAACGGTGGTCAGGGTGGTGATAATGCGGGCACCTGAGCAGCCAAGCGGGTGGCCGATGGCGACGGCACCACCGAAGACGTTCACCTTCTCGGGGTTGATGCCGAGAACTCTCGTGTTGGCGACGGCAACAACTGAGAAGGCCTCGTTAATCTCGTAGTAGTCGACATCCTTATCGGTGAGGCCGGCATGCTTAAGGGCCTTGGGGATAGCAAGTGAGGGCGCCATCGTGAAGCGTTCGGGCTCACGCGCGGCGTCTCCCCAGCCAAGGATCTTGGCGATCGGTGTTACGCCGAGCTCCTTGACCTTGGCCTCAGACATGAGCACGAGCGCAGAGGCACCGTCGTTGAGTGGGGCGGCATTGGCAGCCGTTACGCTACCGTCCTTGGGCTTGAACACGGGCTTTACCGACTTCAACTTTTCGATGTTAAGGTTTTTGACCTCCTCATCGGTGGTGATCTGGACTGGGGGCTTGCCACGGCCACCGCTAACCTCGACGGGTACGATCTCCTTGGAGAAGACGCCATCGGCAGTGGCCTTCTGGGCACGCTGGTATGTCGCGATGGCATAAGCATCCTGCTCTTCACGAGAGATGCCGTAGTCATCCGAGCAAAGTTCGCCCGACAGACCCATGTGCTCCTTCTTGTAGGCATCGGTTAGACCATCCTTTAGCATTCCATCAACAAGGCTCTGGTCACCAAACTTGGCACCGCTGCGCATGTTGGGCAGGTAGTGGGGAACGTTGGACATGGACTCGGTACCACCGGCGACAACAATGGAGGCAGTGCCGGTCATGATGGTCTGCGCGCCAATAATGACGGCTTTCATGCCCGAGGCGCAGACCTTGTTGACGGCAGTGCAGGGGACGGTGTTGGGCAAGCCGGCGCCAAGGGCGCATTGGCGTGCGGGAGCTTGTCCGAGGCTGTCACATACCGGATCAGTAATCCGGTTACTGATATGGGATCCGGAACAGGAGAACTGCTTACTTGGCGGACAAGACATTGCCGAAGAAGACTTCGTCTATGTCGTCGGGCTTGATCTGGGGCACACGCTCGATAGCGGCTACAGGCTCACAAGAAACCCCATGTCAGCAAGGAATGAACCGCGGCCACATCGACCCAGCGCTCCTATGGGCGCGGTACAGGACGACAAACCTTTGATGGCAATAGAACCTAGTTGGGTCGCACTAAGGCTCGATAGCGAGCTATGGGAGAAAAGTGAGCTTGGGTTTCTTATAGTCGCTTTCTGCGAGCGGACAGAACAGATACACATCACGGGCAGATAGAAATGGCGAGGCGAGGGCAGAAGCAAGCGGTAAGGTAGAAACATACCCAAGGAACGACCCAACGGGTGTTCTCGCGGCGGAGACGATGTAGACTGGAGGGAGACTGGCCATGTCGACTCTGGTGGCAAGGATGGAGATGGATGGGATGGAGGTACGGATCAATCACAGAAAAGAAGAGAAAAAGGAATATATACGGCAGCTCACGGGAGACGATGGAGGCTCGGGTGACGTGTGCTACGTGTAAGTGGAAATGAAGATCAGATATACTATTCCAAGGAGAGCCAGCGCGATGGACTGCTTGTTCGTATTCGTACTGCTGGTGCTACAGCGGGCGCTACTGCCGCTGTTAGCACCGAAAAATATAGGCCGATGACGCAGGAGGGGTCTCGATGAGCGCCGCATAAGGGGCAGCGGTGGGGCCGGCTCCGATAAGCACCGCCACGGCATTATCGCACTCGCCGATTCGGCAACTGCCCAAAACGGATCCCGCCGATGCACCGGCCACAGTTCGAAGCGGAGATGCGGAATCAGCCACACTAACTACTATGTTAGGTCCGGCGTAATTCGCGGATTACGTAACTTTTGGCAACCGCAGACACGGGATCCGCGGGTCTGTTTCTGCTCAGTGCGGACGTAGTCCGTATCGAAAGAAAAATAGAATAAATGAGCACGGACGTAGGTAGACTAAATAAAGAGCTTGAAATAGTGCTTTAGTTTCAATGAAATTGCCATCCTACATTGAACGAGGTCAGATGAACGGAAAGTTGTACAAGGAATCAGCTGCTGGCAGCTGACTGCAGCTCGCCAACTGGCAAACCTTATTACGTAATCTCCACGGGTCCGTGGTCCAACCTTGGCCAAGTATCTTGTACTCCTCATCGATTACCTAATTCCAGCCTTGCCCGTTGCCTCGTCTGTTGTTGTACTGCAATAAGGTGCACGGCTGCACTTTTTGAGCCTGCATTGTATCGCTGCCAGAAAACTCCTGGAGCCGATTCATTTGTCAATCACAAAGAATCTCAGACGCCATGGATGATCTCTATGATGAGTATGTCTACGTTCCCGCCTTTGTCTTTCTCTATCTTGTATTTTCTTTTCGGTATTTAGCAGACCAGACTAACCAAGCTCTGCGACAGGTTCGGCAATTTCATTGGGGAGGATGCCGACGCATCAGAAGAAGAGTCCCAGCATGGCGTCGATGCAGGCGCCTATCTTGACGACGAGTACGCCGAGGAGGCGCCCGAGACGGCAGGCCAGGAGCTCATGGAAGTCGACGACGAGGGCCCTTCGAACGCCGTAATATTACACGAAGACAAACAATATTACCCCACGGCACAGCAAGTCTACGGCGCAGATGTCGAGACACTCGTCCAGGAAGAAGATGCACAACCACTCACCCAACCTATCATCGCGCCAGTCGAGATCAAGAAATTCTCCATCGAGGAAGCCGACCTACCGCCCGTCTATTTCAACCGCAGTTTCATGACCGATTTGATGAACTTCCCCGACCAGATACGGAATATCGCACTTGCCGGGCATCTACACCATGGAAAGACCGCCTTTATGGATATGCTTGTCCTTGAAACACACGACATCACCGCACAGCTGGACAAGCGGATGGGAAAGAAGAGAGAAGAGCAATTACGCTATACCGACACGCACATCATGGAGAGAGATAGAGGTCTCTCGATCAAGGCCGCGCCCATGAGCCTTGTGCTGCCGAGCACCAAGGGCAAGTCACACCTCTTCAACATCATCGATACCCCGGGACATGTGAACTTCGTGGACGAGGTGGCCGCGAGCCTGCGCCTCGTCGATGGGCTTGCGCTGGTTGTCGACGTGGTTGAGGGTGTTCAGGTTAACACTGAGCAGATCATCAAGCACGCCGTGCTAGAAGATATCCCCATCACATTGATAATAAATAAGGTAGACCGCTTAATATTGGAGCTCAGGCTCCCCCCGAGCGACGCCTATTTCAAATTGAAACATGTGGTCGAGGAAGTCAATACCGTCATCGAGAATACTCGGCCGGGCTCTGGCGAGGCCAAGCGCTTAAGCCCGGAGAAAGGGAACGTATTATTCGCCTGTAGCGAGATGCGATGGTGTTTTACGTTACAGTCGTTTTCAAAGATGTATGCCGACAGCTTTCCCGGTGTGAACACGGAAGAGCTCGCGATGCGTCTCTGGGGCGACATCTACTACAACCCGAAGAAACGAACCTTTAGCAGGAAGCCTTTGCCCGGTGAGCAGGGTGCAAAGCGGTCCTTCGTCAACTTTGTCCTTGAGCCAATCTACAAAGTATTTTCCCACACCATTAGCCAGAGCCCTGAAGAGCTCAAACCCATATTAGCATCATTGGGCATACAGCTCAAGCCCTCACAATACAGAATGGACGCCAAGGTGTTGCTCAAACTCGTCTGCGAGCAGTTCTTCGGCCCGTCCACTGGTTTCGTGGACATGATCGTTAAGCACATCCCTTCGCCAGTGGAAGCCGCCGAGCACAAATTGGAACACTACTACACCGGCCCATTGGACACCAAGGTAGCCGAATCTCTGAAGAAGTGCGACCAGGACGGGCCTTTAATAGTCCACATAACTAAGCTTTTTAACTCGGCCGACGCCAAGAGCTTCTATTCATTTGGCCGCGTCATGAGCGGTATCGCGCGTCCTGGCGCGCAAGTGCGCGTGCTGGGAGAAGGCTACTCCATTGATGACGAAGAAGATATGGCTATGGCAACGATAGGTAATGTGTATATTGCGGAAACACGTTATAACGTCGAGACGGATGGCATTCCTGCCGGCAACCTGGCATTGCTCAGTGGCATCGACAACTCCATCGTCAAGGCAGCTACAATTGTTCCACCAAAATTGGAGGACGACGAGGACGCCTACATCTTCAAGCCTGTGTCACATTTCACAGAGTCTGTGCTCAAAGTAGCCGTCGAGCCTATCAACCCATCCGAACTACCGAAGATGCTCGACGGTCTTAGGAAAATTAACAAAAGTTATCCCTTGGCTACAACGAAGGTCGAAGAATCAGGTGAGCACATCATCCTTGGCACCGGCGAACTATACATGGACTGTGTTCTCCATGATCTTCGTCGGTTATACGCAGACATGGAGATCAAGGTTTCGGACCCCGTGACTCGCTTCTGCGAGACGGTCGACGAGATGTCGGCTACGAAATGCTACGCGGAAACGCCAAACAAGAGAAATAAGATCACCATGATCGCAGAGCCGCTTGATGACGGTATTGCCGAAGACATCGAGAGCGGGCGGGTCAACATGCGGGACGGCGCTCGGAAAGTTGGCAAGTTCTTCCAGGAAAAGTATGACTGGGATTTGTTGGCTGCACGAAGCATCTGGGCGTTTGGCCCAGATGAAACGGGTCCCAACATCCTGCAGGATGACACGTTATCCGAGGTAAGTCACTTTGTTCTACCCTTCGTCGATGCGTGGTTATAAGAAGCACTTGGCGCATGCTTTGTCTTACTACACATCCCGTTGCTTGGAGGGCTGCGGCGCGTGCGCACATACAACAGCCCCCCTCGTGCACCTGGCTTCCCACGAGTCACAACACTGCGCATGATACCTAATGTTTTCGGCAGGTGGATAAGACGCTGCTGAGAAGCGTGCGGGAGACCATTCGTCAGGGGTTCAGCTGGGCCACCCGGGAAGGCCCGCTATGTGAGGAGCGTAAGTCCTGTCCTGTCTGTCCCTTTCATCACGTCACTGCAGTTTGCCGCCCTGCCAGCATTAGTTTGCCGCATGGATGAGCATGCATATGTCCTAGACCCTTCCCCCCACCGTCCTGTCTCCTCTTTTGCCGTGCGATTCAAAGGTGCGAGAAAAAGGAGGCGTCTTGATGGGATGTGTCTAGCTGAAAGCAGCAGCCAACGGTGCCGGGATCAGCTGTGGGACGCTAGTGGCATCCTTGCCATCATCGCTGTTGTCCGCCTTTCCGAGTCGGGCCTGTTGGTCGTCGTGGAATATTCCGCGCCTTCGTCTCCACAGCACACGCCCGCGGGAGGGGTGTGAGCGAGCTTACGACCGGGGCCGCGCGACACGGTTACCACAGGGCTGCGCTCTACACCTGGGCCCCATAAGCGATTACCAATACTCGCCATCCCACGGATGAGACCCAAGCTGCATGGTTGCACCCCGGGCCTGCTTGTGCATCCATGGTTGAATGTGGCCAGCAGTGACGATGACCGCTCCGCACCCCAAGTTGTCCTAGTTACCTATAGCACGATCATCATCTAGCATGGCTATAACTAACATACATGGTGATTTTTGACAGCGATCCGCAATACCAAGTTCCGCATCACAGATGCCGTCCTGGCGCAAGAGCCTATTTTCCGAGGTGGTGGCCAGATCATCCCGACGGCGCGCCGCGCTTGCTACAGTTCTTTCCTGATGGCGTCTCCCCGCCTCATGGAACCGCTGTACTCGTGCTCGATGATTGGTCCGCAGGACGCTGTGCCATTGCTCTACAACGTGCTGGCTCGGCGGCGCGGCCATGTGCTTGCCGACGGACCCATCGCCGGGACCCCCCTGTACCGCGTTAACGGGCTTATCCCGGTGATCGACTCGTTCGGGTTCGAGACAGACCTGCGAATCCAGACAGAGGGCCAGGCGATGGTAAGCCTTGTGTTCGACAAATGGCAAAAGGTCCCTGGCGATCCGCTCGACAAAGAAGTGGTGCTACGACCTCTGCAGGCGGCCGATGCGCAGGCGACGGCGCGCGACTTTGTGCTCAAGACGAGGAGGAGGAAAGGTCTCAGCGAGGACGTCAGCGTGGCCAAGTTCCTCGAGCCCGAGTTTTACCAGAGTCTCATGGAGAGTGGGACCCTGGGTAGCCCCTGAGTCTATATTACTTGGGCGCATGTTCCCCAAGGTAGGTGTACGTGGAGTTCTATAGTGGACTTGACGGTTATAGAAGATGCCGGTTGCCACCTCGTATTTTCTCGGGCCAGGCTCGCAGAGTTGAATCCCACGCGTTGCCGACAGCGTAGCACTCGCGGGATTACTCGTCCCGGCGCAGAGAACTTCCCACCTGCTAGCCGAATGGTGCGGGTCTGGGGAGGGGGGGTTATATCTGTAAGACCGGCGCATTGGGACCCATTGCCCAGCTGTGTATATACGTATGTAATAGTGTACGGCATCTGGACAGGGCCGTGAAGGGGAGTCAGGCGGTACTATTTCTAATGGCCAAATCCGGGGTATCCAGTTCTAAGGGACTAGGTGGGCATTTGCAATGATAGTCGCCCCAATCCTTATTAATATACGGAACGGGACTTAATTGCCTGGAGTTTTCTGATGGCGGGTTCACGTATGCAAGCTATAAGTATAAGGACTGCTTGATTTTAAGATCTCCTGTTCCACCGCGTAGATCAGCAGTCGACTTACCTGAAAAGAATCAGGAGTACGGTGGGAGTTGGCTGTAGACATTGGGATACATACAGAGACTTCCATACGATAGCCACAGCTGAGATTCGTGCCTATGCGGTAGGGTAACCAGCGCCAAAGTTCGTTTGGGTTGCGGCCAACTAATTCCCCTGCTGGGTCTTGGTTTGTGTGGGATGCATGGGATGTTCATTCACATGCATGCTGTGCGTATTACTTACATGCGTTCCACCATTCCTACCTACCTATGTACAAAATAGACAGAGAAACCCTACGGCTTGATCTTCGGTAGGTCGTTGGATTTGTGTGGGTGGTTATGTGGTGTTGTGCACCTTTTAGAACTGCTTTGGCTGTTTGGTCTTGTGCTGATTCTACTATGCTCACCTCACTTAAGTAGGTAGGTATAATGTACCTACGCTTGGAATACTATCACCTGATTCTTTGGTGCTTGGGCAACGGCATGCTTATATTTTAGAGGTATTGTCATTTGTTTGTGATGGATTGATGGTGGGTTATAGGTACCGGTAGTGTACTTGCTTCTCGCGCCGTCTGCGATGCGATCACCATCACAATTGCGGTATAGTAATAATGTAAGCAGTAGTAGGTATGTGTTTTAATAGGTAGGTATGTGTTAAGGTAGAGAATGAACCAGGCCGGATAGCGAATAACTAACTACCTACAGGTTGAAGCCAGGACGGTCGTAACGAATTGCCACCGCCATTATCTATCTATCACTACCGGTACATCAAGTAATATCCAATAACACTATTAACAACCGGGACGTAGAATCAGACCTAGGCATTCTACACTATATATACCACCTACCTACTACCTACTACCTATGTGAAGCATCGCAGGCGTAGTCTATAACAGGTAGCTACAAACCGCCCATAACCGCACCAGAACACGCCATCACATCCTCGGCCCACCAACGAATCCAGCCAGCCGACTCCCCCACAGCCCCCCACCTTGTTTCCGCTGCCTTCTCTGCTCGCCCTATGGAGTGCCTAGGTAAGATTAGATGAATTCCAATAGTGTACAATAGATACTATGTAGGTAGGTACTGGTAATAATGTCCGTACCGAGGTATGAATCCGTAAGGCGGAGGTCCGGATCTGTTCTACGAAATATACGAGAATTACCCAGATTTCACTGGGATTATAATGTATGTAGGTAGGTGGTTAGTTAGCGTAGAGGGAAATTATCCCCGAAAGCCGAAAAGCTCACGGGCACTCTTTTTAAGTAGGTAGGTCAGCCCGACGTTGGGATTGCGCGGGACTAAACGGTGATGCAGGGAGCCGGACGTTTTCTGTAGGTAGATATTGGGTCAAGCGTCACCGATATATACGTATATAGCATCTGGGACACGTTCTGAATACATATTGCTTTCGTGGTCCTGGGTTCTGTTGGACATTCATTTGTATTGATTCATTTTCGTGATCCTGTGATCCTGGACGTTACTCGTGTGGTCCACCTGGACTGATCGGATACCTAGCCAACGCTGCTGAAATTCCGTACAAACTTACAGCTCGCGTGTTGTGCGAACGCGCGCAGATACATATCTTGTTGCGCTATAATTTAAAGGGCAATGGTGTCGTTTGCACAGCATGTCCTAGTGTTAGTTAGGGCCACTACATGTTTCGGTCCTCGCGTCAATGAACTGGCCAGGGTGACGCGCAAGCGAGGGTTCCTCGACCATACATCCAATATGTCCTAGATCTTGCAGGGTTCCTTTGTCGGTCCTTTTCTTGATGACGTTGACAATATGCCAGAGAGACGGCTCGGGCCGCTTTGTATGGTCGCTGTTGCCAGTTCATTTCCCTACTGATCGCAGAGGCAACAGTGACACAAGGCGTGGCGATAGCTGTTGATCCGAGGATTCGGTACGTGTAGCTTGGCCACGCCATTGGGTGGCAACTGGATGGTTGGTTCCCGGCGTCGCCGCCGTTGTCGTGTAACGGAGCCTCGAGGGACCCGGGATATTGCTTCTCGTGTAATGTTCGAATATCACCAGACCCCGGCTCTCGATCAGACCGCTTCCTCTCAGATGCATGTCTGCAGCATCTTGTCCAGCATCGCTTTGAGATTGTCGTTCTGCTGGGCCGCCACTACTCTCTCCTTGTCGGCTAGCTGCTTGTTCACTTGCTCAGCGTCGGCGTGGCTGCCCTCCTTGATCTGAACATCGACTCGGTAATTGGGAGGCAGCGCTTGTTCGAGGCGAACTCTGACGCAGAGGCCGATGACGGTGGCAAGTGAGCAGTGCGAAATGGTGGGAGTGATCTTGACGAGAACCTGGGTCAAGGTGTTGGGGTCGGCAGCCGCAGAAGGCGAAGGGGAGATGTGAATGTCGGGCAGATTCACAACAGCCAACTGACCCAGCGAGAGCGGGTGTTCCGGGTCGGAAATTGTCGAAATGAGGTCTGCGGAACGTCAGCTGTCTGTCTGTCTGATGCTTGCACGGCAACCATGGTAACGCCGAAGCGCGCGTCATGGGCGGGAACGTACCGTAGATCTCCTGTTCGTCGATGGGCTCGATCGTAAAGCCATCGTCTTCGCTCTCGTTATCATCGGTGGCCCACGGCAAGTCGCTGAAGGGCGCAGACAGGTAGTCGGGCCTCCGCAGAAAGAGATCGAGTTCGGGGTCGGCACCCTTGCCGATTCTGGCGACCTTCTTGGTCTGTCTCGAGGGCAGTTCCGAGATGTTTAACACAGTTGGGTTGGCATTGTCGACTTGCGCCATCTTGAAATCGTGCGGTGGGAATCGGTGCAGTAGAGAGCAAACAAGAGTTAAGAATTGAGGCTACATGCGTTGAAACTTTGAGGTGTGGCGACGAAGCTCCGGCGAGGATGGCGGGGTATCCGGATAAGGCTGCCAGCTGACAGACTTCGGCCGCCGTGGAAGTCCACTCACGTGATATGGTGTTGATCACGTGACACGAGGTAGATAGGTATGAGAATGGAACAACTGCCGTGGAATCTGTGAAGCTTGGTAATGGGGACATTAGGTGGCATGTGTACGGAGGGAGACCTACATGATGCATACGACGTCCCAAGTACAGTCTTTTGCAGTCTGTACCTGTCTACCTATTTTTATTGCACTCCACACACCCATTTCCACTGCATTGACAGAGTATTCGGCCGATCATCATGGAGATCTTCTTGCCAACCGGTATTCGAAAGTCCAATTTGGCATAGTATAGGTAGGTACACTACATGCGCGAGGTGTGGCCTTAGTATATCTGATTTCTACGAAGCACACGCATCATTGTGTTGTCAAAAGTGTGCAGAAGGCTAAGATTATCGTACCACCATTTCTCAGCCGTTAATCCTCAAACGACCACGGAATACACTGCCTAGCTACTGGAAACTTGGCCAGCCATAATTATACTGCCGGTCGAGTCCTAGATTCCTAACAGATTCAAGCACGCTGCCACGAGGTTATGTAAGCGAGCAACGTCCCGGGATTACGCGGGCCAATAGAAAATGTCGATGCTCGGGATGTTCCTGGCCCGAAATGATGCCTTAGATGTCAGGCCATAGGACAAGTTGAAAACTGCCGTCCATATTCTAGATGCTAACTGCCAGTAATTATTAGTGATTGCTTCGAAGCATGTTAGGTACTATTTCGTACATACGGCTCACGAGCGCCTACATAGTAACAACCCCTGGCCTAGTCGTATATGGTAACTACGTCCGTACCTCGGTAAGTGGCGGGTGGGTACCAGTGCTTGGATGCACTCGCATCTGCGGTGATCTCCATTTCGTCCTCTGATTTGTTAACTTCTGGAGGGATCTATAATCCCAGGCAGTATCGATACAAATCTACCCGGAGGACGGGATAGGGATTCCTTCTGAAAACTTGCCGACAGGAGCAAATCCTCGCTCATTAATAAAAGACGCGATGGACTTTTTGCACGCGTGTATCCACGCCCCCGGATGCTTACCAATTGTACAAAGTCGCTCATTGTATTCCATATACTTATAGCCCGTACTTAAGTTAATGTGCAGTTGCTGGACGGAGCATATTAGCAACACAACGCTCCTGAGTGGACGGGTTGCCAACAACGGGGTAGGTACCAGAGGATTCCCTCGAAAACCCATCCGATGGCATTTTTCGTTAGCTTAGTTGCCGAAGTCTGCAACCGAACCTCTTAAGGCTAGGACCTTATGCGTGTGTACATGGGCGGGAATTTTGCACGCAGCAGTACCTAGCGACATCTCCACCCGGCAATATGGAACAAAAGGGCCGTGACGGCTTAACTATATGCCGGAAGGCATGGAAAAGGATGGATGCGCATTCCTCTCATCACAGTGCTTTACCTCTGTTTGCCGCATGGATCGCTCTGTTGGGAATACGCTCGAAGCGAGAAGTACGTTATGTACGAGTTGGTTCTGCTGAAACATCTGGACCTCTTTGACTTGTAAAGGGGAATTCCGGTTCTGTCTAAATGCTGCATTAGGTGGTGTGTAGTGTACCGGTAGTGTACGGTAGGTCGTGGGAGAGTTGCCTGCCAGGAACATCTCGCATTGCGTGGATCCGGCAGGTTGCAGGTTGTCAAACGCGAGTCGAATCCGGGGGAGCTCGTCCAATATATAAATACCTACCTTACGTACATGAACCGGGTCGACCAGGAGGCTCGGTATGTCGACCGAGCCGTAGACCAATGCATCGTCCATGGCAGGTAACAGCTTCGGTGTAGGGCCTCTTTACGGGATGACGCCGAAAAGTTGTTGACGGTAAGAGACGCACCTTGTAGAGTCTTTGTATGTAGATCGCCCTAGCATATTACCCGGCGGCCTATTTTAGTGCAAGGGGCGGCACTCGCCTAGACTTAACCTCCGGCGACATTCGCGCAGGTTGGGACCAAGCAATGGCGAGCTGAACAAGTGCGCTAGGGCAACGCCGTTGTGCGGTCTTTTACGGAACTGAGGAATTCAGTCCGTACCGGAACATAACGTCAATGCTCCAGGTTCGCACACAAACACCGAGCAGCCCAGGCAGGTGAACATTCCACACACGCATGGAAGCAGATAGGTAGTGTAGGCACCGGTAAGGATCCGCAGGCATCGCAATAATTTGCCGTGTTTACTACGCTGCGTGCTCAGCTCATTGACATGCTACCGCTGCCAGGCCGCCAACGCTGATCGGCCACCCCCAGCTAACCGCTAGAAGTGTCGCGCGCACCCGCTAAATTCCGGCGCATCCACCATTGGCCAGGCAGGGTTAGTGGTCTATCAGGCTGTGAACTTTTGGAATGTTACGGAATCACCAACATCTGAAGTCTCTCGGCAGTTATAATCTTCCAAGGTTCAAAGAGCGCTCAACTTAAATTGTGAATTACCTAACCAGGTACCTAGCTATTATTCGATAACCTCTGCATGAAATGAGAAACAAGGGCATTGTATGGAATACCTGCCGAGGCGTACATTGTATTACCACATTGCAATCGCAGTGATGGATCTACACACATGCAAGGAAGAGAGGTCGCCAGTACGAACTGTACGTCGCAACCACATTCATCGGTATCTGAGCGCCATAAGATGGAGCGCATTGTAATTGGCGTTTGCCACTGCCAGTCGCGTGTGTGTGGCAATAGCGCAGATATTTACAGGGCGCTTAGGCATGTTACAGAGGGGCGAAGACACAGACACTGTTGCACTAGGTACGCTAAGCGGTACGGTAGCACGTACTGTGCCTGGCTGCTGCGAGAATTAATGCGCTGCACTGCTGTGGACGCAGAGTGCTCAGAGGTAGCGGATTCCAGTTAGCTGGCTATAGCTAGCGTATGCTAACAGGCGTGCCTGGATCTCCCAGCGGTGCCTGTCTAGCAAAGTAGTGTAGCAAAGTAACCCGCCGTACTGGGATGTACAGGCTGGATGCACTGCGCTGCCCGCTACAGAGCACCGGCTTCCCCTCTGAAGACGCCGCTGCATCCCTTATCTCCGCCTACCCTACGCAAGCCTACGGCACGCAAGGCTCTGCCCGGCTCTGCCCCCATCCCCATCCCCATCCTTGGCCTCCATTGATAATGAGGAACATCCCCTCATCCACAATCCCGAAAGCCGGGACATCCTTACCTGGCGCCGATGCAAAACGACTGCACCCTAGATTCAACCCGTGACGGCTCGAGTCTCTCCGGTCCATCGAGAACGCCAGAAGCAAGAGAGGAGAGGAGAAAAGAGGAGATCGCTGGTACTTTTCGGGTCGCGCATTGCGGAAGTCGGTTCCATCCCTGGTGCGCGCGAAGCCGAGCGCTGAAACAGCTGCCGCTCCCTGCTGATTCCTGTGGATATTGTGGGTTCTGTGGGTTGTGTGGCTCTCAGGTATCCTGTGGTTCGCCTCCAACAGCATTATTTCAGAATCGCCGCAGCCGACGGGCTGATCCGACAGGCTGACTGAGATAATCCCGGCGACGAGGGAGACGACAACAGCGACAACGACGGCCACGCCGGCAATAACCTCTACGACGACCACAACAACGACCGAAGCAAATCTATTGCTGCGACGACAGTTCTGACGGTCCGCGATTCCACTTTCCGTCACTTTCGTCGCTTTCGTCAACTCGCGCGGCTCCTGTACTTGCTTGCGCATGAGTTCCGCCGACTAGCACCGCGCGACAGAACGCCGAGGGCTGCCACCACAGTCCTTCAGTCATGTCGTCCAACGATCCCGCCACTGCCGCGCGCAGGTTTCTGCCGCAAAGCACTCACGCGAATGCATTCTCGTTCGTGCCCACGCACCAACCTCCAAGGGAGACCCAAAAGAGTTCGCTCTCCGAAATGGCCCCGCCTGCGATGAGTTTGATTGTTCTGACGTTGTGGCTATTCCAGATTATGTCTTTGTGGATGAGCATAATCGGCACAAGCGCTTGAAGGGTATGGGCGCTCTTTAGCCGCCATCCGCCTTCCATCAACCTGGCTGACAAATGCGTGGTAGTGATGAGAGCTTGCGAGGGCTGCCGGCGGAGGAAGATAAAATGTGATGCTGCTACTACTAATACCTGGCCGTGCTCGGCCTGCATCCGGCTGAAGTTGCATTGTGTGCGGCCCAATGCCCAGTACGAAGGATCGCCCGACGAGGCCCAGCCGTACGAACCGACGCGGTCCGACTATGAAGCCGGACAGGACAGTTTTAGGCAGATGGCCATGTCACAACCCCAGCACATGATGCCCGGTGGCCACCCCAAGCCGCCCATGTATGCGCCTCCGCCCGCCCCGTACCCTGCCCACCAGGGAGTCTACCCCCTGCCCCAGTACGGCGACGCACCTTCGGTACAGCAGCATATGCCATACCCGTCCGTGCCGCAGCCCGTCGGCGTGATCGAGCAGCCTTATGCGCCCCCTAACGTCTTTCCCACTCCGCCCCTACCCGAGATGCCCGCTCCCCATTCCGAATCATCCCCCGAGTCTTACCACACCGAGGGGTACAACCAGCATGACTTGGCCGATCTACTCGGCCCACTCAAGCTTGATGAAAGGGGCACAGGTGAGCTTGGCCGTACGCGAAGGCTGGCCGCTGCCGGAAACGCTAACTTAAACCTCAGCACCTTATCTGAACAACAAACAAGCCATAACCTCAGGCCAGGAAGAGGAACCCGCTATCGAGGATGCCGATGAATACAAGAATAATCTGCCGCCTTTACTGTCGGGCCCGGGAACGAAAATAAGGATACCTCCCGAGCTCATGCCAGACGACGACACTATTTTGCATTACTTCCACCTATATTTTACTCATGTACACCCGTACGTTCCCGTGCTGAACAAGGCACAGTTCTATCGTCAATGGCAAACGAATCGCGAGTCCATTTCTCCTTTGTTACTAGAAGCGATATTTTCCGTCGCCGAACGGCTCGCCGATGAACCTGCCCAAGGCCAGCAATGGATTGCTCTCGCTTCGAGTGAGTCTGCTCCCACGCCCTGAGTGCCGTTGTGTGATGAAGCTGCGGCTATACTGATGCTGCTACTGCGTAGATCACGCCGATTCTTTCATGGATGTCCCGCGGCTGAGTACTCTGCAGGCGCTTCTCATAATACTCAAGGCCCGGGAAGCGGTACCAAAGCGTGGTTACTATTACCGGTCGTGGATGTCTGTCGTTCACTGCGTCGCCATGGCGCGGGATCTGGGTCTTGACGAGCATTTCCAGAATCACCAGGCCGGGAAATCATGCAATTCAACACCAGTTGATTGTCTTACGAAAACCCGGGTATGGCAGACGATATTTATTTGCGAGACCATGATTGCCGCCCCGCAAGGTACCTACATATCTTGTTACCCCTATTCTATATAATATGGAGTTTCTAATAAAACCCAGGGCGATGTGAGTTGTCTGTTGAACTTGAAACCCTGGACTTCAACGTCCCCCAACCTATACCTGGTGTGGACGACGAGGAACTCAGCATATCTCGCGATTTTATATACTTTGCTAGAATCGTACGCATCATCCACAAGATGTGCACGACGTATCTCAGGGTGAAGAAGAAGAAGGATTGGGGTCTCGAACCCGAATTTGTGCAGCTCAATCCACTACTCAAGGCTTGGTTGAACGAACTTCCACCTCATATGACGCTCACCTTTCCCCAGGAGGGATCACCCCCCTGGCTGCTATCACATTTCGTTGGAAATGTGCACTCCTACTACCATCTAGCCACCATCCTGCTGCACCGGCCACAGCTTACGTTCTTGGAACCCATGGGCGTGGATGGGCAATGGAAATCCCATATGCTTATCTCCTATGGCTCTGCGAAAGCCCTATGTCGCATACAAGAGTCCATGTTGAATTCTTTCGGGTTGAACGGGCTTCAGTGCATGCAGCGAGGCATCAGCTTCACGATTTACAGCGTCCTCTCGTGCATAGTCCTTCATCTTGTGCGTTGCCTTTGCCCATACTACATTGAAAGCTATTCCTAACAACCAGGCAGGTCGCGTTAACATCGCCAGATCCGGAAATCAATTCAGACGCTCGGGATTACTTCACCCGTCACATGAGGATTCTCGAAAAGACCATGGGGTCCTGGCCGCTTCCGGAAATGCTGAAACAGATCGATGCCGTGAGAGAGGCGTTCTCTGCCGATATCAGGAAACCCTTTGTGCTAAAACCTAGCTTTCCGTACGGCAGTCCTCATCAGAGCACGCAGTCAAGTCCGCCTCGCGCCGCCACGTTTAAGCCGCCCATGCTGCGAACTAATTCGCTAGACCCAAACCTGGATGTTCATCCCAGTTCCCATCCACACGTTAGTTATCATCCCATCACGCCCATTTCCATTGGCTCCGGGGACGGTAAAGGTGACTCTCCTGCCGCACAGTCACTGTCCATGATCGGTACCGGTCAAGGCTCTCAGCCACCACTCTCACACAGTCTACCTATGGTAGACCATTCTGCGTGGAACCCGTCTCGAATATTTGAGTAAGTATCTATCCTAGTCACCTCACGGCTGTCTGTCGCTTGATAGTCCTGACTAACACACCATAGTCAATGGAATTCAACATTTGGTACGCCACTCCCAACCCAACCGTCAACGGTGACTCAACAGCCAAGTCCTCTAAACGTTTCCTCAGGCGCGCCCGAAGCCCCCACCGCTCAAGATATGAACATCGCCAACGCGTCTATGTCGGCGCCGCCACCGTTGCCTCACCAGTACACAGCCCCGCCCGTGCAGGCCTTCGTCACTCCGGCCATGTGGCAGGAATCCGTGGCCAGCGTGTACGAGTCTGGCGGCCTCAAGCGGCATTGGGATTACGACAGTGGTCCCTCCATCGCCGAGACCATGAACAAGCGTCGCTAAGCCTATCATGCAGGATAAATCACACCAGGGCGAGAAAATGGCAACGGGCCACGAAGGACGCACGGAGTATCGAGACGTTCCGGGGAGCCCGGGCGTGACTGGGCACCGTCTTCGATTCTACAGTATCATGTACGACAGGAACGATCAGCTACGCATGACGAGTTTGAGCACGAATGAGCGGCCAGCTGGGTAAAGCAAGCGAAAAAAAGAGTAAGCATTATCTGTTTGGTTTGTTTCTGCCGATAGAAATAGGCCATCTCGACATTGTGTACGATACGATACGCGCACAAAACAAGGCGGATAATTTCGTCGTCTAGCGGCACAATATGTATCGCTGTTTCTCTATATACGTATCCACGGGCAACGGGACCGGGCCTACCTTGCCTGGATATAGTCGGGATTCCTTGACAACTCATGGCTACCCATCTGGTCGAGGGTTTTCTCCACTTTGGTATGGGGTGGGCGTTTGGGGAGGGACGTGGGGTAAACATGGGAAAAACCAAAGTCCTCTTCTTCGCGAATCGTCTTTTGGCTTTCGCCCTTTCTATTCCCAGGGGTTTATTTCTGATCTCTTTTTTGGAGGGGTGATCCGGGGAACGGACCGCTTGGTTTCGTGTACAGTAACAGCGCACGGATTGATGGAAATCAAGTCAGGGGGATTAGTTCTGATTCTTTAAGGAATGGGATTTTTTACACGGTCGCTATCAGTGGCGGTTAGATGGATGGTTTTGGATATAAGGCTCCCTCATACCTTACCTTATTTTCTTTTCTTTGCGCTGGGGCTGCTGGTCGCTTTTCTTCTTGCCTCTTACTACCTTGGTTGGTAGCTGGATGGGGTTTGGTAGGTTGGTATATAGTAATACCTGAATCTGTGATGATGGGTGTTTTGTGATGTTTGTGATTAGTTGGGACTTGAACGGTCGATTTCGTCTTTGAATTTCTTGCTGTGGTAAGTCCTTTGCTGGTTTTCGGTTGATGGGTTTGTTTGGTTTGTTTGGTGCCCTGTCGGGATGTTATACCTTACACGATAGGTACTGGATACACAACACTCACCGAATCCATCCCGTGCCCTTCAACGGTAGGTATTACCGGTAGGTTTGCCGCGGTTACTAGTTCGATAAGTACCCAGTGAAAAGCGCTGAGCAGCCTATCCGTCAGGTTCTGCTCTGGAGTTTACGTAGTTGTGGAAGATGTTTAGACAACGAGTTTTCCTCGTCTGTTTGGTGGACTCGGGACTGGGATGGCTTGCTCTTACTCGTGGCTACGTCTATGGCGGACTGGGAAGGGGGATATGGGGGGGGGAGGTGGTTTGTCTGATGCTCTCTTTAACGAACCCGCATACGCGGAATTCAGTGTCGGTTACGGTTGACAAACAAAGCCGACGACGTTATTTTCTATACGGATGTGCTTTCTTGTCGGTTGAGTAATAATATATAGACTTGATGGACATACCTGGTGATGGACATACGTAGTTATTAATAACTAAGCTTATTAGTAGTGTAGGTAGTTTAACGGAGTCATTGATGGATACAGGGTTGATTTGGCAGGACGTACGGACGTATTTCAAAGACATACCGGTAGGGGTGTCATTACCAACTACACAACTACAACTACGCACCACAACCACAACCACAACCACAACCCAACAATCCCAATTCCCAAGGGAAGATATCGTTGTAGGTAATCCGTACATAATGTATAATAATGTACCATCAACACATACAACGCCCACAAACCCCAAAAACCACCAGTTTCCATCTCGTTATCATACCAGTCACGCGAACAGGAAATGGAACCCATGTTCTCAAATGACGAAGGCAGTCTTGGGTATCAAGCATCTATCTAGGGTATAGCCTTATGAACTTGCTGTTTTCCGGGTCTGCCGTTCTCCTGGTTACGACACGCCTCGGACTTCGTTTGCGCATCGTGTGCTTCATGCTCGTTGCTTTGCCTTACGTCACGTTACCATAGCATGCCCATTCACCCGTCCAAACAAAATGAAGACAAGCCAGTACATGGCATTCAATATGTAGACTTCGTCTCTATACTAGATTAGGTAGACTAGAGCTGAACGGGTACCTAATGTACAAAAGGAGCAAAGATAGGAACAGAGCAAAGCGAGAACAAAAATATAAGAGTGAAAATCTGAATATAAAGAAAAGCGAGGCATTATATTTTCTTTCTCCCGAGTTTCGCCGGGACGTAATGAAGACCGCAGAGTTAGATGCTACTTTTTTTCGCAGCCCGCCGCGTTGAAAAATCCCTTTTTTAACCGGCTACCGTCGCGCTTTAATCAGATGGACCGACGCGAAACGCTATGCTGATTCACAATATACCATCGCCCTTCTCATGTCGATCAACGCCACAACACCACAAGACCGCAACGCCAGTCGATGTACCTAGATCAGGAGGGGCTCGTGCCGGACATCTATGCACTGATTTGAGGTAGGGCCGCGTTTCGTCAAGATCCGAAAAGCTGTGCCCGAGCACATGTTGGCATGGCTCCTGGATAGGACGAGAAACCTTTATACTGTATTCTTTATCTGTTCGTGGCCCTCTCCTTGGGCATTGGAGGGCGGCACAACACCATCGTTGAGCCATCTTTGGAACGTTTCGTTCACTTTCTGGACCTCGTCCTGTCTCCAGCCGCGCATCCATGAGTTGTTCATAACCATTTTCTCACGGAAGAGCTGCGTTCTGTGTTCCGTGACAGCTTGCGAATGCTCCTCAGCCCTCTTCTTCTCCTCTTCATCATGAGCATCCATGCGGTAGACGAAATATTCCGAAGTACCCTTTTCCCACACGATCTTGTTGGAATTGACACACACGCGCAGTGATAGCCCTTCGTCGTACTTCAGAGGCTTTGGCGCGTCGCCGTCGTCAGAATCCACATCGCTGGAAGGCAGGTTGCGGGCCAGCACGCTCTTTTGCAAGCGGTTGCGGGCGACACCCTCGGTTGGCTCCACTCGCATATACGACGAGATGTAGTACTGCCACCGCTCACGACGCTCTAGCTCATCCATGTAGAAGGTAGTCTCATCCTTCTGCAGCCAGCGGAGTGTAGCCTCGCGTTTATTGGGGAACTATGCGACCGGTGTTAGCTAGAACATACAAAATCACGTTGTTGGTCTCACATACCCAGCAGATAACAAACATGTCGCCATCCTTAATACACTTCTCAGCAAACTTTCGTGCGCTGATCTCTGTTTGATAGCTGGTCTCCTCCTGTTGGCGGCTGTTCATAAATTGTTGGATGAGGTCGGGCGTCTTCTCTTTGGAGTCGGAACTCGTGCAGGTAAGGGAAAGTCGGCAGAGTGTCTTGAGGAGGTCCAGAATCGTATATAGCTTCCACCCCTTCTTCAAGTAGAAGTAGCGCAAGACTTCTTGGTAGCGATTCTCGTCGATCTCACCAGTAATATAGTCCTCGATCAATTCTGTCGTCTTGGGCCAAAACGACGCTGGATCGTTCTCATCAAAATAGTTCATCTCGTTAACAACAATTCCGAGCTCCTTGGCCGGCTTCTTGCTCTTCTGTCGTGCAATGGCGGTCAGGACGCTTTCTTTGCTTTCCTTGATTTCCTTGAGGCGCTTGTACAACGTTTGGAAAATGCTGAAGAAGACGTAGATAGTTTGATTACAGAAGAAGTTATACCAAGGCCGAGGGAAAAACCCGTCGGCCCTCAGCTCACCATCGGTATCGAGTAGGTAATTGTCACCTTTGATGACAGTGGCACGAGGGATCGTGGGAAGCCATCGCTCATTGGACAAATCGGACGATGCGGCGTCTTCTGGCGCATCGGCCATCTCTTCTTCGTTGGCCGAGCCAACGTCTGGCGTAGTCTCTTTGCTACCGGATGCGGCACTATCTTCTTTCCGTGCACGTGGCTTTGCCGTGTTACGGCCGGGATCCAAGACGCCACGGAGCAGATCTGATCTCTTGCCAATCCGCCGAGAACGGCCATATGTCAACTCGGTGGGAAGCTGATCCTCGACATCCTCTTCTCCAGAGTCACGGTCAATATCGCCCAGACGATCCTGCACCTTGTCCTCTGGCAGCTCGAAAAATTGCGGAATGAAGGACTCGAAGAAGTCGACAATGCGCTCCTTTTCAGTAGTACTGTGGTGGCCGTTATTCATCCCGTACAAAACCATTAGTCGGAGAAGGTCTAGCAGAATATCCTCATCACTCAGATCGTACGAAAATTGATACCGCGGGAGTTGATGCCTAGTACTCCGCAATCGTCGCTGTTCTTCATGTTTCGTTTTGATAACATCGACGAGGTGTTTCGCCGACAGATTCCGCTTATCATTCTGCTTGACTTGAATGCCCATGTGGTCGAGACTCTTGAGGTGCATCACTTCCGTCTGACCTTGCCATACTTTCTCCCACTCGCGTTGCGTAAACCTCCACTCTTCGTCTTTTTGCTTGAGTCGCGCCAGGACGATGGGCACAACGGCAAAAGGATCAACGAACATCTCGTTCACAACCTCGGCGCCCTTCTCTGGTCCATAAATCTTCTTCAGAACACGCTTGTAAATAGAGGTGCTAGAGCCTCCAAGTCCCGGCGGCATCTGAAATGTTTCTCGTTCATGGGGCGTGAGATTCAGCATTTGCTGAGCGATAGGCTCTAGAAGTTGGATGCACTTAGTGTTCGCTTCGATGTGGAAGTCGTAGTCGTGTCTTTCTTCCTCGACACGATGGAGACCTTCTTCAAAGGCATTCTTGCGGTGAGCCACGAATCCTGAGTCCTCAGATGCCCAAGTTGGGTGGGAGGCCCATTCGTCGTTAAGCACAGCATTGCACATCTCATCCCGACCGCCACATGGCCGTAGCTTCTCCTATAAGCGTTTTCGTTAGTGACGTCTTCATATTCAAGTCTGTAGGCCGGATGGGAGACCTACTCTTCTCGGAAGCAAACGATAGCTGGGGCCAACCCCACGGCAGTTGCTTAACGAGACCTTGTCAACGGGAGGTCGGGGACGATTCTCGATGATTTCATCTAGACCTTCATAGCCCACAAAAGATTTGAAGAAATTCATCAACTCAGGGTTGCCGCCAATGAACTGGCTCGCTTTGTGAACTAGATCGTTCTTGTCGATCAAACTCTGCGAATACATGTTACAGAGCTTGAGAAACTCATTCATCGTCGATCTGTTTCCGAGATATTTCTTTACCTTGTCGAAGAAGCTGATTTCTTCCTGGGTCGCGTTAGCTGATGAGGTTGGAGGTAGCGGCTCGGGAAGGACGGGGGTAAGGGTCGGTTCAATGGGAGGCACATCAGATGCCAGCGGTTTGTGGTTGATTTTGGCGCGCTTATTGGCGGGACCAACACTGGGGATTGAGCGGGATTGGAGTGCAGGGCTGTCGACTGCAGCAGCAGTATTAGGCTGCGACGGCTTGTCGTTGCGGGCTCTTTTCTTGTTATCCTTGGTGGCACTTGGGGGCGGCGCGAAATTTCCCAAAGGAGGCATCTTATGATTATCCTTGGCTATGGCGCCTGCGGCGGTGGCATGCCCAGGTTGGGGCGTAGTCTGCGTGAGACCCGTCATTGCGAGGACGTCGTCAGGCCGTGCACCATTCTTGTTCGAAGCGGCTGACTCGGGGAGAAATTGCTTGAAATCTTCGAGAAGATCGGGGGCTGTGCTGAACAGGCTGGTGACTTGAGCGTATACTTCTTGGATCGGCTTGGACTCGCGTTGGTACGTCTGGAGGATCTCGAGGAATTGTTTGTAGATTTCGGGTTTGTCCTGGAAACGGTTCTGCGCAGGAGAAGAATGTTAGTCCGGTACAGAGAGAAGGGGTTGCAAGAATTGTTGATATTTCGTACAGAATAAGCTTGACATAGCGATGAAGAAGTGGGGGCAAGGTATCCTCACCTTGATTTTGTTCACATAGCTAATGGCATGGTTAAATTCAACTGGCCCGCGTTTTTCCATACTGGCTGGTTGATTGCTTCCGTTTGAACCTGGTGGCAGTCCCGGCGTGGGTGTCAGAGCGTTACGGCCGGCTGCCGCGGCTGCTGGTGGCGGCGGTGCGCTGGGCGTTGTCGAATTGTTCTGTCTCTGTGCAGCCGACCGTTGCGGTTGCGGTGGACCTCCACTGGTACCGGGCGCCTCGAAGGGAACGGGTTCGCGGTGAGCAGGCGTGAAGATGTTTGCTCCGTTTGTGGCGGGCGCACTAAACGCGACTTCGGGGCTTTCGATGCTGTTGTGGGGCTGCGATTGTTGCCAACTACTGTTACCGTTGCCGTTGCTATTGCGGTTATTGAAAAACCCATTAGCCACGGGTTGGCCGTGGCCACTGTCGGCTTGGTTGGCTCGGCCAGTAATGGACTGAACGGTGGTGCCCATTGGTGTCGTGACGCGAATCGTATTGGGATCATTGCCACCGCCGCATTCAATACGGTATCCAGGTGGGAGGAATGTGTTGAAACCTTGGATCAGGGTGGGGTGGCCGGCGAAAAGCTCGGAAACGCGATTAATTACGCCCGGCGTGTCAATGCTAGCCAGTAAACATCAGACCAGGGCTTCGCGAACATAGTGGAGAAGGTTAAATGGAGACTGCCTTACCTCTGAGACTTGAAGTCTTTCATGATGTCCAGAAACTTGTTATATACGTCTGGCTGGTCGGCAAACTGCACTTTGACCTGGTCAAGGTAACTAAGAGCATCCTGTGTTTCCGGTTAGTTCTACGTGATCCGTCCGCTACATGAAGCGCGAAAGTGTGAAGCTCAGCCGTAGGGCTGTCGATCTTTGAAGAAATGAAAACAATATAGAATCTGAAAATCGGAACGATCGAGAACGTGGCCGGCACTCATGGAGCTGAGCTGCAACAAGAGTAAACAAAATACGACGGATTACGCTGCGTGTGCCGCTCATGAAATCGAACGTAGGAACGGTAGCCCTATACCTCGAAATATAACGAGAAGACGGGGCAGCAAACGCAGCACTGGTAATTTCATACTTCAAGGCATAGATATTTTGGGTGGCCAGGGCCAGGGGAGCTTTAGGGGTTTTGGCTTACATTGAGGATGGGCTGTTGGCCTTGTTGCAAAGCGCCATTACTACCCGCACCACCAGTAGGCATGGGGGCGTTGGAAGCGGTCATGGCGGCGCCAGCGCCAACGTTATGATGATTACCACTGCTGCCGAAAGGTAAAGGCTGTCCAGGGCGAGCGGCTTCTTGCTGCAGCGGCCCGCCAAAGACTGGGCCAGCAGCACCAGCACCACCGGCGCCACCAGACCCCGACCCGCCGGATGAATGCCCCCCGATGGCGCCAAACATCTGCGTCGACGCAGACTGCGCATTTTGTGGATGAGATCGGTTAGGTTCGGTTGCGAGGGGTCCGCCAAACGTGGTTACAGACCCGGGCTGTGCGCCGAGTGGAATGGGAGGGCCCGAGCCGCCATGGTTCGCGAGAAGACCGCCTGGGCTGTGAATAACGCCGGAGATGCGCGACGCGACCGGCTGATGGAGCTGGAGAGATGCGGCATTACTGTGATGCGGCGTGCTCGTCGGGTAAGGGTCGCGGTGGTGCCGCTCGGCGGCGTCGCGGTCTCGGTGTAAGACGTCGTCTGCGTGAGAGTTCATTTCTCTTCGACGTCGGCGAACTGTAGTCATAGGCTTGGATTAGAGCGGGGAGCGACACAGGTACGATGAGCATAAGGGGATATTCATAAGCAGCGCAGGAATCAAATCCGCATCAAAGAAGGGCAGTGACGTACTCTCTACATGGAAAAGAGGTATGGGCTCCAGTATCAGAGCGAAGATGTGGATTTCGGGGACTGAGAGCTGAAAACGAGGGGCGCCGGAGATGAGAACTTGGGGAAACTGAAAGGCATGGATCTGGATGTCCGGTTAGGAGGCCAGGAAGGTTGAGTTGTTCCAAAGCTTGGTAACCTGGGGAACTGCCCTTGGCTCTCGGAAGAGCTGATAAGTCGATAAGTCGATAAGCCGATTAGGAATCACGTGCGTCGGGACGTGTACAGCAACTCCAGGAGGAAGGTACGAAAAGACGTACTTCGTAGGCAGGTACGGACGTACGAAGGTACGGTCATACGGCATGCACCGCGATAACTGACGATGTGGGGACGATAACCGATAGATGCGTAATCTTACCTAATTGGGTGCATTAGTGTGGGCGGTGAACTTGAGCAGAATTTAGGCCCGCCGCTTTCGGGGCTCTTGCAGGATGCTACCTAGCCACAGCAGGAGCCACAGCAGGAGCCACAGCAGGAGCCACAGGTCTGATGAGTCTTGACTTTCGTTGAGATGAGGGATGATGTTACCTACGACCGAACCTAACTACACCTACCTAGGTATACCTGTCGACGACGCTCATCTACATATATCAAGTTCCTGGAACTTACCTCGATCTTTTTATTTTGCCTACGCAGTGCGATGTCCATCAGACTCTTTCGAGTAGTAATACAAGCATTATCTACGTGTATCACAATCCAGCAAGAAAAGACAATTTGATACCTATGAAGAGTTCTCAGTTAATATCTACCTACCACCTCCTGAGTTGCCTCCCGCGAAAGACGCCGGCGAGGATCCGCCCTAAGCCGCAAGAGCAGTAATTGCCTGACTCGAAGAGTGGAATTATGAAACTAAGTCTATCGACAGCAATGCGGTGGTAGGTAGCTGGTTCGCATGTTGCGTATGAAAGAGTAAAAACAAATCAGGGATTGAGCAACTCATCATCTTCCTTGGCCGAAGGGGCCTCCATACTGGCTCTGTTCTCGTGGATATTGCTAGGATTTTTGTGCGATTCAGCAATCCGTTGCGTCATCTTCTCATCGAAGCGCAGTATTCTCACCACTGGAACGACTCTGGTCAGCAATCACGATCACAGTCATGCTTCGCGTGGATTCCGTCTGGCGCCGAGGCCTAGGGTGTGAAGGAGAGATAATGACTGTCGCTTACATCTATATTCCGGGCCCCAGATGGACTCGGCCAGCTCTGCCGCCTCTTTGACGCATTGATAGTCCTCGGTCGCGCAGTGCCGAGTTTGGCGCTGGATCATCTCCTCGTCCATGTGCTCCGTCGCATAGCCCTGAAAGTTGAGTAGATAGTGTCGGTGAAGGATTGAGGCTTGTCGCAGCCTTTCCAGTCTCTTGTTAGTCCAAGCATGCCAGAAATGCAGAACGGTCTCTCGCACTCACACGTAAATAAGCTCCTTCTTTCGGCATATGTCCGGATCCTCCTGCGAGTTGATGATATCCTTCAGCGATACGATGCGTATGGTGGTCCGAAGTGCCATATCAATATACTCTTCATCAACCCGGAAGGTCGGGATCACCACGTTCTCAGCCTGCTCGTTCTTGGCTACGCTTCGTGCCTCCTGGAGCGAAGCGGTATACGTGTCTATGCCTCCGACACATCTAACACACTGGCAAGTGAAACCCCACATGTCCATGTGGCATCTCTGTCGATATCTGGTCGGCGGGGCGATGCGAGCGTAGGCAATGACCAACTCCTCTCCCCGCGCGATGTGGCGCGTTGCGTGTGCGATCCAGTGGTCCTCGTTGTCATATTCCCACCACACATTCGGCTCGCACTAGTTGCCTCAACGTCAGCGGCATCGATTCAGGTCGTTCCCCCAATCATCAATGATCGACAACCACCCACGAAACAGTCAGGGACAAGATGGAATACTCACCGAATGGTTAAAGCGAGACGCTTTGAGGAAGACACCACATGCGAATCTATCTGAGCCGAAACAGTTGATTTCGGTCTTCATGCAAAGCTGAACGAAATGCTCCTGTTGCTCCTCAGTCAGGGGGCTTCCGTCGCCGTTTCGCTTATCGGCCAATACGTCCCGGAATTGCATTTCCATTTCGATTTTGTCGCAGATGGCGAGGGCGTTCCAGGCTCTCTGCTCATTCTCGTTCATACCACGGTATATCTCGACCCATCGATCAACTTTGCTTCTGGCGCTCATGCTATCATGGGCCCAGTGAATTTTGGTTGTCTCTTCCAAAATAGTTTCACCGGGCTTGATGGCCCGCGTGGCGAAGTAGCCCAAACCTTTTCCGCCTCCGGCATCCTTGAGCTCCATGAGCTCGTTACCAGTCCATTCCACCGCAGAGTCAGACATGATGTATGTCCTTCTCTAGATTAGACTGAAAGTACAATGCTGTGATACGAAGATGAAGAAGGGTAGAGATGGAAGAAACGAATCAGCACTCCGAGCTGGGGAGCTCTGATTGCCAAATAATAGATTCGGACTCCAGTGAGGGTATGATCAACTCCAGGGCTGATGGATGATGAAAGTGATGGAAAAAGGTTGATGAGTCTGGTTCCGTCCCTCGTGGGTGTTGCAGTCAGTGCTGATTGCAGTGAGAGAGGGTGGAGGTCAACCAGGTACGGGGCTAATGGATATACAGGCACTGTGAGTTAGGAGCCCTTATCCCACCTTGGGAGTCGCCGGCAAGCCCCACGATGCCAGATAAGGCCCGAGTTCACCCCGGAACTACAGAGTGTTCCGGAAGGGACCACGAGTCCACCATACGATCCCTTGTAGCAGGTACCCGCAACTACCCCTGTGCAAATTCCATTCGAAGAGTCGCGAACAACCCCATCATCGTGATTCGAATCACATCCTTTGTCCTCGAGGACGCGTTGTACCATAAGCTTTGTTGCCTAACATGCCAAATAGTACCGCATTGAATCTGCGCCATCAGAGGGCTCCAGGCTAGTATTCCGAACCGCTCAACCTCCAGATCCAAGAATTCCCAAGAGAGTTCAGACGCCAGCAATCCCAAACAATACCCAGGCCCCTATATCACCAGAAACAAGCCACAAACTAATACATCAGATCTATTCAGAAGAAGCATCTCGAAGTTCTACTCCAACTAAAGCAGAGAAAAACTAACCACCCAAGGCAACCTATATCAAGCTACAAGCGGCCTAGATCACCAAAACCAGCAAACCGGAAATGACACCAACCCAACAATATCGACAAGGCCAGGTAACAACGACTATATCCCCATCATAGTCCAAGGTAGCAAGCAACACTCAAGAGCAAAGGACCAGAGAGACTCCAAGCCTCACTAATAATACCTCAGTACCCTCCAACTACACCGGAGCAAGCACCCACCACGTAGACAGAGGTCAATCAGAGATTAGCAAGGTAACTATTCCAGCTGTAGCTGAACGACATCATAGCAGTACACGTGGCACCCGGAACGACTGATTCAGCCAAGGAGGGCATTCTCTACCAACCCTACTGCCATATATAGCTAGCATGGAAATCAATACAGAGATAGGTATGGCCTTACAGAGGTGGCATCCAGCCATAACACTTCATACCGGTACAGTCTAGGCGGTGCGTACACGGATTCGACAGCCAGTCGCTCTTCTTCGTGCCCCTATGTACACACTGCCCACGTTGATATCCGTCAATGTGATACCGGTTCGTTTAGTAAGTGTTGTTCATCATAATTACATTAGGAAACTGTTTCAACACCGCTAAACACCACGGATAGGTCCGAACGACCGTTTCAACCCCGATGTGACCATCTTCCTGTACTCAACTGAACGTCATAGGCCAACGTCAACGTAAGTGTTTTGTAAAGGCTTGTGTTGGCGACAATGCGCGCAAGATACTCCATTTTCACATTCTCCAAGGCGCAGCCCTAGATCTGGCCACACAGATCACGAAGTCTTGATACCTGGTGCCAATAATCCTGCGAGTAGTCGGAAGATCGCTTCAGCTTCTTAGCAAGCCGATTTGCTTCGTCCCCCTGCATCCATCTTGTGACTCTTGTTGCTACTCAAGCGCTCTTCTTTCTGGCCCAAGGAGAACCCGTGACAGAGGAACAAGGCTAACCGCGGCACCCTCCATCGGTACTACGCTATATGTGCCGCGACTGAACCCAGCCGTGTCACAGGGCCAGGCGGATCAAGGTGTGGGGAAACCGCACGTATGTCCACGGTACGGATTCTTGGAAGGTCGTCAAGGACGGTATCGTTCGCCTTTTTCGCCAGGTAGCGATATGTATGAAGCCACGCCGGCCCGTTGGGATGCCGATGCGGATGGCGACGGCGACGGCGACGGCGACGGCGACAGGCTAATCGGCATTCGACATTCGACATTGTCGGCTGTCGGGTGCAGACCTGGCCACCAGGTCGATACCGATATGAACCTAATGGAGTTAGAATAATGCAATCTGTGCTTCGTACAAAAAGGAAAAGTGATGATGAAATAAAAACCAAGGTGGCAGAGCGGGTACATTACGAACCACTCAATAGGCTTGGGTACCCTGAGATCTACTATAACTAATGGTGATGGAGCCTCTGGTCTGGAGTCTGGTGGCCGCTCTGTTTAAAGTTTCCGGCAAACCTATAGTCACGATTGTTGAATTGATACATGGCGCGGCTGTTGGTCGGGATTATGACTTCTCTGTTGTTTACTCGGAGCTTGCTGTCCTCGAAGATTTTTTTTTTCAAAGATTGGAATTTGACGGCATGGTGTTGTCATTGACTCGCTGGTTTGAGATACTTAGCAGTTGGGCATGAAGTGGTATAAGTATATCTGACCTCAGAGATGGATGAAGCTTTAGGTTAGGGGGTAAGGGGGTATTAATATTTTGGGATGCGTGTGGCTTCATAGAGGGAAATTTGGGAGATGTTCACTTCGTGCACATTGAGAAAGCGCTGGCGAGTGCTTGCCAAAGGCACAGATGTGCCTTCTCGAGACTACATTCAGAGAGAAGGAGGCCTCCCGGGGACACAGTTATTTAGACAGAGCATTCGCAGGCGCGATTCAGCTTTTCATGCTTCTATTCGTGTGTCGATGTTACTCGAGTACCTACCTAGGTCGATGCGATGGAGTGTCTGACGGACTAGGGCGGCAGTATTGGAAACTGCATTCAGCATCAGCTTTAGGTACGAAAATATATCATATCGTATGTTAAAGACTGATTGAAAGATCGAAAGGAATCCTGGACGGAGATATACATCGGTCGGCCCGGTCTGTCGGTCAAGGGGTATCGTCAGAGTCGGTTGGTTAGTAGGGTCCCGGGGCCGCGGTTGGCCGGCGCTTAATAAAGACAAATGAAAGTATTGTCTGTTTCGCTTGGATGGGTCGAATAACAGCAGTCGATCTCGTGAAGCTCCCAATTATGCTGCCCTCAGTCGTTCAAAGGCCCAACCCTTCGGATAAGTCAGCCTCTGAGCTAGTACAGATACCCTCGTGTGCTCTATCTTTAAAACATTGGACTTTCTACACGTACAGCATTAAGACCTTAGACAACTGGTTTGGCCTTTACCATGCTCCAAGTCCAGCTCAGTTGGAACGAATCAGTCAGAGCTGCACATCGGTCGATCGATCGGGTTTGACCCTCTAACCGACTGACCGTTAGCCATTGACACGTCCGACCGACCGCTGGCAGCGGTTGAGAGAAGCCAACCGACAGGTCGGCGGAAGGGTTTTTATGACGGTCCCGCCGGTCGACCGGCGGTTTTATGTACAAATAAAGAAATTTACCTTATAATTTGTCTCAAAAAGGTTCCAATTTTGACCGTCGGCCATAACAGTCGGTCGAACTTCCCGGACCGACAGCCAACGGAATAGAAGACTTGGTGACTGATTGACCGATACGCAAAAAATGCTGCTGTCCGACCGGCAGACCGATGAACGACCGACCGATGTGCAGCTCTGGGAACGATGTTCTCCCTTGGCGGTAGACGATCTTGAGGGGATAGAGGCTGGGAGGAAGGGAAATAACACGGTGGAGGCTCGGACGGGATACCCAAAGTCGAGATGTTATCGCCCAACGATACGTCTTCCCTGCTACCTGCCTCCAAATCTTCTTGCCTCCGGCGATTGGCACGCCAGTCGGGTATCTTTGCTATCAACCAGTATAATAATTGACCCAGCGAATCCCGCCAGATTGCCACGTTTACTAACATAATGAGAATAAGTAAAATAAGGCGAGGAATGTTGCTCGAGCTCATGGTGATCGATGATTGAAGAATGCTGAGGCGGAGGTCGAAAAGTTCCCGATCGGATGGAGGACTAGATGGCTTACCACTGCCATTGGATATTTATGCGACTTACCTTTATATAAGGACGCGTCGATGGAGAGAGCATTTCGGCAGAATAAGGCGTTGAAACTCCCACAGCGCATTCTCGTCATGCGGGTTAAAGTTGCTTCTCGCGCAATCAAGGATCCAGCGTTTTAATTGATCTCTACCTAGCATAGTCACTCCTCAATCCGTCATATTTTGCAGCGAGCGCTAAGTGATATGTGCTTTTGCTCGATGAAGAAGCCCTGAATGCCTTCATTTCTTGGAGCCTACCGTCAGTGGCAGGACTCTATGGCCTAAACTGTAAAGTCAAAGTGAAGGGTCACTGGTGGCCGTCTCCATAAGTTCTTGTTCATCTGACGCCTGTTTGGAACGGTAAACTCATAATTCGAGCAGCCTCCAACCTTGGAGCATCAAGCGGGCCGATATAAACTGGAACGCAGCAGCTTGGAGCAACTTCGGGCAGTACGTGCGGGGAGGTAGTAGTAAAACGGGAGGGCAACACAGGTCCATTTACGTCGACTGTCGAATGTTGGCCTGCTTGAACCGGTGCAGACCGGCTCCCCTGCTGCACTCCATAACCATCACGTGGACAGGAATAGATAGGACGCCTAATTGGGAATCGAGACTCAGTTTGCATTTCCTGTATTCAGTCCGGTTACTTCAACTTTCCGTTGAAGAAACTTCTTTGGCAATTCATTTGTGTTTGGTTCCCTGTCTAGTTAATACACGTACGCTGGTTCAGTGGTTTGTAGCACTTTCGTGTAAAGCACGCACGCGCGCTCCATTGAATCCTGATTCCTACCTGTCTTCGGCTCGGAAATAGGGGAGTGACCGTCGACATCCAAACCACCGCATTCGAGCTGCCATGGCTCCTGCGTTCTGCTTTTCCGTGAACCGTTCTCGGGGACGCGGCCCGAAGGAAGCACACATGCCCGTAGGTGGCTGAATTAGTCTATTAGGAGTCGTGGCGATCAATCTTCCTTGCGCGATTGATGTGGAATGATCGTGATAGTAAGATCGACGTGGTATTTCAGTAGTTTTAATGTCGTTGTGTCCTGTTTGTTGACAGATGGCCGAGTGAAGGCCGGTATGCCGTGGGCAACCATCTAGTCGGTAGTACTGCCTCGGTTCTTCTGCTGAGAAAAGAATCTTGCCTACACTAGGTCTTCATGGATATTTTGTGCAGCTTTGCTTGGTCTTGCTGGCCAGGTTACTTTTCATAAACTTGCGTACATTGAATGCTTTCATCGTGCCTAAACACTCATCGAGGATCGGGAGACCCCAGAGTTTCCATTTTGGCTGCCTGTGCGTTTTAGGGGATCGTGTTCGACACTGAGCCTTTATATCTTCAAGATGTCTTTATAGTTTTCCTGGCTTTCCAATAGCCGGTAAGTCGCCGAGTACTGTTGTCATTCAAATCCTCACAACTTCCTGCACTACAGTTTTCATTTCAGGGTCGGCTGGGATTCTACGGCCCGTCGCATCAGGTCCAGAGCATCCTTTAAGACATGGGATACGTTAGTCGGTTGAGCTTCTGTCTCCGCCCAGAATAGTAACGCTCCCAGATAATCTCTTTAAGAGTCCCGCTGGTTGGGCCTGCTTTTCTCTGGTGTCAGGAAGCGTATTTAGGCTCGTCGGTTTGCTGAGAACATATCCTAATCGGACGTTCTCACGGGTCTCGAGTGGCCCTTCTGGTGTTTTGGCAGTAAGTACTTCGTAGTTTGTTTCCATCAATACCTTACATACCATCGTCGTGACCAGGACTGCAGGATTATGTACATAGTAGGGCTTTCGGGATTCAGTTCTACCAATAGATCCTCGCAATTCTGCGGACCGTGTGCGAGGACATGCAGCAGGATTCAATTGATGCCTGTAACGGTCAGCGTAATAATAAGCCGCAGGATGCACGCCTAGGCCATGAAGACATTGAGACCTGGGCCGACACACTTCATGAACGGAGGGAGATGCTCAAAACTACTAATGGAATCATGCGAGGTTACTTAGAGACGCTCCTAGAGAGATGCTCGACATATTTCGCAACTCATACGAATGATAGGTATCTGTAAACCTCGTGATGTTGTTTTGGGTACCTAGAGGGGTTCTCCGAGATTCGGGAATTCCCTTGAATTTTGAAGCGCCTGCCCCTATAATTGCGTAGTCTGGGTAACTAGTTAACTACGGTATTTGCATATACAGGCGGTTATGCAATCACAGGGGTGCCTGACAGTAAGTATTTGTCAGCCTCCATGTTGCTCGGCCACTCGGCCGCGTTTTCTACCTTAACTCGCTGTGAATCTGCGTTGAGTACGAAGTACCTAAGCTGAGTGGCCGAACAGAGTGGCGGCCGCACAGGAGGGTAAGGACAGGGGTTGAAGGTCCTTACGCGTTCCTGCATCTCCTACCTAACCAACGACTGACGCTTACCTACATTCAGATCTCACGGTTTCTGTCACGGTCAAACCGAGACAACACAACCGCTCATATCGGAAAGACGGCTTTGAAGTCGCCCTCTACCTTATACACATACTGCCAAGTGCTAACTAACATGGATTTCTGCACACAATCGGAGTCATGCTGATATCAGAATCCGATCCGTACCAAACCGGTCTGCCATTTAAATCCTTCCAGGTGATAAACAGACCCCTTCCTCAAACCTTGCTTATTATTATTCCCCTTGTAGTGTACATTGCCACCCATTCTGGACTTTCGGTACTCACTAACCCATTTGCTTGATGAATCGCGACCGTTCTGCGTAAAAGAGGTATTTCCACGATTGTCAGTTCTAGCCATCTTTGAACCATGACCACCATTCTTGAGCATACCAAGCTCGAGTCTTCGAGCGAGCACGTGGTTGAGCCTGTAAGACTGAATGTTGACACAGACCTATCGTCCGAATCCAGTCGAGAGCACTATCCACCGTCGCTCCCACGATGGAAAGTCATCACCACCATAGGCGCCGTCTGCCTCATGTCTCTTCTCAGCACCACGCTGAGTGGCATTCTCGCCGTCGCGCTGCCAAAAATAGGCGCGGACATCGGTCTCGATGAAGGTCTTCTCCTCTGGCCTGCAAGTGTTTATTCACTCGCAAGCGGCGCCACGCTTCTTTTCTTTGGAAGTCTCGCTGATGTGGTGGGCGCGAAGAGGAACTACATAGTCGGGAGCTTCTTCTCGGCCGTCTGGATCCTTGCCTGCGGGCTTTCCCGCACAGGCATTCAGCTCATCGTCTTCCGGGGAATTCACGGAATATCCATCGCCATGTGTCTCCCGAGCTCCGTTAGCATCTTGACAGCAAACTTCCCGACGGGGAGGCTGCGCAACACGGCCTTCGCTTGTCTCGGTGCTGCGCAACCCATGGGATTCCTTGTTGGTCTCATTATTGGTGGTATCCTTACCGATCTCGTCAGCTGGAGGCTTGGATTCTACATTGTCGCCGGCATCAACGCTTTTGTTTTTGTCGTGTCGCTCATCTGCGTTCCCAACGATACACGGCGAATCGGTTCCTTCCTGCAACGGTTCCGGGACGAGGTAGACTGGGTCGGTGTCCTACTCATCTCAACGGCGCTGGGACTCTTGTCGTACGTTCTTGCTTCGGTTACCATAGACTTGTCGTCTATCCGCTCACCTGCTGACATCACGCTCCTGATCATCTCAATACTCCTCTTCCCGTGCTTCTATACGTGGGTTCGTCGCCAGGAAAAGCTCGGCCGCCCAGCTTTGATTCCCAACTCGCTTTGGAGGAACTCGTCATTCATATCGGTGAACGCTCTGTGCTTCCTCGGTTGGGCCACCGTTACGGCGAATCAATACTTCCTCGCCCTATTTTTCGAGGAAGTCCAGCTTCAATCTGCTTTCGCCACTTCGCTCCGGTTCCTCCCGCTGGTCGCCTCGGGCGTCCTGGCCAACGTTGCCGTCGGGTTACTGGTGCGTCACGTTCACGCGAACTACATTGTCGCAGGCGCGATCACGTTGTCGGCAGTCACGCCATTGCTAATGGCCCTCGTCGACCCGAAACTTACGTACTGGGCCATGGCCTTCCCGGCTACCTTCCTCAGTCCCATTGCCGCTGACATCGTGCTTGTCATCGCCAACCTCTCCATCACCACCATCTTCCCACCCGAAGCACACGGACTCGCTGGTGGCGTGACCAACACAGTTGCGCAGCTCGGTACAACCTTCGGCCTCAATCTCACTGCCATCTTGGCGACGGCAGTGACACAGGGAAGCCGTTTCGCAGACAAGCAGTCACCTTCCGCGCTCCTAGTAGGGTACCAGGCCAGCTTCTGGGCCAGTTTCGGTGCTACCACCTTGATGCTCGTCATCGTCGCACTCGGCATGAGGAAAATCGGGAAAGTCGGATCCAAGAAGACAAATTAATGACGGCATTGGACTGTCGTTTACAAATTTCGGAGGCCGACCGTGAGATTCTGCAGACTGACGCATTCACACTATGGGTCTGGATATATTTCACATGTGTAGGTATATGCATTGTATTGTACGGACGTATCCTACCTGGCATAGATAAACTTGGTACTAGACGGGTCACTGAATAGACTAGACTTCAGCTCACGCTTCCGCATCACGTATGATACTGCTCAGTGCTCATCACATAAGTCATGCGTTGACTTGCCATTCGGTAGATATAAACTCGCAAGCTTTCTCAGCTGATTCTCACCAAGGACGCGGTTGCTTATGCATGTAATCCGTACATATGCTTATTTAGCAACGTATTTACCCTATTGGGCGCCACTCTCGTAACATCGTCCATGTGTTCGAGTATGGGTGTAGATTCGGTGGCCGAGTATGCGGTTGACTGAAACATAAGACGAAGATAGGTACCATCACGTCATGTCTGTCGTTGGTGTATGGAATATGATAAGTTGGACTGATAATACACGATGTGGCAAGCAGTGATCAAATGTGGCGTGCTCGCTCGAGTTTTGCCGTCTTACTGTGACTCACATAGACTGTCGGTATGCGCTTACTGCAGTGGCTAAATCACGACTTTTGTTGGAGTACAAGAATTGTTAGGTCTTACCTACACGGTACGGATAACCGCGGTTTTCATTCGCGGCTTCTGGGGTTTATATTGGTTGTGTGTTGGTTGTGTGTTGGTGGTTATCATGCCAAGGAACCGTTGAGCTTAAGCTTACTTTTGGGTAGGGTTGTAAAACTAGGTATGGATACGACGCTGTCACGTTTCCTTGGTCTGTGGTAGGTATCGTGACATCGTTCCATCTTGTTTGTTTGGGCTCACCGAGTAGGTAACCTAAATGAAAGCGAACTGTGGGCTGATGGCACGGGTCTAAAACCGGCCGGAGTTAATGTGGAAAATCTGTACGGAATAGGAGCGGCGGGTTTGGTGTTTCCCGGTAACTTTCTGTTACCTATCTGGCCGGATGGCCGAGCATTAGGTATGCCGAGCAATACAGGGGTGGCCCTGAGATGTTAGGGTTCACACAGGCATGTGAGTGGGACCGCTAGATGGATCTATCTTTGTATTACTAAGCAGATCTGAGAGTCTCTATCGCTGTGCTCCGATTGGATGTGTGATTAGTTTGCGCTTGACGACATGCAGCTCAGTCGCTTTCCAATCATTACTATGTAGAATCTGACTTGGTTCTCACCGCGACACATTTCGGAGGCATTTGCTCCGCCTACGCATTCAGACGTTATCTCGAAAACGGTAGCCTTTCCTGTTTGCATGTTTTTTTATTCTTTGTTATTTTGTTTTTATCTGTGGTTGTTTATGCCCCTGACGTTGCGCGTCCATAAGCATGGAGGGATTTTCGGCGCATTTTACATCTATGTCGCCAAGCGGTAGGTATCGGACTCTGAGTGCAGAAACCTGCCCTTGAACGCCTCATCCTGCTAGGTCTACTATTGCATTCCTCAAATCTTCCCTGAACTTGATATGCCCCTCCTCACCTCTGGCTCATGGGGGTGTCTTCATCCCCTTAACGTTCTTAGGCTTGATAGGCGGCGTGATCATCTTCTTCCCGACTCCGTCCACCCACTCAACCGTGACGTCGCGCTTCTGGTTCCACTCAATGATCTTATCCCACTTCTTGCAGGTGTGGACCGTGTTGAAGTTGGGATGCGGCATGGAGCGGCCCTCGACCCAGTTGTACGTCAGCAGGGAAATGTCGCCGTGGCACATGAGCGTCTGCCGCAGAGTCTCCACGCAGTGCTCGAGGTGGCCCTGCACCACTGACTCGGGCGCCCCAGCGAACGACCCCTCGTGCTGGTCGTAGTACTCGCGGTGCAGCGCCTTGCGCAGCAGGTCCACGCAATGCAGCTGATGGAACACGTCCAGACTCGCCAGGTACTGGCCCGTGCCATGGTCCTTGTCTAGAAGCACCGGGTAATCGTGATACTCGTTCACGGCTTCCCATTGCTCCTTTGTGATGCCAATGGCGCCCCCTACGGGACCTGTTTGGTCATTATTATCATCACCTCGCCGTGTGCTTGGAGGGGGTTTGGAAAGATGCGTAGCAGCAAACCAGGAAGACGGAAAAAGAAAAGAAAGCGCTTACTGTCGGTAATGTTATCCCATGCCGCGTCCACCTCGGGGCCAACGCCTGTGAACGGTGTTTGCAGACCAAAGCTGCCCCGGAATCTTTGTACTTCGTACTCAACTCCCTGCTCGGCATCCGGGACTAAGCTCGTCATTAGCCAATGCTTGGTAAACTACCAGTATACTTGAAGGGGTCGAACATACGCCACTGTCCAAGTAACCTGCCACACTCCTGTTGTCGAGTATGCAGCGACTTCTGATAGAATCCCGTCAAAGCCAATGCGGTGAACGAAGCAACCAACAGAACAACTTCGAACAATATCCGCAGGTGTGTCCGCCATACTGACCGGCGGGGTGGAATGACGAGTTCATCTTTAGGAATGAAACTCTCGTCCTCGCTGAACGCGCCGCCGCTGGAAGACCGACTTGAATCGCTCTCTTTAATCCCAACGGGTTCATAGGAGATGGGAGCCATCCTCTTTTGGATGTTGTCCCAAAAGGTCTGCAAAGACTTCTCGGACATGGCGTCACTGAATGAAGGTGATAATTCTCTGGCCCTCGATGATGGAACCCGGAGAAAAACCAGTTTTTTAAAGGGGACACCTCGGAAGTCCCAATGTCAGGAAGATGGGTTGGTCAAGTAGTAGGAGAGGCGGTAGGAGAGGCGAGGGGGCGCGGAGATGTGATGAGAAAGGTCATGATCTCACCTGCTCTAGGTTGAGTATGTAGGCTGACATCCATCCCCTGCTTCCTTGACGCCAATGACCCCCGATGATGCGTCTCACGAAGCCGATCTCGGTAGATAACGATGAGCTGTCTACACGAATGGCAAATCGGCAAGCGCCAAGTAGGGTTGATCCATTATCCCTCCCCTTCGCGCGTCCTGCGGTAGACACGTAACCGCACCCACATGCAGCCACGTCCAGACGGAACTGCATCTACGCAGGGTCATCATTGGGTCACAAGGTCGGTATATGGGGCTAATCGGTCTCGACTCTCCCTAGTCCCCTTGGTGGCTGATGACGATCACCTCGATGAACAGATTCATGCGGGGTATTCGTGGAGGGTTCACGAAGACTGCATTCGAGACCTCGGTCAGCAAGCCAATGATATGACGGAGTCGTGTTGTTGCTATCATCTCACCATCCATCTTCCCGCAATGCCATCTCATTGTGCAGCGTCAGATGCCCTCGAAGGCAGCATGCTTACCTCTCTTTCCAGGCTAGGATGTCCGAGAAGTGACGGTGAACATTCACGTCGGGCCGCCGAAGCCGAGTACCAAGCCAACGTTCGAAGATGGATGGGAGGGGCGGGGGAAGAACAGGTCTTGTCTTCCTAGTCCTACAATCGGCAAATCGGTGTTTGCCAGACGCATCCGGTCATCGATGGTCAGGTCACTATCGCCAACAACATATAAGTCGTACGATTTCCATGCTCTGATATGACAATCCAGCAACCATCATCTTACCTACGAAAGCTACTGTCTACATAGCAACTCGGGTTCACTCATCTACTCATACCAACATATCTTCGTTGTCGAGGAAGTCAGAGTTTACTACCACCATGAAGGCCACAATTTTCGCCACTCTCCTCGCTCAGGCTCTTGCCGTCTCAGCCGCTGCTCTCCGTAAGTTTTAGTCTACTTATCTGATACCTGTCCTATCACTTAGGACCACAGACTAATAGCGTCAGCAGCCGTCGAGAGCGCCAAGCGCGAAGAGAACTGGAACGCAGCTGCCTGGAGCAACTTCGTCAAGAGCTACGTAGACGGCGCCGAAAACACGAAGCGCGACGAGAACTGGAACGCAGCTGCCTGGAGCAATTTCGTCAAGAGTTACGTCGACGGCGCCGAGGCGGTCAAGCGGGACGGGCAGAACTGGAACGCGGCGGCCTGGAGCAACTTCGTCAAGAGCTACGTTGACGGCGCTGAGACCGTCAAGCGCGACGCGGACAACTGGAACGCGGCGGCTTGGAGCAACTTTGTCAAGAGCTATGTAGATGGCGCTGAGAAGGCTAAGCGCGACGGCGACTGGAATGCCGCGGCTTGGAGTAACTTTGTTAAGAGCTACGTTGATGGTGCTGAGGAGGCTAGCGCTTAAACGCGAAGTGTGATTTTTTATTAGTTGCTGGGGACGGGTTTATGGGATTTCGGTTGGACTTGTTTGGCTTTGTCTAGAGACTAGCTGGGACTTTCCGTACTTTGCTTAAACGGTCTGGAATTCGAAATTACGTGGCAGATTCATGTGTCGTTGGGGTCCTTCGTGCTATGCTACGCTCTACTCTACGTGTAACGTGACGGTCGTCGAGCATCCAAGCAAGGTAGTTTTTACCTATCTACGTATGAGTAATCCGGGATAATCCCCAGAGATTATACTCAAATCCGATCTCCGGTATTAGGACGAGCCACGTCCTTAACTCCAGACGCCGGGCGATGGAAATAACATTGAAGGGAGTAGGTATACCTAGTTACACTATACTTCCCAGTCCGAAACAGGGGCTGTGACTGGCCAGGATACGCATCAGTACCGGAACTAGATTAGGCGTGTACATTATAATCCTAGATCCGTACATGGTATATAGGTAGTGTACACTACCTACTCATCCCGTCGACCTAGGTATAGGTATCCGCGCGAAGGCGCGAGTGGCTAGAGTATGGTTCGGCCCGCTCCTTGTCGGGTATGCAGCGTCAGCGGATTGGCGTGTCTTGTCTGAGTGGCGGATATATCCATGATGATAGGAGCAACCGTAGTGTATCTAAAGGATGACTTAATGCCGTGCTCCGCTTGTTTCGTTATGCGCCTGACACTAACTTCAATTCGTTGTCATCCTTGTCGAGTAAGCCCGATAACGAGCCGGAGTGGAGATTTGGTTCGCGGGAGCCGGCCGTGATAGGGATGCAGACTCGCCGGGGTAATCGTGGAAATGGATAGGTAATACCTATTAGGCGCAGGATCCGCGGGAGTTATCTGTGAGTGAGCTACGGATGCAAGAGGCTGGGTTCCGATTCCTTGTTGGTCAGCGCGTTGATAGGCGTCGCGCTTAACTTGATATACACTTTTCCAGGGCAGGACCAGGGCCACCTGCTTTATCTACACTGCGGGACTGTAAGCAGTGGTATCTCGCGAGGATGGGTTATCTCTGATACGACCTTGCTTTCTGACTTCGGCGGCGGAGCGGGTCTTTTGCCCCGCGTAATTATGGGTACGGGGCCGGGGGGATGCCGCTTTGACTCCGTAGTTACGTACGGAGGGTATCCCGGCATTGGGTATGCGGGTGAGATGGATCGGTAGATAATATCTACAAGATTACGGGAGTTGTTGGATGCCGGGGAGTTAAAGGAGGATAATCACCTACCTTAGGTAATCTCACAGCGGCCATACGTATTCGACAAGATGTTGAGATTAACGCATTCTGCTGACCAACGACACGGATCACATTTACATAATGCACGATTCTGCTTACCAACGACACGGATCACATTCACCGGGATAATTACCCCTTTGCTTTTAACCAAGACAGTCAGGTCCATGTAAACCCTGGCTTATCAAACGCTAGGTAACTTCGAGTGAAACACTGCTGACTGATTCCGGACCCGCCCGGACATGCATCGACCAGCTACACTATATTCACATGTAGAAATCCCTAACGATTTCTCTCCGGCCCTTGCTTGGCCAGTTGAGCGTTGATCATCCGGGTGGGGCCGAGGATTGTACGGAATCTATGCTTCAAATCCGGTCAGCACTGCAGTTCTCTACCTGGCGTACGGAGTATTTACTAGTGTAACGTGCATTGCTTAATAATTCAGTTCGTAGTTGCTTGTTCCGGGAGAGGTTTTGTAGATCGATAGCTGTATCGGGATTCGGATTTGCTTATGTATTAGATAACTACATCTATTTGGTGTAGCTCGTAAGCAACTAGTATACACCACAACCATAAAATCACCAATATCATTAGACAATTGCGCGGTTACCTGCCCACCAACCGACCCAAAGACGAAGGTCAGAATGCCATCCTGGATGGTCTAGCCTAAGTACAACGGTAGGTAAGTCTGCCAAGGCTCGGATAGTTAATAAGCTTATATCCTCATAATACATACATAGTAGTAGCTATTATATAATATAGATTGTCGCACATGACAAAGCCACTTTTTGTCGGAGTCCGATGCTTATTCACCCCGCAGTGCAACCATCTCGAACTTCCAACGGTCGTACGATGATGCGCCATGCAGTCAGCGATGATCATCCAACGGGATCGAGACTAGGGTTTTTCTCGGTCCTTTTTTGGGGTCTGGATACTTTCTTATCTTTGGCTTTGGTGGCGGATTATTGGGTTTTGAGGTTTATTGGGAGTTTAGGGGTTTCAGATCTAAACTCCTATCCTGTGACAGGTTGACTAGGTAATTGTGTAGCATTGTAGTCTATGACTATCTACTGGTAGGTATCTAAATTCTAGGCAAAGTGTAAACTCAAAGGGTAGTGAATATATCCTGAAGAACTCTCCTGAGCGTCATGAGAAGAAGATAATATGTAGAAGATCCGCGCAAGTATGATACAGGGTACAGCGGAAATAAGAATAGCAATAGTATAGACAAGCGGCGCATCGTGTATAGCTTCACCGTAGCAATCACGCAGAACTAGCCGAAGCAAAGCGACTCCTCTTTCGAATCTGCGGACCCCAGAACACCAGAACCCACGGGACTGCACTAAGCAGCAACCCAATTCCGCCGAGCACCGCCCCGCTGCCGAGGATACCCAGCGAGGAATCGAGCATGGGCTCAGCGGCCAACGGAAGGAAGGCCGCAAAGACGTTCCGCGTGAACGACTGCGCAGCGATGGCGGAGCTGGCGTAGGCGTGGTACGTATCCGCGAGGTAGTTGAAGACCGCCAGGTAGACGCTGAAGATGCCCAGCGTGATGGACGTGATGGACACAGCTGGGACAATCCATGGGATGGTGGGCCTCGCGGTCGCACCTAGCCAGAATAAGCCCACCGGCAGCAGGAGACTCTGCACGCAGGCGAACGCCAAGCGGGCCTCGGGCTGGCCATTGAGGGGGAGGGTTGAAAACCACGAATTGGGATTGCTGACTACCCACTCCTGCAGCACGGCCGCGCCCGCGCCGACCACGGAGGCCACGGCAGTTGCGGTGAAGATGAGGCCGCTGGCCTGTTGCGAGAAGTCATAAGCCCTGCTGAAGATCAGCGGGACGTCCTCGAAGGTCAAGTACAGGATCGACCAGGCGAAGCTCATCCACAGCGAGAACCAGAAGACGACGCTTTCCGTGAAGAGAAGGTGGATTGGCCGGAAGAGCGACACCTTGATCAGCGCGCCCAGGGACTTGCGGTGTTCGTCGTCTGCGACTTTCCAGCGCACTTGCCCGAGCGGGGTTGAGGCGCCGGGGCCTTCACACCACGCGTTGAGCGCGGCCGCCTTGCGACTTAGCAGCACGCTGCCCCTTGTCTCGGGGAAGAGTGCGAAGAGCGCGAGCACGACGACGCCGCAGCTTATGGCCTGCACGTGGTATATCCATCGCCAACTCAGGTGTTCGATGATGACCCCCGAGACAAGCGGGCCAACGCCGCATCCCAGGAGCGCGGCCCCTGTGAAGATGGCCATGGCGGTATTCCGGTCCTTGGAGACATAGATATCGCTGATGACCCCGCCCACAACGGTGCTGAAGACAGAGCATGAGATACCCGCAAGCGCCCTCGTAACAAGTAAGCCGGCAAATGAAGCGGTCGCGCCAGACCCAATCTGGCTGATCACGTAGACGACCCCAGCAGCGAGGAACAACGGCCTCCGTCCCACTAGTTCCGACAGCGAGGCCAGGAACATGGGGGCGATGGCGAAGAGGAGGGTGAACAGGGTCACGCCGGCGTAGACGGCGAGGTCACTGACTCCCCACATGGCCTTGTACCCGGATAGGCCAGCCGTGTAGGCGCCGGGCGTGTAGGTGGTGACGAAGGTGGTGGAGCACGACAGCCATGTCACGAAGACCTTGCGGGCAGGGGCCCAGCTCTGGGGGTCGTCGAACTGGGCCAGCGAGGGTAAGACTGGCGGCGAGCTGGCGTGGGAGCCGGGCTCGCTTTCACGCCGGCTTATTTCCTCCTTGCGAACCAGGTCCAGGGCTGAGAGATCGCTTGCGTACGTCAAGAGCTCGTAGCGCAGCGGGACCGCGGCCGCCGTAGCGACAGGCGAGTCGCCTTGGCTGTCAGCGCGCATGAGCGAGTGCGATCAGGCGTGGTGCGAATACATACACGTACGGTATGGCATATATCTGGAAGATTGGGTGGGAGCAGGTGGAGATGAGAGGGAAAGGAATGCTGTAGTTAGTCCGTAGGAATTGTTGGTGGCTGCTTTTGACTTTATTACATATCTGCCTTAATCGGGTGGGGCGATCAGGGTCCGGGGGTTATGTAATTGTCAGATTACTTGATATACGATGGGATCTATAGCCGTAGTAAGCATGGCTCGTCGTGCAGCGAGGCGTGCGAGAACCAAGCTTTGAAGACACGAGATCGACGAGATCGCTTTGTTTGGCCTGTCGACGTCAGATCTACGAGTTACACTAGATAGAATTGTCATCGTGTGTGGCAATGTGTACTCGCTGCACTGCGTGTACACAGCGAGTATACAGGAGTAGGTAAGCACATGTTAACGTTCTGCTATCGGCAGGGGTAGAAAAGAACCTCTCAGCTCTGTGATCTAGAATCTCCAGCGAGATGGCATGATTACGGAACCACCACGGACTCATCTGTTTGACCCAGACTCTCGCAATCCCTTATAATCACACGTAATCTCACCGTGGCGGACTAAACAAGATCCAGGGGAGCCAATACATTACCTACTGTATAGAACCATCTCTGCTATGCTTGTTCTACACCAAGCCGTCATCAAGCCGTGCTCACGGTGTTTGGACTCGAGTGATTCCTTCTGAGCCCACGCCTGACTGGAAATGACAGGTGCAAAATTTGCAAAGGACCAACACATGCGAATGCATGTAACAATCCAACGGGACGAATGGCTCACGAGAGTCTAATTGTTCCAACTGCCGTCATGGCCTTCCCGCTTCGACGGCAAATCCCTCCACCATCCGTGTAAGTCCTGGAATCCTCGTGTTCTAAAACGGGTGCCTGGCAAGGTAGGTAATACCGGGTTGCGAATCTCGCAGTCGAGGAAAATGGGAATAGCGTGGCAAAGACGCAATTTGTCCTGTTCTGACGGTAACGGCTCAAATAGTTAATAAATAGTTTAAACACCCAACGTGAAACCAACACATGGCGTAGACAAGCCCAGAGCATCCTGAGATTGTGCCGGAATAATGGACTCGCCGTACCTCCTGGGGCTCAGCGAAGAGCTGCCGGCTTTGCACTATGACGATTCGCTATCACCTACTCCCGGGGCATCCCCGGTTTTGACACCCCCTACTTCGGACAAAGATTTCGCGGACATTTCGGAAACGTTGTATCCTATCACGACAGGTCAGCTCCGCGAGATAGACAAGCGGCTGGACGCTGATGCTGCGATTCTGCCTCTGCACGGCTTGTCAGGTGTAGTCTCACAGCGCACCCAGTTACCAGATCGCTTCACCCCTACGGCCTTAGTAGCGGCTGTGTGTCTGGCCCATCGATTCGGCGAAGGGGATCATGACCTCCAAATCGAGCTCTACCACGACGACGAGAGGGCCAAAATCCCGATCAAGACGCCTGAGACAGTGGGTAGCACTGTAGGGGAACTTTTTCGGAGTATCGACGATGTGCTGCCTCTTGAAATATCGCAACAGTTCTCTAGGAGGCAAGGGCGGTTGAGTATCGGGATTTGTTCCAGGACGAAAAGCAACCCGGCCTCGCACCAGCTGCTTTACACGGCGGTCATCGCAGATACAGACCTGACCTTGGAAGCAAGTTACGATACTTTACTTCTCACTCGGACCAGATCACTCAGTTTGCTGCGAAGCATCAGCGACATCCTAACACAGCTGCTCGAAATTCCGCCGGATAGCTCTGCGAAGGGAATATCACGCGTAAGCCCGGAAGATCTCAAGATAATCAATTCCTGGAACTTTCGATTACCACTGCCAGACCCTGTTTGCGTCCACGAAAGCATTTCCAGATGGGGAGCGCAGACCCCCGACGCAGAGGCCGTGGATGCGTGGGACAGTCGTCTCAGCTTCAAGGACCTGGACGAGTTTTCTTCCCGACTAGCTGTTTACTTCCTGAATTCATGCTCGGTCAAGCACGGAGACATCGTCCCGCTATGCATTGGAAGAAGCGCATTGGCAATCGTCAGCATGCTTGGTGTGATGAAGGCTGGCGCTGCTTTCGTACCCCTGAACCCTTCGGCCCCAAGAGACCGGAATCTGGATATCATGAGCATCTGCGGAGCTGCCAAGCTTATTCTTGCCTCGTGTGATGAGAGGTACAGAGACACTGGACTCGTGATATCGTGGGACCTTATTCACACTCTCCCGCCGTCGCACGGCATCGAGTTACCACGAGTTATTCCAAGTGATCGAGCATATGTCATCTTCACCTCTGGGACCACCGGGCGGCCCAAGGGTGTAGTGATTGAGCACCAAAACCTGTTTTACAGCCTCAAAGCGCACGGTGGAGACATCTATCGCCAGGGTCCGACATCGAGAGTCCTGCAGTTCGCGGCACTCACTTTCGATGCCTCCATGACGGAACATCTAGCACCTCTTACGCATGGAGGCTGCGTCTGTGTCCCCGACAACGAGACTCGATTGGCTGGAATAGCCGATTATATCAATACTCGGCACGTGAATTGGGCTTTCTTCACCCCGTCCTTTTTCAAGCTGCTCACGCCGGAAGACGTGCCTTGTCTCAAGACCGTGGTCTTGGGCGGCGAGGCGATCACGAATGATTGCATAGATCGATGGGGTCACCGCATCAGACTTATCAACGGCTATGGCCCTTCTGAAGCGACTATCGTTGCCACTGCCTGCGTGGTAGAACCGATGACTCGTGAGCGTGCGTCCATTGGAAGAGCGCTCGTATGCAAGACTTGGGTCGTGGACCCGGAAGATCACACCCGTCTTCTGCCGATCGGCGCTGTTGGGGAGCTCGTTATTCAAGGCCCTACTGTGGCTAAAGGTTACCTAAATGACCCGGTCAAGACCGATGCTGCGTTTATTCACCCGCCTGGATGGGCGAGTGCCGGGGATGAGGATCGGTATCGGCGGATGTATAAAACAGGGGACCTTGTGCGCTATGACGACGACGGATCTTTGATTTACATGGGGAGAAAGGACACTCAGGTCAAGGTGCGAGGTCAACGGCTTGAGCTGAGCGAAGTTGAACACCACCTGCCGGATAATATAAAGCATGGCGTCGCCATGGTTCCGAGATCAGGAGTATACAAGGGCCGGTTGGTGGTAGTCATGGTGTGCAGGCCCCTCGTTGACACTCCAGTCTCCGAACACTCAGGATTCCGACAGCCAAGCGAAGCAGAAACGCGGGAAGCATACAGGATTGCCGAAACAGCGAAGAAATTCATGTCTGAGAAGCTTCCAGATTTCGCGATTCCGGATATCTGGATCCCAGTCCAAACGATCCCTACAAGTAACTCAGGCAAGCTTGATCGAATTGCTGTTCGCGACTGGGTCGAGTCTCTTGAGGCTGATGAGGAGGTCTTTGGCGCCCCGGAAACTCAATCGGGAGCCACTGAAAGTGATGCTACTGCAGCGGAGAGGATCATTCAAGAAGCTTTTGCTCATGCTCTTGGCTTGCCCCTGAGTAAAATCTCTTTAAATCGTTCGTTCCAGTCTCATGGGGGCGATTCGCTTCAAGCCATTCAGGGTACGTACATGCTCTATTGAATCGTCATGTCCCTGTTCGAAGAAACCTTCATATGTATGCTGACAATCCTATAGTAAGCGACTATCATTGTTCTTGTCGATTTTCTTGACGTTGGCAAAATCAGGCGACGCAAAAATCGACGATATCAAACTCTATGCTTCGTTGGTAGCGATGTTAACTTGTTGCAGGTCGTCGGCAGATGCCGCTCGCGGTCACTCCAACTCAACATCATGCCCATATTGAGAGGTGACACAATTAGACAACTGAGCCTGAAGTCTAGTTATCGCCTGTTTGAATCTGGTACCACGGAGCAAATAGACAGTCCATTTGCTCTGTCACCAATCCAGCATCTTTATGTGGATTCGAATCCTCCGCCAACCCATTATTTCAATCAAACAAGGGTTATCCGGCTCGTACAGACTTTCCAGCCAGACAAAGTACTCGAAGCCCTGTTGCAAGTCATTCGCACACATTCTATGCTGCGAACTCGTCTGATACGGGATGAAACTGGCAAGCCTTGCCAGTTAACAGGGCAAGAAGCAGGAATTCACTTCCAACATGTATTCCTGTCTTCTCTCGACGAAGCTGCAACGACAATAAAGGCTTCCCAGCGGATGGTTGACCTAAGTTCTGGTCCGGTAGTTGCCGCGAACCTCATCTCCGTAAAGGACCAGCCGGACTTGGTCTCGGTCACAGTTGCCCATTTCTCAATCGATATCGTGTCATGGAGTATCATCTTCGAAGATCTCGAAAGCTGCCTTCGATACGGTAGACCTTTTGCCCCAGCATCTCTTTCCTTTCAGACATGGTGCAGGCAGCTAGAAGAAGCCGCCGAGGGTGAATGGTCGAGGCAGCGACTTTTGCCATTTAACTTGCCGGCAAATGGCACTGGTGTCTTTTTCTCCTTTCCAAACGCTAATACGTATGGTAATGTGTTCACTCAGAAATTCCACATCGACTCGTCAGCCACGACCAGACTTCTCAGTTCCTGCACTGCATCGTCGATCAGCGTACTAGATATTCTGCTTGCGGTAATATTCAAGGGATTTGCAGATAGCTTTCCCGCACTACCGTCCCTGGTGATACACTCCGAGGGTCATGGACGGCAGACTTGGAGACAAGATCAAGACATCTCACGGACGGTAGGATGGTTCACAAGTCTGGCGCCGATACCCACACCAAAGTCCAATCAAAACATCTGGCATACAGCTCATAGCATACGGCATTTCAGGAACCAGCTATTCCACAGCGGCATGCCGTATTTTGCTTCTCTGTTCCGCCATAACGGGGAGGTTTCTGGCCATCAGCAGCCCATGGCAGTTGTATTCAACTACATGGGGCAAGAACAACAACAAGCCGACCGCGCGGACGCGCTTTTTGAGGTTCTTCCAGAGTTTCAAGGTGAAAGCGGTGATGACGCCAGTGGTGATATGCCGCGGTTCTCTATCTTTGAGATAGCTGCCGAGGTCAGACACGGCGAAATGCACTTCACGTTTATGTGGCCCCAAGGGCTCGAGTGCGACGGCGATGTTTCCTGTCTGGTGGACCGATGTCAAGCCGCCTTGGAGCATGCGGCGGCCGAGGGTCATGAGGTTTTCGCTGCCCCGTCGTGCGATCTTATACAGTTGCAAGCCGACTACGATACTAGCCTGTCGATTTTGCGACACGCGGAGGAGAGATTACCACAGGTAGCTGGTAATATTGCCAAAATTTCTCCAACATCCGCGACGCAGCGGGCTATGCTTCTTTCCCAGGATGTTAACCACCGCTTCTTCCAGACTCGTCTAGTTTTCTCTATCCAGCATCAAAACGCGAGGCTCGACAGCGCCCGGCTACTGTCGGCCTGGAAACAACTGGTAAATCGCCATGCTATCCTGCGAACAGTCTTCGTCCGAAGATCTGAAGAACCCGATATATTCGACCAGGTGATACTGGAACGCGCCGAGCCTCGAGTAGAAATATTAAATATCGAATTCGACTCGGCACAAACTCTCCTTCAACTTCCTCCTGCTCAATGGAAAGAGCACGAACCACAAGTCAAACTCACTGTGACGAACAGCACGTCTTCGGGACAGATGCGCTTCCTCTTGGAGTGTAGCCATGCTATGACGGACTATGTCTCCCTGCAGCTCATGTTCCAAGAGCTGTCATTAGTGTGGAACAACTCGCATGAGAACCACAGAGAACAAGTTCAGTTCGTGGACCTAGTTGACGAGAGAAGTCGCGAGAACACACGGGAAGAAGATAAGTTCTGGCGCAAACTCTTCACCCCAAAGCCGCGGGGTTGCCTATGTCACGACGCCGCTCATCCAGCAGCTTGGAATACGCACAAGAGCCTTACTATCAGTGTCGGCGCAGAAACCCGCACGGCATTGCAGTCGCTTTGCGAACGCACGTCTCTAACCATGGCGCTGATAATGCGCTTCGCGTGGGCGGTCGTGCTCGCGCAGTGTCTAGGTACCGATCGTGTGACCTTTGGGTACGTGGTCGCCGGCCGAGACGTAGATCTTCCCGGGACCGAAAGCATAGTCGGCCCTTGTCTGAGTATACTGGGATGCGTTGTCGCTTTTGGCAACGACATGACAGTCGCCGGGTCCCTTGAGATGCTACGGGAGCAATTCCTTGATAGTTTGCCGCATCAGCGAGGGTACTTGGAGTTTGCCGCCGCCTCCGTCCGGGAAGATAGGCGACACGACTTATTTGCAACACCCACAAATGTACATTTTGACAGCTTGGTCAACTTCCGCTCACATACCGAGACAAAGGGGGATGAAAATGGGCCTCGATTTCGGGTTGAGGGTGAGAGTGACCCTTTTGATGTAAGTTTTGTTTGTTTGTCTTTCTCCGTCCGATATATATGCTAAGTAACTTGTAGTACGCCGTGGTGTTGGAAGTTGATTCGTATCCTAATGGAGATATGAAGGTGACTTTCTCTTACTGGGCGGAGGCCATGGACGATGATAAGATCAAAGACATTTCTGATAGACTTTCCGGGCTACTGGGCCGAATTCCAACTGTATATCATGAAAAAGTTCGGGGCGTTTTGGGGATTTGACTGGACAGCTGGTCATGATTCTTCTAGCACGAGTCGTTGTCGACTCTTTTTAGGCCGTTAACTTTGTACCATATTAGTATAGACCGTACGTAGATAGAGAATTTTCGTCGAAGATGTCGTCCGATGTCTCTTGGAGGTGCGATGTAGCTGTTTGAGCCGCCGACGGTAGGTAGTCATGCCCTTGCATAAGACAGCCGAGGCACTTCCAACACAGACGAAGAACCTTGGCGCCAGAGAGCTGCCTAAAGGACGATTTTGCAGCCCAGATCCGTCCGCTTTAGATGGAGCATTCCGATTGGATCGTTTGGAAAGCACGAACCGCGTCGCGGCGTCGTGGATGAGACGGGTGAGAATGTTTGTTGGTGGCTCCCGCATCATTTTGATGGAAACCTCCAGTCTGCAGCTGGGAAGCCTGGAGTTTCTGCCTGGAGGTGGCTCCACACCATAAAGTGGGTACGTAAGTACCTAGGTACCTATAAGTACTGGACGCCCGACGACGAACAACAATACAACGTCCGATTCCACCCTACGGACTACGTCCTGACCCTTTGCATTTCGGTGCAATTCGTACAATGCTTCGTACTTAATCTCCATCAGCATGTGTGACGCCATAAGCAACCCCCGGACTACAGTCCCCCCGACTACAGTCCCCGAGACTGCAGTCCCCGAGACTGCAGTCCCCGAGACTGCAGTCCCCGAGACTACAGGCTCTCTGACTACAGTCCCGGAGTCTACAGTCCCGGAGACTACGGGCCCTCCGACTACAGTCTCGGAGACTACAGTCCCTGGGACTACAGTCCCCGAAACTACAGTCCCCGAGACTACAAGCCCTCGGACTACAACTCCTTCGACCATACTCGAAGACATTCTTGATGGTCCTCCGTCGACTACCTGGAGAGACTTCAGACATGCCAAATTACGCCAGTTTCCCGCTCACGATGCAAAGATTCAATGGCTTGAATACCTAGGCCACGGAGAGCAAGGCATCGTTTACAAGGCAGCTATCGGCGGCTTAAATCCTGTCGCGATAAAAGTAGTAGGTCATTTCTAACATGAACAATAGCTAGCTACCTATCAGCTCTGACATTTCTCAGTTCTGGCGCACTTTGAAGCCGGAGCGACGCCGTCCTGGCGATTGGCCTTTTGAGGAGGAATGCCGCACTGTCGCAACGCTCGAGAAGATCAAGTCGGTCATGTCTAAACCCGATCACTCCGTCAAGATTATGATAAGGCCCGGGAGACGCGAGGAGGCCGCTCGCAATCTATTTGCGTTTAGCGATGAATGCCGCCAATTGCAACGACCATCGAAGCGCTGCACGAAAGATCCGCCGCCGTTGCCGCCGTTGCCAGTATGTTACGGATGGATGAAAGTACATCACAGCCAGCTTCCCCTGCTTGACCGACCAGTAAGGTGGTGGTTAGACGATCATAGGGATTGGCATTGGGCCATTGTCTATGAATTCGTCCCAAAACAAAAGCAGGACCTCGAGGTTGCTCAGAAACATCTCGACTTTTTCTGGTCGGTAGGGTTTCCCCTGGAACCGTACAAACCCGACAATTGGCACGGAGGCAGGCTGATCGACTATAACGACGTTTGTTCGCCCGTGAGCAGTCGTTGGTTTGGAGCCCTGTTACATGAGCCTAAAGCCACCGAATGGTTTTGGACGTTAGATTTCTCGACATGTTCCTTCCCACCACCGCCCCGACGAATTATACGGCAGCGGCAACGTTAAATCCTCAGAGTTGTGAAGTTGCGATCGTTGTTGTGGTTACATACTTACATGGACCCGGCTCCCCGCGGACACAGCCCAAATATAATAGGTACCTACCTAAGTAGGTAGTATGTAGTCGAACCATAGGTGGTCGACCTCACTAAGCTTGACTTGCCTATACCCGACATTAGGTCAACGACACCGAAACGGGGTATTCAGGAGGAAAGAAATATCATAATATACCTGTCTAGATAGACTAATCGCGTTTCTTCCTTGTGTCGGCGCCACTTGATTGAAGGGTTAGTTGCCTAGGCGGCCTATCAAGGGAAGAGCATTCGCTTTTGTGACGAAGGAGCTGAAAGAAAGCATTGCGCTGGCTTACGTCTATACCTCTTTTGCCAACTAATTGCAATACACTCGATTTCACCTTGAATTCAATTCGTAGTATTCAGGCTCTTGTGATCGCTTGTTTCCTCCCAATTCGGTCGACTTCTCCTCGCAGTTAAAAGATCTATTTAGGAAGTGCTGATGAGTTGTACCCAATCCAGGCCCGCCATGGCCCGCTTGGTATCAGTTTGCTGAGGGGCAGGTCAAACAGCGAGATAAATATGCCTACCTACGGGGTGGCTGCGCTTCCTTTTTGTGTGCCCTTGAACTGTGGCTTGGCCCCTCAATCTGTGGCGCGCTTGGACGCGCCACCGCCTGCCGTAGTGTAGGTAGAGCCACAGACGTAAATACAACACAACAACAACAACGGCGTCACGAATTCTCAACCAGAGGAGTGCCGGGATTCACGCGATGAATACCTGTTCCCAGCCTAGTGCTACAATCCCTCAGGAGAGTATGCACTGAACCAACAACATGAATATGCGGCGTACCAACGTAGCCTCGGCACCCCGAGGATACGGAGAACCTCTCTTTCAGGCAGTCTGCATACGCTCCTAGACATAACGGGGCGACCGGGCCGCAAGAACACATGGACATTGGAACGTAGCCCGTAGCTCCCACTCGGTCTGACGAACATGATATATCGTGTCGCAACTATTGGGCACCGTCTCCGGTTGGCTGGATGTGTGCTGTCGGAAAGGAACCTGTTGCTGCCCAGGCCTTTGTTGATGAAAAGCATGCTGCATCGGATCACGTTCCTGTGACAACAACACTTACACTATCTCCTTGACTGTCCGAAGGCATCAATTCGGTCACCGCCTTCACAACACCAACGCTGGTAATTCTATCATCGTCTGATTCTCCTTGAATTCTACGGATATACTGAATCCCCGATTCTTCATGGGTTCAAATCCTTCTCAGTAATCGAATCGATGCATTCGGGCAATCAAGGAGATACTTCTGGACGTGTTGGAAACCACAATGTTGTCGTCGCTGCAATGCTGCATCTGCAGCAACCTCAGCCTACTGCATAACGTCAAAGAAGTCGCATCAGACTGGGATACCATCTGCAATGGTAGTCACATACCTATACCACCCCAAACATCCATTGCGACAATACTGGCATGGATCTAGGCTAGGCAACTCTTCCATGGCTAGGAACTGAAAAGCATGACCAAAACATGCATGGTACGTTTAGGCAGCCATTGCGTGTCGATGGTCAGGTCTACGCACCCACTCTCCCTCGGTGCACCGTTATGAGGCACTCAGGTCGTATCTGCAATCCATTAACCATTTGTTACCAAGTACATGCAAGCGTGCCTGCTGCGCCATGTAACCCACTAGATAGGTATTACAGGCCTAGCAGGGGCCCGCGATTCAGTCCGCTCAATTCCAATTCGCGGACCTCTACCTACCTATCTCCCATTCTCTCCCAACGCCTCCAATCGAGCAGGTGGCCCATTGATCACAATAACGCTTTATCCGCCAACCCTGGCGATGTAGTCCAGCCCCAAATGCAAGTGCAAATGGTATGACTTCGTACTGCAGCTAGAGAGAAAGTGTTTTTGCCAACCCCTCCCATGCCAGGCCCGGATTAGATCCCGATCCTGATTCGATGTTTTCGTGGGCGGAGGGATGAGGATTCTTGCAGGGTAGCGGTGCCGTGATCCGGCGGTGCAATGAACCTACACTTCGTAGGCTGTATGGCTGGGAAGGCGAGTCGTACCGAATAAATATAACGGCTCGAGTCTGGCCTCTTGCCGCTAATTTGTGCCCACAGAGCAACGCATTACGAAGGATCCTTCAGATGGTTGCTGAAACGATTATATCCGTCCTTTCTAAAAGAAATCCAGCTCCCCGGCCCGTGTTCATTGATATATACCCTCGATCTTGAAGGAATCGTACGAAACTACCTCGTATATCGAGACTGGGGGCTTGAGTATCAAAAGCCTGAATATCGAGCTATCCCCTGGGGGAATTCGGGAGCAACCTCACTGTGCGACTGGGACTATTCTATCTCTGCATGATGGCGGAATACGGAAGGAACGAGATTCGCACGAGATACTCCAAGCTGAATACGTAGAGCCGGCTGCCTGACGGCGGTCACAAACATAAAATATCGGGCTCTACGTATTCAGCTTAGGGTATCTTGTGCGAATAGTTCTTCCCGTACCCCGCCATCATGCAGAGATAGAATAGCCCCAGTCGCGCAGTGAGGTTGCCCCCAAATTGCCCCAGGGGATAGTTCGATATTCAGGCTTTTGATACTCAAGCCCCTAGTCTCGATATATGATGGCGCCAGCTGCTACAAACATAACACATCGGGCTCTACGAAGACGAGGCTCGACTTCGAGGATGAGCAGGAAGGCTTGGAGGTTGAACTTGAAGGCGGAAGCGATATCTGAAGGACATGAGTGCGGTTTCAGAAGTCTCTCTTTCGTCTCGGGTTCTCTCATCAGACGTCCCCCCCATGTGACGACATGAGAAATCCCCTGGCAGTGTTGAAACGCGCCAAAGCAATCCCTAATGTAAGGCCTAGATAGGAGGCTGGATTGGTTGCAATGTTGATTGATTGATTGATTCGATTGACGTCCATCTACAGTAGGCGCGCAGCACCCTTCTTGACGTACTAGATCCTATCTAAAGGCAGACGGGCAGGCCCCTCGAGGCCCGCGCCGACGCTGACCGCACAAGGAAAGTAATACAACGGAATTTCGGAAGCCTAGCGGTCCTAAGGGCAGAGTGCACGCGGGTCAGCCAGTCTCTGGTCCTTCAGCAACGGGCAAACTTGGGACTCTCCGCCTTCTCTCCTAAGCAGTCTTCCGACGGAGGCGGTAGAAGGCAGGAGGAACTGGTCACGTGGTGACAGGAGATCTAGGTAGAAGTGTACGGTGCGGAAAGTGCTGTTGGCACCTTATGCACTGTACCCACTGTCGCTGATCGTCGTAAACGCCGTTAGGTTCGGAGCCTGTTGTTGACTGGGCACCGTTTCGGCCCGGATCCTTTCGGACGGCAGCCCAATGAGCCCTTAATTTCCTAGCATTCTGGTAGGTTCGTGGCTCGTTCGGCCCCCTGATAAGCTTGCACGCAAGGACTTCCGTCCATCTTTGATTCTCGTTGGACTTCTTAATCGCTATTGGAAAAGAACTTGGCTAAACCGATCTGGTGTTTAGTCGTCGCCCGAGTGACGCAGTGGCTTAGCGTGCCGTTCTTATACTCTCTTCTCTTCTGGAGCTTGTATGATATGAAATGCGGAAGTCGTGAGTTCGATCCTCACCTTGGGCATCTTTTTGCCTTTTTCCACATCTTCGATTTACTGGCGTAGGGAGCCCTATCGCCGTTACTGTCTCCTCCAGGTCTTCAGTCTATCATCTACCGGTAGGTAGGTAATCTTTACTCTGCCATCGTTGTCTAATCTAAAGTCACTGTTCCAATGCATCAATGTCGCCCGTCCTTTTTTTCCCTACCTATCTCTTGCTTCCTGTTCCTCGACTATAAGGATAGCCGGGGGGGTTCACGGCCCATCCCTTCACGGGCGCACTTTGCAGACACAAAGCTCGGTGCGGCTATCTAGGCGGTCGCGGAGATGGACTAGGTACCTACACACACAGCGCCGACTAAACCGTCTTTCTACCTATCAGAAAGACAGCAGTAGAGGGTAATAAGGCTCATCTTCATACCTGGAAGCGCAACTGGCCAACTGGGGCCGTTGGTCTACCTAGATAGCTGGTGCTAAACCCACCCAAAGGTATTGAGTTGGGTAGGTAGACATAGAGTGCATATTACTGTACCGTACACAATCTCAGGGGATGATAATCTGACCGGATGGGTAAAGAGCAAAGCTACTTATATTTGCGCACGCCCTCGATAATCCAGACTTCACCATTACGGACCTTGCTCGCAACGCGTTGGACCTTGATGTCGCCGGGCTGGATCTAGAGACAACAGTAAGCCGGAGCACACGGGTGGACACGCGGAGACAATATAACGTACCACCATAGCGCCATCTTTATTCACCCATCGAATCTCCTCGTCGCCATCAAGCAGGGACTTAACCGTCTGATTCTCCAACCACGGACTCACGGGGATGACGTGCGCCTCGACAAGCCTTTGAAGATTCTTACGAGCCCGCTCGAGTCCCTCGTCCCCGTCATACGCATTAGTACCGAAAGTCTCGTAGTCTCTCGAGTCCTCCCACACTTTCGCGCCGTTCTCGCTCTTCTCGCGATTCTCGATGGCGGAGTTCAGGGGCGCTAGGACGGTGGTCTTCGCAGACAAGGAGTTGAGTCGGTCCGAAACAGCAGCCACGTCGCGCACGAATGTGGCGAAGGAGGTGACGCTTCGATCGCTGCTCAGGACGTCCGAGATGCGCACGTCGTCTCGCGTCACGGGAGACTGCTGGGAGGCCTGGGAGTCCATGATCACGGGTGCCTGTGTGTCTGGGGCGAAGAGCTTGGGGAGCCAGAGCAGTTGGGACGATACTGATGCTGCCAGTATCGGAAGTAGCGCTGAAGACAGTCTCATTCTTGTTCTTCTTGGCACTTTGGGGTATGTGTACGGAGTTGCTGCGGGACTGCGGGACTTGCTTACGACGTGAGTGAGAGTTGATTGGGATGCCGGGTCGCTAGGATGACGTCAACGTGAGATGTTGAAATTAATCGAATTGCGGGCCGTCAAGGTCCCGGTACACTACCCCGACGGTCTTGGCGACGGCTGAGCCAGTCCGGCGAATGCGCAGCTCGATTACGTCTGTACACAGTCCGTAGGGACTAACTAAGTACCTATCTAGATACCTAATTCGCGTGTGCCTGTCGTGCCCTGGCCTGGCCTAGGTAGGCAGTCTTTCACATCTTCCGTCTAGGTAGTCTTCACCAAACCACGATGCGATGAACCCGGACGAAATGGATTCTCTGAGTACCGACTATGCCGCCTTCGTATTAGCAACCTAATTGAAATTCCTAATTGAAATTTGAATGAATACATCACGGCTTACCATGTACCTTAAAGTCGTGTTCAGACTTTTTGCGATGATGAAGCATAATCTTCGGAGAGCTCTCTGTCCGCGCGACCTTCTCCTACGAGCGCGAGTCTTTGACGCCGAAGGATTCAGGGGCTCACTTGGATCACGGGCGAGGGGAGGATATATTGGCCGTGCAATAATCCGCTCTGCCAGGAGTCCCACCGGTATTTCCTCCATGTGACGCGATATGCATACTGAAGCTTGATCTCCTCGGCCAGTAAGTGAAGGAAGGGAACAGCGGAGAGACAAGATTATAGAATCGCAGCGCCAATAGTTACTTCGCGCAAGTCAATTGGTACACAGCTTGCCGATGTTGACCGATGACAATTGAGTTCACCGTGGTCCACGACGTATCAAATCAGTCAATCGCGGTACCAGCTGGGACCAGACTGTCACTGGGTATGTAGCGACCAGACTGAACTCCTTTGCCTCCTAATCTCGGACTTGCAGGATTAGCTAGGAGCAAATCGAAATACGTCGAGTTACTTCTGTCGTTCCGAAAAGGTGTGAGATGTGCTATAACGGGGGTAGCCGTGGGTTTACACACCTTCAGCTAGCTACTGTCAGAGACTCCCGCTCTTCTTGGTAGCAAAGCTCAAGGAGTCCAGCACGGGGGATTGATGCTATACATTCACTATCCTTGGTAAGGTTTATATAGCGGTTCTAAGAATAACCATTATATGCTGTATAAAGTTGAAGCAGGGAAATATATCGGAAGCACGGCCTGAAAGTGTTTACCGACTAGTGGTCACCTTTGGTGTCGCAATCCGAGTCATCGTCACCACCCGAGTTGCCTTCAAGTTCCCCTGACTTCCCCTCAGCCTTAGTTGCGGGGACTATAGCGTGAAGTCCAAATGTAGCAATATTTGGCGAAATCTCTTCGCAGGATATTAGGAATCCGCCAGCGAACCGTTTATTGAACTTGTGTTCTTTTTCGTTGCGGTCGGATTTCTCAAAGCATGTAGCGCATAATTCGTAACTTGAGAAATATCCACAGTCGGCGCCGTACGTGCAGCGGTCTAATAATATAAATGGTCAATTATTAGTCATGGGGGAACTGTGAGTGTCTGTACCTTGAGATTCATGGGCATGGTACTGATATAGAGTTTTTGGGGAGTGGTCACTGGTGACAGAGGAAATTGGAGTACTTGCGGTAGTATATCTCATCTCTAAGTTGGCGACCGCACGAATTACAATAGTAGGAAGCTGCACGATAATGGTGTATATAACTCCAGAAGCTGCCATTTTTGAGCACCGGGCACCAGTCCTTGGGGGGAGTCCAGGAGCAGTCTTTCATTGCTTCATCTGTTTGGCCGGAGTCGTGAGTTGGAGACAACAGAGCATACATTGCTCCAGAGGGCTTAGCTACGTCAAAAGGAATTCGCCCCCATTTGTCTCGTTCCATCTTATCAAAGCCCGCGTCGAGGAGTTGCTGCACCCGCGATGTGTTTCCCGTTGCGGCCGCATGGAACAAGACGGAGTTGCCGCTATTTGAAAAGAAGCCATTTGGATCCCAAAGGCTAGCTGTATATGATCTCCCACGCTTGACGGCATGGTAAAGCGGAGAGTGGTTTTCATCGTCTAACTGGTCGATATCTGCGCCAAAGGAGACCAAGATATCGATCATTTCCTTCCTGCTGTTATCTTCGCCGATGACCACATGGAGCGCCGTGCTCCCTCCTTCATACTGTAAATTGATGCTGGCATCAAACATGAGAAGTGTTCTAACTGCCTCCTCTCGTCTACTAGAATCTTCCCCGGCCGTTAGAGCGAGGCGCAGCGGCGTGTCCCCGTAATCTTTGGGTCCATATCCTGTCAGCCTGGCGTCCTCACTTGCTCCCGATTCCAGCAAAAGTCGGATCAGGGCGGCATTGGCAACACGGGCAGCCAGATGAAGTGCACGGTACTTGGATGTCCTGACTGCGGCATGATCTGGGTTGGCGCCCCTCGCAAGCAAGGCACGGGCTGTATCGACATGTTCGCATAGAACCGCAAAGAGCAGCGCTGTTGCGTCTTGGATATCGAGAGATTCAATGTTCGCTCCATGGTCCAAGAGCTGTCCCTGGGCTTCAGTATTGCCCCCTATACCACGAAGTTAGACGAGTACCGGCAGTTTCATGAAACGGTCGCAGATGGCCCTTCACAGACTTACCTGACGCGGCGTAGTGGAGCGCGTTAAGAGACATCCATGTTTCGTTGTATTCAAGGTTGGCGCCGGCATGAGCCAGAAGACGTACTGCTGTCGCATTACCGAAATCTGCGGCCTTGCAGAGTGCACTATTAAGCCAGGAACCGCCGTCGCTGGAAGAGTTCTTGCTCCAAGCGAATTTGTTCTTCGCCTCGAGTTCTAGTACTTCCGATACAACCCCGTCTCGCCCATTCTCCGCAGCTGTCTCCAAAATAGAAGCTATTTGCTTTTCGCTAAGGGACTCTTCGGTCCCCGAGCAAGCCTCTAGTAACTGAGATACGAGAGGCCAGTGGCCATGTTCTGAAACGAGGTTAAGGTTGCTGTAGAGTTCGTCTGGTGTTTGTTGACCCTCGCCTCGTTCTTCTCTCCATGATATGATATCCCTTACAAGTCCTGTATGGCCATATATGCACGACTTTTCGATGGAAAGTTTCCAGTGGAAGTTGGTGATACCCGCAGCTTGGAGGAGAATGAGGCGCGTTGTTCCTGTGTTACCTCGAGAGAGGGCTGCCTCTAGAATGGACACGATGCTATCCAGGGTTGTCGGCAATAGTAAACTCACGATATATTTTATACCCAAAAACGCCGCCACTCGGAGCTGCTCATAGGGACTATCCACACTTTTCATGTCGCAATGGTCGCATGCAAAAGGAGCAAACCACCAGGATCGGGCAGTTACATCGTTCCAGAATAACGATATGTAATCCCGAATGCCCGTGGGGTCGGGCTGGTCGGCTTCGGTGGCATCGAGTCCATCGACATCTTCGACAATGTGTTGCCACCAGTAGGAAGCTGCATACGATGCAAAGCTATGAGGGTACGAGGTCGCAGTCGTAGCCGGATCCGTGAGATTGTCGAAGGGCTTTTTCTTCGTCGAGAGATTCTTGACCTTGTGAATCTCTGGTATAGAAAGGACAACCAAGCATTTTCGTAATAGAAGGGAGTGCCACGTAGGTTGATCTTGCCTGGGGGATTCAATAGTCAGGCTCTGGAATAAGGTGTCATGCTGTTCTCGCACAAGGTTGCGGAATGTGCCGTGAACAAGATGAACCACATTATCCTCAACACGGACCAGAGAACCCAGAACAAGCTCAAGGTCCTGCTGAAGTTGCTTCGGCGCCGCGATGCAAACGCTGCTCAGCCCTTGTCGACAAGCCTCGGATCCATTCACGCCGATGGCACCAGCTAGCTCACTGATCATGAGTGGCCGTTTTGCGAATGCGATGCAAAGCAATACCTCACGGAGCCAACCTGCCGGTGCCTCCACTCGTGCTAACATTCTCTTGTATATCTCGCTGTAGTCGCCTAGATCAGATATGTCTGTCGTTCCGATGCTCGCGACCAAGTAAGTCTTGAGGGGGGTAGCGTTTTCTTTCTGCAAACACTCCCTAACAGTGGCAAACTCCTCGCCGCCAAGTTTTTCACGCATCAGGGAATCTCGAGGCTGCTGCATCTTTTGGTCAAGGTTGACACTGTTGCTTTCGGTAAGCGGCCCTAGATTCTCGGTAATATCCGTTCGCGACTGGCAAGTAAAGAAAACTCGGCAACTCGTAAGGCCATCGACGGCGATTCTTTTGAAGTCGCCTATGAGTTGTCTCCGAGACTCCTTATCACATTCGTCCAACGCATCAATGATGCAAAACACTGCCGTGTCTACCATGCGAACGAGAACCGCCGAGAGTAACCGATAGAGATTGGGAATTGAAAAGTTATCAGCTGTCCGTGTCAAAGACGATATCTTACTCACGTATGCAGTCTCCATATCCACTTTGCCACTGTAGAGAAGTTGTAGCAAAAATGAAAGCAACAAGTCCCGGTATGAACTTCGCCGGTCGTCCGCGATGCTGAAGTAGAAGAGCAACACAGTCGCATTATTTCGAGAGCTAGCTTTTCGTGCAATCTGACTTGCAAGGACGGACTTGCCAGATCCCGCACTTCCGTATATTGTAAAAATACCCGGCGGCCGGTCCATGATTTCTTGACACCAATTTGGAAAATCCAAGGTAGCAACAGGCTCGATCTCGGCTAGGTGGCCGCCGTACTGATAGATATCCGCAAGCCTTTGTCGGCAGGAAACAATTTCCTCTTCGGACTCTTCACGGTAGTCAGCAATTTGGAGTTTTTCAGATAATCGGAGGTGCAGACGCAACCTTTCCTCGCCGTGGACAATATCCCTTGAACCATTGCCACTACTTTATCGACTGTGTGGCTTTGGGCAAGCTGTCCGTGATGGACCGGGAGCACCAGATCCGGGTCATGACTGTCAAAGGGTGGAACCTTGGAAATGTCAACATTATCAGTAAAGTGTCCACGTCCGTACACTATCCTGGTAAGTAATCGCATGCCACTTACCACTTTACCTGCACCATCTGTGTCTGTTCCCTCAAATATGGTAATCGTTTTATATTGTTGCTCAAGCATTCCAAATCGAAGTGTGCATGCCTTCAGAGCTGACGGCCCCATCTGGACTAGTTGTTGAATTTCTCTTTGCCGGACTTGCCATTCTTCATTGGTATTTACGTTGGTAGTCGCCAACACCAACTTGAGCAGCGTAGTGTCCCAATCGCAGGAGGCATATGGGGTTCCAAAGAAGACCTATCTAGCGTAAACCATTGATACATAAGCCATACGGAAGCTCAACTCACCAAAACTCTCGTTCTCAGGGCTACATCCAGGTACCTGCTATCATGATTTGCGATCCAAAGGAGCTGGTATACCACATCAGCGAAAATTTCATTATGAATCCGTAATGACCGCAACTCACCTCTTTCACGAGTATACCCGCCACGTTGTGGCATAAGAAGATTATAGGCCGCTGCGACGGGTTAAGACAAATTTGAAGGAACTGCTGGGGTTTGTGTATGATGTTTTCATCAATAGAACTTACACTTTTGTCTGTCTTCTGAGAGATCTCTGAGAGCAAGGTAGTGGCTGTTTCCTCCAAAGCGCATCTGTCAAGGAGGTTCTGACTCGGAAGGAAACTGAGTGTACGCTTATAGGCGTACACTCGAGCAGACGGTAGCAAGTCACTAACCCAGTTACTGAGGACTTCATCATGTTCCCTCTCACACCAGGTCTTGCTAAATGTGCTGTTCAGGCCGTGAATAGCAATGAGCCTCCATGCTGCAAGTCAGTTCTTCATCTCCACTAGGACAAGGTGTCATCTATCATACTCAGCGGTAAATCCATTCGATTCCTCTGGCGGTTCGTGGACCACCGTGAGACAGTCGCTTGCTGTGTCGGTCATTTCTGTGTTCGTCCTGCTGTTCGTGTGAGCCTTGAGACGAGTTGGTAAAACAACTACGGACTTGAGCAGTCAGCTAGGGCTTGAAGGATGTATTAACAGAATCGCCGGCAGTTGCCAATCAAAATCATCACCGGGAAATGTGGGCGGCGGGCCAAATCGGTTTAGAAAAAAAGAGAAGACAAATCAGCCGCGGATTTACACATCGGGAAATGGTGATAACCCCAACATGGATGTCAGCGCCTGATAGGAAACGGTCATTTTTCTATTGGCCCAGGTTCCAGCCCAGAAAGCATCAAGCAGTCAGCCTGAAGCAACAGTAGATAGGCAGGTAAAGTGTGCATACAGCGACCCAGTAGAATGCCAGACGAGTCACGAGTTGCTATCCCGGAATCCCGGATTCACAGCATAAGACTAGCCGTTGACTCGTTGTTGATTGATCTCAAGCCACCATTCATGCTGGCAGTTAAGGGTGTCCCGGCCGTCGAAATTACATGCATGTTCATCGGGCCCGACAAAGTGCCACTGAACCCGAATATGAAAGCCCTCCATGCACGCTCCATATCAGATAGATCACATGAAATGCGCCTTAATATTGTCGCGTCAGTACCACCGACCTCCTCAAGATTCACTCGCAATCAGATGAATTCTGGACTGCACTAGGGGAGGCCCGTCGCATTCTCGGCGTTTTGGGGGCTGGGCGTGTTGGTCATCTTCTCCCATTGCAAGTCAGCCCAATCTATGTCCTTGACTCCTTGTTTAGGCTCTGAGAACCCTTACGTACCTTGCCAGAACCAATCTGTGAAAGCTTGCAACCAGCCAGGTTGGTGCTGTCCACGTCCCCAAGAGAAGGCCCGAAGTCGGTGCGATTGGATTCTGAAGGGTCGAAATATACAGGATCCAATCCTGTCCTTGCGCCAACCGTCCGCTTCACTTTGGAACGGAAAGTTCCGATATCCGCCACCAAAGAGAGCTCAGCCCTGAACTTGGCCTCGTCTGGGAGGGACAATAGAATGGCAGCGCGCAGGTGGGCTGGAACGCCATTTTTTCGCTGTCTATTCTCTTGGATACTCCACTTAGCTGTATTGTCATCCCCCGAGTTTCGCACCTCAATCCATGGCGTCCCGTGCAAAGTTGCATAGGACTTGAGATCCGCTGTAGTTGTCCGCTGGTAGCTGCTGCCGATCCCGAGAGTTGCTAGGCTGAAGTTGCCCTCGACGGATCCGTGAACCTCGAAGACTTCGACCTGATTCTGAGTAGCCTCATCCATTCTAAACGTTCCATGAGGGGCGATCTGTACTACCACGGGCTCCTTGGGCCCTCCAATAGGCAGGTCTTCGCGCCCAAATTTTACCGAGATATCAACTCGCTTGAACCGTCGTTGCTGGGGGATCGAAGCAAAGTGGAAATCGATGACCACGAGGACTCCACGCAGCCCGTTCGGGGTCATGGTGCCATGAATAACAGCTACAAGCGCGGCTCTGTACATAATATCGGACGTTCTGTATTGGTCGATATTAGACCGCTGCAGCTCACCAGGAATGTTCTCGACTCGAAAACCCGCTCCCTCAATCCCGACGTCGAATAGAGGGATGTCAAAGTGTGTTTTAGCCGACATGGCGTGTTGCCTAACTTTTTGAGACTTGACCAATGGCAATGATGTGATGCTGTGTAGTGTTAAGGAGTCGATCTGGGCCCAGAAGAAAGCCAGCTCACATTATATACTTTTGTGGTCTTAGCATAATACGTAGGCACACTTTCAGCGAAAAGGGAAGAGGGCGGGCGCCAATCCAAGAGAGTCTGAAAACCTGCGCACTAATCTCGATTCCCGCCCACCCCTTATCTCCTTTGCACGCTCCCACGAGTTATAGCAACTAAGTACCTAGGTACTTTGCATGAAGCCCACAGCTTTCTGGACAGTGCCGGCTGATGGTGGGTTAGTTAACAGCTTTATTGGTCGGAGGGGAAAGGCTCGTTTGAATTATTGCGCCGTCCGGGCGAACCTCGGATTGCAGGCGTTCGATACGACATAGTTAACGCAGCAAGTGGCCTGGGATATATTGCATCCGTTCTTGTAGCAGCCCCTCGTAGTGCTATTTTAATGTCAACACAAACCACTATGTTCCGCCGATGCACCGAAAAGCTATTTGCCTGATGAGAGGCCTCAGGCGCCCAAGCCCCCAGAGACTAGAGTTTTACTCAGTTCATTCCAGTTTATTCTGTTGAGTTATCAGCCCCAATTTGTAATACTTACTGTGGCAAACCAATACAGGGAGTCTGCACGGGTACAACTCCCTACTCTTCTCAATGGCAGATAAACCCGCTCGGTCGCTGGCGATAGCCTCGCAGCCAGCTCCCCTCCATCAAAGCTCGGGCGAAACTGACGGGGGAAGTAACTGTGTGGATTATGATGATCCAGAACTTGCGATCACTACTTCTTTCAACACGATCGTGTCTGAATTTGTCCAACACTGCAGCCGTACCGCTTGTTCTGACGTTGAGGCGGTTGACAAGTTTTTGAAAGATAAGTTTCCTGGTGGCGGACACCTTGCCAATATAGCCAAACAACCAAAACCGGGGAGGACTTTCCTTTATTTCCTTCTCAAGGCTCCAAAGAACTTCGAACAGAGATTGCCATTATTCCATTGGACTATGAAAAATCATCCGAATCTCTACCTCAAAGGGGTCAACACCAGCAATTGCATCTTGACGCTTGCTACGAAGAAGTGTAAGGCCTCCCCTAAAGAAGAGTACATCAGCAAGCTTGTCACATTGTATCCTAGCCAACTAGCCAACATCCTGAGAATCAGCGAACACCGGGATGCTCTCCTGATCGACATGTTGCCCTTCATTCGGACATCTGCTGGGCCAGAGTTTCTAACGTTCTTCGGCACGTGCCCTCAGTCACCAAAGCAAAATGAAGTGAGTTGCAATAAAAAACCATTCTAAGCCCCATTTAATAACTAAACTCATCGATTCGAGCTGATTTAAATAATTTAGATCGCACCAACTGCCGTTGAATCACCCGACCAAAATATAGAGAGAACAGAGGTTGGGGACGTCATAACTCTTCGTGCGAAACATACAGTTGACCGTGGCACAATTCCCGAAGAAAGGTATCCGAAGATACAGAGAGTCGATGCCAGCAAGCGCGGAGATGGAGCAACTCTGCTTCACCTAGCAGCTAAATCTCTCGGTGATTGCGAGGGAGATTCTCTTGAGAGGCAATATGACCTGGTGGAGCGCGTATTTTTCTGGCGTCCAGATGCGCTGGTGCGGACTGATTCCGAAGGTCGGTCTCCTTATCTGCATCGAGCGATCGACTTCAAAAACGGACGCCTGATTGACGATAAAATTGCGTTTTTCCTCAAGGACCAGATTATGCACCTAGACGACCGTGATCTGGTGTTAGACCTGCTGTATGGTAAGCTGGCTTTTGGCCGTACAAGCCAGGACAGACCGCATAGTGTCACGCCGTCTTCTAAGCCAGACGAACCCGGGATCAGACAGGAACGTGAGGTCCATCTCGATCTGCGAGAGTTACAAGACTCTAGACACTTACCGGACCAAGAAGGAGATCTCCTTGCATTTATCAAGAACCTGGAATTTGAGGACATTCTACAGTATGTTCAAATCCCTCGGCATCCGTTTCGCTCTCGTGACGCGTTCCGATCACCCGCAGATGGTGTGGGAACGAAGCCAGAAAAGAAAGGTACCGGCCGGCGGGATTTCGAATCTATATTCAAACTGCTGTATGATAAAGGGGTCCGGAAGATTTTGAGGCTTATTGTGGACGATGATGATATATGTCTACACCAGGACGATGTCATTGAAAGCTTGCACAAATTCGAGATCGAGGACTTTGAATGGAGGAAGATGGACGTCCCAAGTGTGGTACTTCAGCGAGGGATACCACAAGTACGGACTCTTCACTTGTTTAGCAGCGGCAATCATTCGGTGCTTCGGGACTGGTCAAGTTCAGATGGCTTAATGAATCTCAGTGGAGTAAGTTTTGATCGAGAAGGCTCTCAGTATAATTATAACCTGCTGCAGACTGCTGCTAATACACACTGCATAGCTTGAATCAGTACATGTTGATCTCTACTGGAATATGGAATCCCAGGCGAGGGCAGTAAGCTCTGCTACCGACTTCATACAACGAATGGTCCGAAAATGCCCTCGAGTTCGATCGCTCGAGGTTAACGTTGAGCCGCTCACGTCAAAATACCACGACGAGTGGCGAGATCCAAATTTCCTTGTCACTACGTAAGTGCTGAACGAAGGCGCCCATAGCACACTCAATGACTGACAAGTGGTACCCCACAGAAACAAGTGGCTTCTGACAATGCAGAAGGTTGCCACGACGATAGAAAACGTCCTACGGGTTCGGAAAAGGCAAAGGGCTCAACAGCCGGAAAGCCGCAACAATCAAGCCCCAGCTGCTGGGCGGGCCGACCAGGTCCGAGTGGCAATTCTTGACGACGGAGTCGACTGGTTTTTTGCGAACGGGATTGGATGCAAGGGAAGATCGTTCTATACCGACAGGAGGCAGGGCTTCGTTGGACGGAAGGTTTGGTACTCGTCCTCGAACGACCACGGTACCCTCATGGCGGCTCTTGTCCGTAAGATCTGCCCGAACGCAATGATCTACGTGGCGCGACTGGACCAGACGCAATCAGAGCAAGGCGTATTTCAGCCAACCCCCGAGTCAGCCGCTAAGGTTGGTAGCAAGGTGTCTCTCTTTCCGTGGGAATCGGATTGGGTAGACAGTCCATCAGCAACATAAAAAGAACATGGTGACTAACTTTATTTGCGTGTTTTAGGCAATTGAGTGGGCTATTGATAAACACGTACATATCATCTCGATGAGCTGGACTATACCGGGGTCCCATCCACTGCTCGAGAAAGCCGTGCGGAATGCCAAGGACGCTCGTATTCTCATGTTCGGGGCGGCTAGCGACCAGGGCGCAAACACCACGGACTCTCCATATATGGCGAAGCTCAGTAAAGGTAGCGAGAGTGCTGTCATATGCATCGGAGGCGCCCGTGAAGCCGGCTACGGAGACAAGAAGGCTCTGGATGAAGCCGAGTTTTTCTTTCCAGGCGTGACGCAGGGCATCCCTGAACCATTGCCGCACATAAGATCGGACTTTCGCGGCCAGGTTGGCAGCTCCGTCGCCACGGCTTTAGCTACGGGCTTCACTGCTCTCATCATGTTGCTCGTTAATATATCCCCCCTGTACGGCGGCAATATTACGGCTATGGACGCAGGTACACGTCCGAACAAGGGCTCGAGTCCGACGACTATGGACTACAGGTACCGCGGCCAGCTCCAGAATGCTGAGAACATACGCAAGATATTTCAAAACCTGGCCAACCCGGCAATGGACAGGCACAATGACAACAGGAAGACCGATAGGAACACGATTATCGATGTCAACAAATATTTCAGGAACAAGGTCTTGTCTAAGATTTCGGAGTACGCGCAGAATGGCAGCGTAGAACAGGCTTTACAGATGCTCGACACCAAAATACTGCATTTCATTCTGCGGTAGGTGCCACTGCAAAATACCGAAGGGAAGAGAAGGCAGACTGGTTGTCTCGCCCTCTTATAACGAACATCGCTGACAATTTATAGGCCCCTTATCGATGAGAAACACGAAATGGATAGTGAGACGTCCGAGGATAGCGATGATGAGGAGGACGGGGAGAATGATGATGAGTGAACTGTGAAAGACGTTAAAGTATCCGTACATCCGTGATGGCCTACCATAGGGTAGTGCTCACTAAATGAATATATTTATCCTTCGACCCCGTTTGCCCTCGTCTAAGGCATATCCTCGGTAAGGCAATGAGCCCTATACCAGCATAGAGCTACGGTATAAATAGGTACCTATTTCCCAGTTAGGAACCATTGTGCAACTATCCATCTGCATGATTATATCGGATTTTCAAAATGGTGCCCATAATTATTTCAAATACCCTCCAAACCCGCCATGGTAGGTATAACGTGAGATGTTGAAATCCATCGAATTGCGGGCCGTCAAGGGCCCGGTACCTTGGCGACGGCTGAGCCAGCCCCATTTGGGCCAGCCCCCCGAGCCCCCCCACCCATTCTAATGCCTTTAGCCACGACATTAAAAGCGGGCTAAAATGGGGGTCAAAGTTATTGGCACAGCTCTCGATATTAACTATTATTAGTATAGACCGGAGTACCTACTTCTGTGCCTGACGTGCCTGGCCTAGGCAGTCTTTCACGATCTTCCCTACTCTTAGTCTTCACCAACCCGCGATGGACCACGACTTAGATGATGAGAATCCAATTGATTGGATTCCCTACGAGTGCCGACTGTGCCGCTTTCGCATAGCACATGACGACCCGATTGTCGTAGGTAGGTTGACAGCGAAGATGCGCGGGGTTCCCTATGTTGACAATCATAGTTACGGAGACGGGTCACACCCGCCAGTTCCGCTATAACGATACGACGAAAAACCCTGGCTACGTAAGCACAAACCTGAGACCTAGGACTTATGAGAATGTAGCTGCGGGTTGTCATTGGAGCTGCTTCTTGTTCGCACCATCTCCCCCATCCTTGCCGCTGCTAAAGGCGACAGACTACTCTTTCGAGCCTTGCGAGAGAGTGCGACGAGAACGGGAGACTTCACTCTTGAACAAACTTTCTCGAAGACTGAGTTCCGAGTATGGCACTCTGCCGCCCGAGATCTGGTTGATGGTCGCGCGGTATCTGGTCCGCGAATGTGCCGTCGTCACCCTTCAGGAGTCCTGGCTCGGCCGGCACAGCTTTAGCCGCAATCTCGACATCTCAAAAGGCATCTCCGTTCGTCATGTGCGTATTGAGGGTGTCCGTTATGTCGCCCACCTATCGAATACCCATAACGACGGTGAAGCGTGCATCCTCACGGATAGAATAGCACCGACTGTTAACACCCTTTACGTGTTGGAAGATCACCTTGGTATTCGACAGATTTTATTTGACACCCCTAGCAAGTCCATTGATCGCTCGAAGTATTCCCCGGAGCCCGGAGTGTGGTGGCGCACCATTCCGGTGACAGACAGGACATTGCAGACGGTATCTGATGTTAGTTGAATCTATCTGGCCACTATCATGAAGAAGCACTCATCGATTGAAAAGGGCTTAAAGCTTCGAAAAATAACATCTTCTTCTCTATATCAACGTGCCCGGCTCACCGCTTGGCCAACTCCCATGGCTCAGTCCGACATACGACTCCTCCACTTTCACGATGTCTTGCCACTGCAGGATTTTGGTCTGCGCGATGCCCGAATGACTTCGCTAAGGGTAAACGAGCCCGCAATCACCGGGTACTCGGCTTGCTGGGTTGGCCATATCGTCGGTCTCCATGCTCATTCCAAAAAAGAAGAAGATCTTTCGTTTTATCGCGATTATTCCACCTGTCAGCTCTATATGGTTTGGATGTATATTTGCATGAACCCGGGCGAGTTCATCACAGAGCTTTGGAGCCGAAAGACCGGGTACTTCGGCAGATATGGTGCTATCATGGTAAGGCAGGTGTTTACATTTTAGGCAGATGAGTTCTGACAAGCAGCGTAGTTCAAGACTAACACGGGCCGAGAAATTATCATCGGCCCGTATTTACAGCCGGGATTCCCTCCAGTCGTCTGGACTCAACTATGCACATTATCAAATAGCCCCTCTCAGGTCTATTTCGACGATCATAATCGCGGAATTGCCCATTTAGCAACCAGTTCCACTTCCTTGCCCACGGATAATCAACAACCTCCGTCACAAACAGATACCCTGTCTCCGTATCCAAAACCATCGGCCCGTCTTCATGAGGATTTCTTCTACTCCACAGCTGACCTGACGAACGCCGTCAAGATCACCCTATGCCAGGAAAGATCTGCGTCGAATTCCCCAATAATAGGCCTCCTTATTCAATACAGCAATGGTAATCGGGCTTGCGTAGGCCAGGTTCGATTGGATTATCTTGGTACTGAGTTCAGCATTGAGCGTTTTCCAACGTTGTGTCTTTGGTTTGCGCGGACGGAGTCCAATCGCGTGTACGTCGCCAAAGTGGACGGATTCCCTCCGAGCGATAGCGAACGGTATCAGGGGCTCGAGATACGCTGGGAAGGACGTCTCGAATGGTGGTTTTCTTATGATCAATGCCAGGTCTACTATGACGGCAAGCTAAGTCCGTCACTTGTTCGCGATCGGTAGCTCGAATATGAACAGCCGGTTCTGTATAGCTGCTCTGTGCTGACACCCGACCGGTACTATTCGCGGATCTGTGGCATACTCGTGGATACTCCAGATGAGCGAAGGGGACTTGTTTTGGAGTGTGTTTGTTATTCGTCGCGGTACCTTGGAGAGATGCTACAGGGCTGGTTTGGTTCTGTCGCCTGTTACCTAACCTTCGGACTTGGAATTCTTGTTATGACTTATGAGCGTATTTTGATCTTGTATCAGTTGGGTACGTAACTCCCAGCTGATAGAATGTACAAGGGGTTGATACCGTATTTGTATGATGGATGAAAGAAGGTCGGGATCCGACGACTAGGCGTTTTTGGGACCTTACCTGTTGAATAGTGCGAGGTTTTGGTAGGTATTTACGTCGCGGGTGCGTAGGTACGTGATATATTTAGAGCGGGAATCTCGATATCAGTTGTAGACGGTTAACACTGATTAAGCCGATACATTATAATCTTTGTGTGAGTCTTGACACGTACTGACTGAGTATCCGGCGGCGTTATTCCCATCTTGCATGTTACCCATGTCGATGGCCGGAATCTGACTTTTTTACGCAGCTTCAATAACAAGAATCGAAAGGTTTCTTAGCCTCCTTCCTTCCAGTATTCTGACATCTTGTGCCATTCGGTAACTTCGGCAGATTTCGGACTTTATGCTTGGTGTTGAGATTAGTATCTCATACGTGTGTTTATTGGGATTTTGCATCACGTCCGTAATCATTTAATGACGGTGTAGTGTAGAAGAGGTGCTTGCGCAACCGGGCCATGGTGATCAGAAATTCAGAATAAGGGTATGTCGAATGGGATTTCTGTGTCTCTGTTCTCCCTATCTACTGGTCGTATTTAGGTAGGTAGTCCTGGCTGGCTTTTAAGCTAGGTAGGTATGATTTATATTTATGTTTATTATATTATACGTTCTGTGGCCCGTGGGCTGAGTACCGGATATATAGTATACTATATGAGTCTATATCCCTGGGATTGGGAATAATAAATATTTACGATTGTTTTGCTTGGGTATCTTTGCTTTTGTTGAATTTGTTTTCTTTTGGGGTGTGGAATCATCATTTTCCGCGTATCTGATCCCCTCGATGGCCGTGGGTGTTTGTGTTTAGTTGTTTTATAGTTTACTAAGTTGGCCTTTGCGGGGGAGTTGTGGTTGATACGCTTGTTTTCTACTTCGGACTTGGGTTTATCTATTTATTCATTCCAAGGCATCGGTAATCCGATAAATGATTAAGCGATACTAACTGGCATGTTCGGCACAAGCCATCATCAGGCAATACTGCAGCAAACTCCAAACAAAACCAACTCACAACCTCATGATTCCAGCCGATTGAATCCTCAGTGTAGATACACGCACCTACCGCCAACCGAAAAGTCTAGGTACTTACTTATGATCATATTCCAGGCCTAAATAGCGTAAGTAACGGTTTAGTAACCTGGAATCTGGATATCTGGATAGTCTATAGATGTGTAATTCCTCCCAAACCAAGGGCTAGTAGCATAGTTCATTGTTCCTTATCATACGCGTCACCCAGCCTCCAAAGTCACGTAACGCCCAATATACCTTCAGTCCCAGCGGCGCGGATATATTCCCCCATCGCTGACGGTACATATCACCAACCAATCCCAAATCCCGATGTGAAAGACCTTTACCCGTTACCAGTAGATATCTAGGTAGATACAACGGAAGGACCCAGGCCCCGAATCCAGATAACCGAAGAACATCCTGCTATTACCGAGGTGGGCTGTTGGATACCAAGACGAAGGTCCCGACATGAGAGGCTTGAAAGCCGACGTCGGTTTCTTTATTGTCAGAAGTCCCGGAAACCCTAGTGCGATCTTCGCGGACGTAGTTCAACTACCGATTCAAGAAAGGGGACACATCATCGAACAATCAACACGATATTTGGAAGCACGTACTCAATCGCCGATTCCATTTGACAGGACGAGTAACTCGATGTACTGCACTGCGATGACGGTGATACGATGGCGAAAGGGATCATCTAAGATCTACCCAACTCATGGTACATGCTATATAGAAAGGAATCTCCTCTCGAAGCGGCATGACAGGCCAGGGTCTGGCAGCATATCGACCAGTGTCAAACCAGGGCATGTCAATTGCCAGGCAGTGCGGGATATGTTTCAACACATAAACCATGAGCAGCGTGCCCGGGTCGCAGCTTTTGACCGTGCTGCACATTCGAGGAGCCTCCCGATAAACCCGTTGAACACATATATAATGCAAAGCCTGCCGTATCCTGTAAATGGGGCTAGACAGCCCAAACCAAACCCGATATTTCCAGTGGAACACAATGCCCCTAACCCCTTTCACTCCCCTTTGACCCTAGTTCCCAAAATTCCAATGTACTCCGATCCGTCCAACTCCGGCGCTGATATAGTGATGACGAATAGGTATATGGCGTAAAAATGGAAAGAATATGCCGGATTAAAAAGTATCGGATAATGATGAATTTTTAGCAAGACGCGAATGATGGATCGAATCTTGCGTGTGTGGTGGGAAATGAGGCGTCAGCTCAATAACTGAAATCCACATTGCCCAATCCCAACTCCCGAACTGCCTTATCTTCCTCCGATTCGCTATTTTCGACGTGGTTTTCTGTTGTTTGTATCGTTTGTATACTCGTATCGGTAGTTGTTGAAGCCGTCCTGGGAGGTGCCAGTTCATGTTCGGTCGGCGGTGGGATACCACTGTCTGCAAAACCTTCATCGCGCAACTGTTGAAAGCTCCAACTCGGTTCAAAGCCCTTGCTCTTCCACGCAAAATGTACTCGCTCGTACATCTCATCGATCTGCTCAAGACTGATCTTGCTTGTTTCGTATATCATGCAATAGACGAAGATTGCCCCTAGAATACAAAATGCGCCCCAGAGGAAGAAAACTTTGGATCCTAAGGCTGCGCCGGTTCCGTCCTGGACTAGGAATGGCGTCCCGTATGCGATGCCGAAGTTCAGCAACCAGTTCGCGGCCGTGGAGATGGATACGGACTTTGCTCGAACCTTGAGAGGATATATCTCCGACGTGACAACCCACGTGACCGGGCCCCACGAGGCAGCATAGAAGAAGACAAAAATGGAGACGAAAACAATTAGTAGCTGCGCCACCAATCCTTTCATATCAGGGGCGGCGGTGGAGAAAATGGCGATCACCAGCTGACAGACGGCCATCCCTATTGAGCCGACTATTAGAAGCTTCCGACGGCCCCAGCTCTCCACCACAAATAGACCTGGAACTGTGGAGATGACGTTAATAATATTTAAGACGAGTGAAATGATAAAAGGGTCTTTCACGCCGGCGCCCGTGAAGAAGGTGGTCCCGTAATACATGATAAAATTAATGCCTGTGAGCTGTTGAAGCATCTGAAGGCCGCAGCCGGTTAGAATTCGACGGCCCAGGTGCGGAGAGCCGGTGAAAACGTCGCGATAGGACGAGGTGCCAAGAGCCAGTTCGTATTCATGGTTCGCCTCAATCTCCGCCAGTTCTTCGACAAGGGCAGGGTGGGTGATGTCGAGACGTCGAAGGCGACTCAGTGCTAGGCCGGCGGCTTGCTTATCGCCACGCTTAATGAGATACCGGGGCGTTTCTGGTAGAATGAGAAGACCTAGACTAAGAACCACAGCCCAGGTGATCTGAAGTCCGAAAGGAATTCGGTAGGCGGCAGCGCCGTGGATTCGGTAGGTCAATTGGTTCACGACAGAGGCAGCGAACAGACCAAAAGTGATGGAGAATTGATATGCGCAAACCAAGGTCCCGCGTATCCATTTCGGCGCCATCTCGGACTGATAGAGCGGAACAAGGACGGATACGGCGCCAATGCCCACACCGGCGACGAATCTGGACGTCATCAATTAGCGCAACGCACGAGAGCCTGAGCACGGATGGGGCCGCTCCCTACCTCCCAGCCAATAGCAACGGAAGAGCGGATGCGGTGACCTGTAATATAACGCCGAGGATAAAGACGCCGACGGAAGCGATAATGGATAGCCGACGGCCAATCCAATCCCCGAACGGAGCCGAAAGCAGGGCGCCAGCAACCGTGCCGGCGCTCAGAATGGCGACGGTAATGGAGGTCTGCTCGGGCCGTAGGATTAGTTGGCCGTCCGAGCCACGGAAGCCGGTGCTGAACTGGTCTCTGAACGATCTCATGGCGAGGATGCCGTTGATGATGCTTCAGCAATGGTGGCAACAGAGTCAGCACAACAGCATTCGCACACACGCGCGCACACACGCACACGCATACACACTCGCGCAGGGGCATAGACAAGGCGCAGACTCACCCAGTGTCGTAGCCGAACAGGATGCCGCCGGTCGCCACGAACAGGCCGACCATGATGGCGGGCGCGGAGGAGCCGGCGACATTGTTGGGTTTCTGCCAGCCCATGGCTATGGCCATGGTGGACGGGGTGGGGACGTCAAGCCAGCGGAGATTGAAGCGAAAAACGGGAAACGAGCGGAGTGCGGTTGAGGAAGAGAGTGAAGCAGCAGAGGAGTGAAATTTGCGGGATTCGGGGATTCTCAGTGGACGTCGAGTGGCAAGGGCGATTGATTGATTACGGGTATTTGCCCAGATAGATTGGCGGTAAGTGGCGGGTATAGGTAGATGGTAGTGTCTGGCTAGTGGGCGCTACATGCGATGGCGAGAAGAGATCTTGGTTGAGTTGCGGAGTGGAGATGTTGCAAGTTGCCAGGCACACGAGGGAGAAGGGGGGGGGGCAACACGGGGCAGAGGAAGCGAGGAGGGCCGGCAAGACCAGAGCCAGAGAGCAAAGCAGAGCAAAAGCAGGATCTGCCGGGATCACCGCCCTGCCGTAACGACATTGCATAACCGGTAGTGAACGGCTAAGCGGGCACTGAAGAAGTGCCCTATGCAGTGTAGTGTAGCTACCCAGCACATGCTAGCGTGCGTGCCGCGCTATGGAGCCCACTGTTACAGGCCTAGCAGGGCCTGCAGCCACGCTACCAGCTGCAGGGCGCGCCCAAGGTATGCTTAACGAGGCTACCGTATGCACATATGCTGCACTAAAGTGCGACTATCCAGCGTACGGTAACTGCGTACCTACCTACATGGAGCAGTGCGCCAATGGAGACACAGGCGTTGATTGGCGACCAAGATGGCTCTGTTAAGCGAGTGCGGGAGACGAACACGCAAGATAAGCCGGTGGTACATGCCGTGTCCGTACGTAGGTACCTAAGGTACAGCGTGGTCCAGGTCCTGTCCAGGTCCTGTCCAGGGAGGTGTGGGTACAATTATAGGCACAAGCGATGCCTGGCGGCCTGCAGTGCCTGGCGGAGGTGCTAGCAGCGCTATTAGACACCCTAGGTACTGTCGCTCCAGGCCACAGCTGAGCGGCACTAGCCACCGCCTCTCCCTGCCAGGCCCGTACGCGGCATAGCGCAGGATTCCCTAGGCCTGGATAAGAGCGACAAGGGCCCCTCCCCCGCGCAAGCCCTGCTGGCTGCTGGTGATTCTCACCAATCCATCGCGATCCATCCCTCCCCATCCCTCCCCATCTCCATCTCACTCAGCCAGTCCTCCCATTCGCTACCGGCAGGACGTCGTGCAGTTGTCTTGTGTGTGCCAACCCACAACGCTTCATCCAGCCTAGCCCTCCACTCCCTTCACTCCCTCCACTCCCTCCGACGAGCCGGCCGTCCAGGACTGCCATGATCCATCGAGATGCACCGAGTGTGTATTACCGCATCGCGTGCGTGGGTCATATTAATAGAAATGGAGAAAGCTGCCGGTTCCTGTAATAGCGCCTCATTACCGGCCAGCCTATATAGCACGAGCCAGAGCCCTTCGCGCCGCTTACTCTTCGCCGCATCTCACGACAACGGCGTCTGTCGACGGTCTCACCGATGTTTTGCAACGACTCCCTCTGTCTGGCCTGTACTCGGTCTGTACCAGCGCGGCCGTGAAGTCATAGGGCTCCAGGCACTGTCACCATCGGAAACGTTGCAGACGACGTGCAGGCAGCGCCATGTTGTACATGAGGTAGCATAGAGTCGAGGCACAATACCACGATATGAACTGACAACGGCGCCATGTCACCGCGGATACATCATCTGTCTCAGCTGGCGTGCAACCACCACCCCGGCGGCACAGCTGCCAACAGCCATGGCCATTGCTCGAGCGAGCATTCTGTTATATGCATGCGAACGAGAGACCGCCCGTCTGTGCAGCGCCATCTCCGCAGGTTCTGCCGCCTCGTGGTCCTACACTTGCAGAGTCACATGGCCGTCTCACTGGTCATGACAGGCGTCGTACAGCATGACAAGCCCTCTCAGGCAAATACTGCCTCTGCAGTAACCGGCTTGCAGTGCGCTGCATCACGCGTGAGCCGTGAGGAGGGACGAAAAGACGAAAACCACTCAGCGCTCGCGCTACACGACTTTGTTGCGGCAACGCGTGCCAGCAGTATAAGGTGCGTTATCTACCCTGGACTACATACTGGGAGTTGCAGTGGCTTCATAAGTTCATATTCCGTACTTCGTACGTCCGCACAGTAAGTTGCCATAATATGGCATAAGCATGATTACATTGCTGGACATGCCTCTATATTAGCTGTCCGCCTGTTGGTTGACATACGCTATCTTGCATGCTCAATAATACCAGATATCCCGCCATCGACCTCCTTTGTCATGCCACACACCTGGTTTCCCAGCACAACTCCAGGCACGCCGGCGCCAGTAACTAAAGTCGCGTTGTACACAATATACTGGTAGTACTGAATCTCCGGTCGACAATGGCGACAATGGTAACTCAACCAGATTGCATGCCGCCAGTCAGTATTAAGCACCAGCGCCCATCTCTCTGTACCTAGTGTACGGATGTACACACATCGGTATATGTTCCACATGCCCATTTACCTATTAACCGCGTCAAGACCGCTTACGAGACAGTACATGGTAAGAAGCAAGTAATAAGCAGTCTTCTTACTTTCCAGTGCGATGACGACGCCAAGGAACTGTCAGCGTGACTTGCCACCGCTGCTTATGGGGGAATGGCACAGGCAACTATTTAGTAATAGTACACTACGCGGCGTCCCCAACCAAGCCCGACTCACATTCCCTGCCTCTTCGATACCTCGACGTGGTCTTTACTGCCAGATCCCTACTCCCTCCTCCCTTCCTTTTTGTTCTGGCCCACACTCTCGCTCATCATCGGACCAGCGCCCGCGAATCCCCATCCAATACAATTGGCCGTACATCGATATACATGGCATGCCACGCCAGCCGTGCCGCAGCCGTGCTGCGACGGGCTTCACTCCATCACCGCCGGCAATCATGCAAATGACTCGGATTGAGGTAGCCGCAGTAGCAGTTCTGGACGTGCAAACTACCACTAATGGAACCTGGGAGACAGGCAAGCACCTGACAAGCGGCCGCAGTCGCGGCATCGCCTATTTGCCGTTGTGAATACCTATTGTGAATGATGTTACTAGCTTGTCTCACCGTGGAATGTGCAACGAAGCAATGCTCATAGCCAAAGTACTTACATACCTACCTAGGTACTGTTCAGTATGGGTTGATAAGTCTATCTTACCTGACTTGTCGCTGCTCTGCTACACAACATAGCAGATCGCATACTCCGCACATGGGGGGGATGGGCATGGACATGAGAATAAGCAGTGGCTGTCTACAGCAGGTATGGAAATATCACTTGTCGCTTCGTCGACGCCACTACTCTTGGGTGGCACGCCAGCTTCAGCGTCTGTTGGCACGGTTAAACTATCAACCGTGACGGCCCATACAAGCCCGGTCTCTACTTGCATATGCTCGAAATCAGGATCCCATCGGTAGCGAAAGACTCGAAGGTTATGCGACGTGTGATAGGTAGAATGGGCCATTAATGCTGCAGTGGCCGGAAATTCGTCTCGGCAAAAAGAGAGAAAATATGCAACCCCAGGTCTTGCGGAAATGAGTCGGCCGATGCCGACTCTTGAGCCGCGTTGCACAGGACTGCTACCCCCTTGGGAAACCGAGCTTTGACTTGACATAGGGGCGCCCTGAAACCCCCCTTCAGGTTGGGTTTCTCTGGCGATTACAAATTTAAGAAGCCATCGCGCGGAGCACCCGTGACTCCGCGTCCGTCGGCATTCATTGCGAATGCCATCCCGTCCGTGAAGCTACACAGCAAGTCCACCGCACCATCCCGCACCGCGCCATCGGACCACACAACCTCAGATCCATTCCCAAACGGTCTGCTAAGCGGTGATTGCCGCAGGGTGCGCCAGCAACATAGAATCTTCAAGAAAGGTATACAACAGGGTCTTTGTATCCCTCCCCGTGAAATGACCTAATGCCGATCGAACCCGCCGTCAGCGTCACAGTCCCAACGTGCCACGAGAACACACGCGGCTCCTGGCAGACGCTCGGCCCTTTCCTCCAGTTCTTGGGATGGGCATCTTGGCCCGAAGGTGGCAATGCCGTAAACGGATCGACAGCTGACCGAGACGTAACCTGTTCGCATCCCTTCGCCCATTGGTGTCCGCAGGAGGTCTAAGCGAGCCATACAATCGCTAAGATGTCCCAACGGCTGCCAACCCCGCCGTCCGTTCGCCACGTGGATGTCCCTGAGGGGATTTCCGTTCAATTTGTAGAGATGACTATAGTTCTTTATATGAAAGTGGCATGAGTGTTCAAAACATATTCAGCTGTTCCCTCGCAAAGCGATCGCCGAATAACATGCGTCTGACATGGCACAAACCCGCGCAGAATACCAGTCAGCCGATTCATCCGATCCCCAGGCTTCGTGCAAGGTGAAATCGCGCCATGCCCTCGGGTTCTGCACGGCAAGCTCGGGAAAGACCATTGCCTAACTCGTCAAGCGCGGCAGAGGAATCTACGACTAAAGGATCTGGTACGATGTAGCTATTCGCCTTCACGAAGCACATTAACTTACGTGATTCGTGTGAAGTGCTTGTAATCCTCCCGGGTAAATAAGCACAAATAGAGCGAAATCGCGGCTCCTTGCAATATTCCTGCGTGGGGGAACCTCGTGTTGGTCACCTACTGCAGCCTCAACGAAGGCGGGGGTGGGTGTGTATATACGGAGAAGCGCTCTCCTTGATTGTTACCGGAAACGATCCGATTCGTTGATGTTGGAAAGATATGTTTCTTGCACTTGAATACGGTGTGCTCTGGTAATAATGTGCGGTGGTTTGGTCTACGTAAGCCGATCTGGATCCAAGTCGAATATGAGCATATTTAAATCTATATCTGGCACTGCGAGTGGACATCCAAGAATAACAAGGTAAATATTAACTCATCCTAGTCTAGGGTAACTACACTAGTTTTCAACGATCAAAACCAGCTGTACGGACTAGAAAGCAGGAAATAGTATTTCTAGGCGTAGTTACCACCAGCAATGCCAGTAAGAATCTACGGTAAGGCTTTGTTTGTTGGGGTCTGTGTCTTACCCCCTACCCATCCATCTCAACAAGACAAGACAAGACAAGATAAGACAAGCAAGCTTCTGTGTATGGATGTCGAAAATACCTAGGTAGAGTCTGCGTTGGGTATGTTGTATGTAGTAGAGTCTAGTAGAAGGTAAGAAGACTTTCAGGGCTTAACTAGGGAGTACCTAGCCTTAAAAACCAGAATGTATACCGGTACCGGGACAACACCATAAAACACAGAAGAACTGACTCGTAATCTGGGATTCTGTTGTTTAATACAGACCGTACTCTCTATGATATGAGATATGTCTATACGTGCCAGTGAAGTCAGAAGTTCTACACGCATGTCTAATCTATACGTATGAAGTAAAAGCACCTAGGTAGACAACACTAAAGCAAAGCTTTAAAGAGGAGGTAGGGGAATTAACGTATTAGCGACTAGGTATCTATGTAAAGTTCTCAAGTCCGCAAGCTGAAGGCACTCGGTTTTTTAATGCGATTTTGTGTTATGCCGGACTGCTTCGTTCATTCCTGTTTATCTGTCTATCTGTTTATCTGTCTATCTACCTAGGTATTTATTCATGTCCGTACGGGCTTGATGCCTACATACTTCGTGCTTACATATCCCACCTGAATTGAAGTTATGGATGAACTATCTACTTGCTATTTGGCGGGTTGATCATCTAACGAAAAACCTAAGGTCAAAAGTCGGAGGCCGGGCGGGACGGGTACATGTACGTCCGTAGTATGGAAAAGAGTAAGAAGGAAATGAATGAAGCTGGATGACGCGTCATATCATAACGGCATAGATCAAATCTATTAAGACTTGAAGGTTATGAGAATCTACCGCTCCAAGCCGAACTACACGGTCACGTAGTCATCTCTATGCACAAAACCATTACTGAAATCACGGATAGCAGACACCAAGCGCATCACAAAAGGCACCCAAACAATATTCCAGAAACGTCTTTTATAAGAGCGGCTAAAACATACAACCCAAACTGCACCTCGACAAAACCATCCGATATATCAATACAGATAGACCATAGATCCGCGCGGCATGATGCAAACCCATTTCTACCGCCACCGTCCACATCCCGCTCTGCCCAACGTAGCGCGTTGCGTGGTAATCTGCCCGTAGGACATTATATATAGTATAGTGATGTTTTCGTTTCCCATGCGTTGCATGTTATATACCCAAGACAAGAGAGAGGAGCAAAGCCGTGCTGTGCGAGTCGCTTCGTCTCCATTATACATCATGTGGCTACCGTGCGCCCGCTCTTAGATCTCTAGTGTGACCTTTTGCCCCTTGACGCGCCCTATTACCTGCTGGGGTGCGTATTTAGGAATGACCTCGTCGTCGTGTAGCATCTCGAACTCCTCTGTGGCGTCGCGGCCCATGAAGTTCATGATGGCCTGGGGGCCACCGGGGTGCTCTTCGAGCCAGTTCGTTAAATCCATGACGACACCCTTAACGACAACCCATAGGTCGCCCTTGGTGTTGTGCTTCGCGACCTCTTCCAAGGTGTACTCCTTTTCGGGGATCTCGAACTTTTTGGGGCTCTGGGGCTTGGATTCCTTTGCGGGTGTAGGGCCGGTAGCGCTAGACTTCTGACCTACGGATGGGGACGCGGCTGTGGCGCCGTTGGCCCATTCGACGGAGACCTTACCAGGCTGAGAGGGGTCGATGTGGAGAGAGATCTGACCAAGACGCTGCGCGGCGCCGGCCTTGCCAGAGAGAGCCTGCTGGAAGAGGTAGTTGCTCGCGGAATCACCGGCGACTCGGCCGTAGACCACACAACCCAGCAGCGAAGAACCTCCCAGTCGGTTGGCACCGTGGACACCACCAGCCAACTCACCGCAGGCGAAAAGACCGTCGAAAGGCTGCTTAGCCTGGTTTAGGACCTGGGCCTTGTCGTTGATCTCGATACCGCCCATGGTGAAGTGGAGCACAGGCTCCATGACGGAGACGTGGAAGGTGTCGTTGATATCGAGGGGCATGTTGTGGAAGAACTTCTTGCCCCAGGGGTCCTTTTGCTTGCCATCAGCGATGGCATTGTAGGTGGTAAAGGTCTTTTGCAGGTGCTCGGGCGTGCAACCAATCTCCTTGGCCAGCTGCTGTCCGCTCATCTTCTTCATCAAACCACGGCCGGAGTAGTGGCGGGTGTGGAAATCCAACGTGTTGGAAGCCTTGGAGTTCAAGACCAGACGGATGGGGAACTTGCCCTTGTCCTTCTCCTTCCACATCATGCCGGAGACATAATCTCTGTGGCCGAGTTCGTCGCAGAACCGGTCACCGTCGGCGTTCAGCAATAGACCACCCTCACCACGCAGGGCCTCGGCAGCCAGGAACTTCCACTTGGATCCGGGGTCCTTGGGGTCAACCAGACCGGTGGGGTGGACCTGAACCTTGTCCATGTCGATTCCGTTGCCACCAATGGCCATAACCATCTTCTGGCCGTCACCAGTAGCATGCGAGCCGTTCGTGGTGGCAAGGCCGAAAGTATCGGGCCTGTGCTTCTTCAGTAGCGATGTCTCACTAAAATCAGCAGCGTAACCACCAGTAGCTAGAACGACGGGACCATCTATGCTCGAGGTCTCGCCGTTAGACTCATACTGTACGCCGGTGATCTTGTTGCCGTCCTTGTTCAAGCCCGTGACACGGGCCTTCTTGATGATCTGGACTCGTTCGGGTTCGGTCTCGGCAAGCTCCTCTAACCGCTGCATCAGGGCATATGTGATGGCCATGCCGGGGAATTTGGCATCGTGACCTCTGTGCGTTCGGGGCTGAGAGTGACCGCTGATTATATTGTCAGCAAAAATGCGACTCCAAGGGAAAACGAGTGTACTGAGTGCTGTTCTGCTTACCCAAGCCGCGAAACCAGAGTCAAATCGAGGTTGAAAACATCCTGCAGCCACTCGACAGCGGCAGCAGACTTGTATGTGAGGACTTTGATGAGGTCGGGTCTGGCCTTGTCACGAGCCGACTTCAACGTGTCATCGTAGAATTGCTTGACGCTGTCTTGTATCTTGTGGTCGACCTGGGTCCGGGTCAGGGCACCGTTGATGCCGGAAGTGGCCTTGGTGGAGTTGCCACCGAAGAAACCTAGCCAAGCCGCTGTCAGTCGAGGGCCAGACCAAGTGAGGCCTGATTGAGTCGCAACTCACCCTGCTTGTCGAGAACAACAACATTGCCACCAGCTAGATAGATGGTGTGGGCGGCGCTGAGACCAGACACTAGATAAGCAACATAGTCAGCGCCTCGTTCGGAAGTAAATAATCGGGGCAATGGGGTGTTCCCTTACAGCCGCCACCGACAACAATCACGCGAGGGGCCATTGTTTCGCGGCGAGAGAATAGAATATATGGAGCGGTCACAGCAAAGCTAGCGAGTGGAGGAGGAAGTGTCGTGATGGAAGGTGGAAGAGAGGGAGGAGAGGGAGGAATGAAAGAAGAGAAAGAGAGAGGAATGTGCCGAGTAGATATTTCGGCGTAAATTATGACGAAACTAGAGAGGTCTTTGCCGGGTTGGGATTGGAATTGCTGGCACGCTGATTCGCGCAGCCAGATGAGCCGAGGTCGTCTGGGGCTGCGTGACGGTACAGTAAGACTACAGTAGGGGAACTGTGTGGCCAGAGCGGTGCACAGCGCTGCCGGGCTGCTCCCCAGCGCCCCGGACAAGGCCGCTACCCCCACTGCAGCCGCCGACGTGGCCTAGTGTACGGACGTAAAACGCCCTGAGAAACACTGTACGAGCTACTATAGGTACCAGCTTGAAGGTGCCCTGTCGGTTTAATGACTCGGGCCGCGGTGGAGCTTGCTTCGTGGCATAGTGCGCTAGTCGGCCGCCCTACTGTGCACTAACCGCGCTACCAGTGGCATGGGCAACGTGCCGAGGCTTTGTCCAAGAACGGCCGAATCATCATGCCATGAACGAAAACCAGACAATGCACCACATGCTCGTTCTATTCTTCGACTTGTCTCTGTAACTTTGTAGTAATGACGGTTTAAATGGGTACGGGAACAGTAATATCTAATATGTATGATGGGTGAAGCGGAATGCGTGCTTAGCAAGCGTGCTGAGTCCGAACACATCCACGTTGCCAGGAACCACCCCAAGGAGACCAAGGTACACTATAATAGGAGTTTGCGACCGAACAGCACTCTCGTGATCAAACTAATATAGTAATTGGAGAGCATGGGAGGCGGTTTGCAAGCAAGGAACCGAATGGGCATTATTAGATCCCGAAGGACCCCCAGGTCTTGGCAGGGCTCTGGTCGCGTTGCGACGAAAAGCATGTGAATATGCACGAGTAGTGTAACTAGTGTTCGTCCCCAGACTCGGGCTATCTTCCGAGCATCTCCCGGACAGCCAGCAGTTCCTTTGACTACTGGTTCAGCCGTCATCTGACTTGGTTCCTACTTGCTATCCAACCACTTATAAGTGGTCACAATAACAGTCAATTCCCCCGAATAACCATTTCGCCTGTCGCAACTAAATCCTGGCTTCAAGGAGCTTATAATAGCTTATAATTATGCACGCGATCGCCCAGAGACAACGATCTGAGCTCCAAGACGACGCCAATGTAGCGAAGCAAGCGATAATCCATCGGTAACTGTACAGTTGCTCAGTTGTAGGTAATAATTCAATGATGCTATTCGAGCTGCAGACCGATCAGGCGAGCGACGCGTCTCGAAAAATCATAGCCGCCACTTCTATCAACTTCAAAGCAACTTCGTTTCTAGCGGCTGTCTGCTGGGAACATCGATTTCATCCGCCCTCATTCAAAAGACCTCGGAAAGTCCCTCACGAGGAAGGGTTATGACCCTGATATCTCAGGGAACATGGATCGGACGACTTAGAAGTTGAGAAAGAGAAAGACGATGGTGATAATTGAGACCATATCTGCTTCTTGCCAGCATTTACCGGCTTTCGCTATAGCTGAATGGTAATTCCACACCATAATACCTACACTCCGGTCTTAGTTACACGATAATGCCGCGACATCCAAACGACGAGATCACTCCTGCTTATTCTTGACGACTGCGAATCATACCCACGGAACAATTTATCTAGTATCGCAGAAACTATGCAATCATTGACCTCTCGTCTTACCCGCCTCTCCCGTATCTGGGTTCAGGGCCACCGCGTCAAGATGATACGTCTTCGGGATCGACTGATTGAATGACTTAGACACTTTGTTACTCCCATGGAGTTATGTTGTGCAGAGATTCTTGGAACCCCCCCTTCTGGATTTCTTTCCCATCCTATCACCGCTATTTATATCTCAAAGCAAGCCCGTCGAACACACGGCGAGTATCTACGGGCAGTGTAGTATCAGGTCCAAAGTCCGCCCGGTATGCCTCCGACATTGTACATAAAGCGGATATGACTCCTGGGAGGCTGAGCTTGTCGGCTTTCTTTTTGGAGTCGATTGCTTACTTAGGTAGCTGCGCTTTCGTTGTCGTGAGGATTTATCATGAATGATTTGGTGGTTGTGGTTTCGTACGCAGACGTTGTTTACCCTGCTACAAGTTGTATGAGGGACATAGGATTGGGGGTCTTTAGTTAATGGTATTCACTTCGGGATAATTGATGCTCAAGGAATTCATACGTGAATATACGCTTTCTTGGGCACCTGTTTTTCGCCTTTTCCTGGTCTTTGCTCGTCTGCGCAGGACTTGTACGGTGCTGGTTTGGTATAAGTTTTCACCAGCATCAGCTTACTCGATTCTCAGTCACAAAGCCGCTATAACCATCAAGCAATATCGTATTATACAAGGGACTAGAGAAGCCCGACAACTAAAGTAGCAAAGGATTATCTACGTGGGTAGGAAAGCAAGTATATACGCAGAGTAGCAAGCAAGTAAAGCAGGCGGGAAAACAAGTAACAAAGTAATTAGACAAGGCCGCACCCCCTGATCTATCCTAATCCCGCAGCGCTTCGCCATTCGTTCATTCATTAGTTCAGAATGTGGTATAGGTGGGTGGGTGGTAGGTAGTAGTAATAATTACACGGGCATCTGAATCATCTGCCGTAATATCGATCGCGACGTTTTTCCTCCTTCGAGGTCGGGGTTGGGCGGTATTAATACAGGGTCATTAACTCTTTTTACATCTCCTTTTCTGGTTCATCTTACTTCACCCTTGATAAGTGAGGTATGCGTAGAAAAGAACTACCATCCAAGCGACACGCCAGCACGTGGTCCATATCTCCGTGACGATGAGATCAAGACCGGTTCGTTGCCGTGATGCAGGCTTCCAGGCATTTCCCCGCATCTTCTCGTCGTAGTAGGTGTCCTTCCTGATTTGGATCCTGGGTCCTTTACTCTGTGCCCAGCCCCATTTCCCTGGTGCTGCCTTGCTTTTGGTTCTCGGGAAACCATTGTGCGCTTGCGCCACAAAGCCTTGCGAAAGGGGTACGCCTCTTGTTCTTGTCGAAGGGATTCGAGCTGAAGGGAAGTTTGAGGCCGATGTCGCCGATGACGTTGAGTCGCGGTCGAATTCGGACTCGTCATCTATATCGGACTTTGCTTTAAAGACGGGTAGCACGGCTGACGGCGCATTTTGTATCGGTTCCAACGCGAAAGGTTGGAGATTCAGGGCAGGGATGAGAAACGCCCTAGCTATGAGTAACGAGATACTAAGAATCCCGGTTATGGCGTATGTCAAGAACATGGAGAGTTGGTTCGGAAGTAAACAGAGGTGGGTCTGCATTGTCGATTCGGAAGAGCCGGCCAGCGGCTGCCCTTGGCCGTCGATAGGGTTATACAAGGAGACCATTTGAAAACCAGGAGTGGGCACGCCCATGGCCATGCTAAAACTCTTGACAGTAATTTCGCGAACGTTATCCTGTTGTGGCGAGTGGACTACTTCGCAGTAGTCGTGATCATCACCAGAAAAGACATGTATGATATTGCCGATACTCTTGATCAACTTGATAGAGTCTTCGTCGTTGAGCACGTTCTGATATTGATACCCCGCAGAAACGCTAATGGCATTCCGGGGATCGTGAGTTAGGGGTCCTGTTTGCCCCTTTGGGGGACTGGTTGGTGGCCAATGTTCGCGCATCGGGCCACAAGGTGTTCCGGGATTGCGATATAACGGAACATGGGTCAGAAGTATGGTAGGCAAGTCGGGCCCGTTCTCTCCCGGGTCAATCGTCGGCAGGTTGCTGAAGTCGGCGCTGTCCAAGTCCTCCACTCTGTGTTCGAAGATGACTTCTTCCACTTCGCCCCTCCAAAACCTCAATTCTTTCTGCACGGCGCGCCGCTTAGTCGCCTGAATCTCACTCAAAAAGTCATGTACTGGCTGAAAAATGTCATGTAAATCCACTCGATCCTTCATGTTCGATGTGTCGGCGCTCAGGGAAACAGTATCGACAGAAACAAATGTGTGGTTTCCAATGACGTCAACCCTATTCGTCTCTCCGAAATACGTGTTGAATCGCTGCCGCACCGGGAGCTTGACTTCGGCACCGAATCCCAGGTCATGGTTTCCGGGCAGACTTGAGATAAGCTTCCGCCCTCGCTGGAAAGGTCCGGGCGTGACGCCTCCCCACAACCAATTGTCGAAGAAGATGTGGCCGAACCTCCCATACTCCTTCAGCCAATATTTCTCACCATAACGTTTATTCCATTGCTTCAAGTGTTTCTGCTCCTCGAGGGGTCGATGGTCCTTGGCCCACTCGGGGTCGTCGAAATTTCCGTGATCCGTCTTCCACTCCCTCCCGCCGTCGAACAAGTCGCCGAGGAACATGACCGTGTCCGGGTGCAGCGCCTTCTGTAATTGCGTGTAAGATCGCCTCATATAGTTATCGGTAAGGCGCATAGTTAGGGAGTTGAGCGGCCATGGACGGCCGGGGTAGGAATGAGGATCGATTAGTTGGGGATCGGCGATGAAGACAAGTCGGTGCGGTGTCGCGCCTTGAGGCTACTCATTAGAAAGTTATTAGTCATTAATACGCCGAAGATCACTATATCCATCCATCCCATTTTCTCTCTACAATATATAATCTCCTTCTCTTCACTGCTGAACGGTGGTCAGTCGACGGACTTACCCAATCTTCCCAATCTTCCCAGTCGCAATTCTGAACTTTGCTAGCAAACGTCCACCGCTCACCCCAGAGCAACAGAAGGACCCAAAGGCCAACCAGTAAATGCGGGACACTGAGGAGGCGACGGCGCACCATGTTGCGCCTCAGCTGCTGTCCGCACGTGATGGCGAGGCTCGACGCGGAATGGCGACCGTAGCTATGGCCGTATCTCCATATGCGGCGCGACATGGCTTTCCAGCCGTCGACCAACTCGTCCCAGATGGAAGCGCCGGGATCGTATGAGCTCGAGGAGTAGACAGCGGGTGAATAGCGGCCGCTGGACCCGTAGGTCCTATAAGATGGCAGCGCCATGACGCTCTGACTGTGCGGCCATCAATATCGGTCGCGACACGGTTCCACTCGGTTAGGTGTTGCGTGTTCCGTGGACAGATTGGTTTGCCGGGAGAGTAGGTAGGTAGTCGTGAATGGCAGCTGTTATCTAGACTGGTTGGGTTTTATGCGGCATCGGGAGTCCACGGATCGTGATGGGCGCTTCTGCTGGACGGACTCCGGATGTAAGCTGGGTTGGGTTGGGCTGGACTGGACTGGGCTGTGATGGGGCTGGAGCTGGGGCTGGAGTTCGCATGCGCCATGTACCGGTACGAAGCTGCTCCGAATGTCCGAAGCTTGGCGACAAAAGAATGGACATTCGCCAAGACCGCTCGGCAGAGGCGCGTCCGTGCGGGCTACCGGTAGATTATAGGGGATTATGCTCCTATTTCTGCCCCTATAATATCCATCGATTAGGGGGTCCATTGGCGGTTGGTGGCAAGATGATGGGTCACGCGCAACCAACAAGAGCTTGTCTCCATCCTTTTGTCGCCAAGCTTCGTATTCTCCCACACCCGCACATCACCGTTTGTACCCTACAAGGCAGATACATTTTGGAATTGCATCGTGCCGGATGGTGAAGTACAGTGTAATCGTAAACTGTACGGTACTACCTACGGTATCTGCGGTTTCGATCGAGAGCAGCAATTTCTCCTTCACATTTCTCCCCTCCCGTGCCTTAACCATACCTATTCCAACCCCCAAAAATGGCCATAACCACCGACTGCACGGCAAACTGAACACGAGCATCTCATATATACGTAAATCACTGGGTTACCCTCTCCCAGCCTGCTATCCTTTTCTCGTCAAGGGGCTTTCGATTAAAATATCCAAGTGAACGACTCTGTGATCTCAAATGCCACCGAGTGCCTAGTGATGATTAGCTCGGGACGAGAAAGGACGGGCATAAACTGGAATGAACAATTCTCACTTGATATCTCCTGCTGATGCGCCTATTAGCACCTTGAACGAGCCCTTCTCGGCAATCCACGCCGACTTGGCCGGATCGTAGTACCCCACCGCATACTTGTCCAGCGGCACCGTGATGTGCTTGGTCTCGTCCGGCTCGAGGAACACCTTCTCGAACGCTACGAGCTCCTTTTCCGGCCGTGGAAGTGTTGACTTCTCATCCCGGATGTAGAGCTGCACCGTCTCGGCACCTGCTATCTCGCCTGTGTTGGTGACGGCCATAACAAGGTGGATGGGCGCCGAGTCTGCCAGCACTTTTCTGCTGAGTGAAGGCCGTCCATACTCGAATGTCGTGTAGGATAGGCCGTGCCCGAAGGGGAATAAAGGTTCGATCTTTACGCGGTCGTAATGGCGGTATCCGATGTACAACCCTTCGCCGTACAAGACTCGGCGGTTCTCGCCGGGCCAGTTGTGGTACGCCGGGGTATCCTCGAGTTTCCGAGGGAACGTTGACTGTTCCGTGGTAATCAGTGAGTGTTATTATGGAGCATTGAATGAAGGGAGGGCTCACCGGAAGCTTGCCGCTTGGGTTGCTTCGGCCAAAAAGCACGTCGGCTAGAGCATTGCCGGCTTCTTGCCCTTGATACCACGCTTGAACAATCGCAGGGACGTCGTCTGCCCAAGGCATAGTCACAGGAGAGCCGGATTGGTTGACAACAACCGTGCGGGGATTCGCTTGGTGGACTGCCTGGATAAGTCGATCTTGGCTTCCGTCTGATGGCAGATCCATTGTCTGACGATCATAGCCCTCCGATTCCCATTCGGCATCGAGGCCGACGATCACAATGGCGACATCGGCTTGTCTGGCAGCATCTATGGCCTCTTGGAGATAGTTGACTCGATCCTCTTCTTTGAACCCGATGCGACACCCACCATATTTGTGTGTCATGTTGAACTCCTTTTGCTTAGAAATAGGCCGAAGTTCATTCGTCATTTCCACTCGCAACTCGACAGCCTTACCAGCATGCATATCCACATGAACCATGTAATCGATGGAGCCGTCGAACATAGCTTCGCCTTCCTCGGTCCAGTTCCAGAGATCCAGGGCGAGTTTGCCGTTGATGTACAGCTTTCCCGGCCCGACGCTCATGAAGCTGATCGTATGCTTCCCCGAAGAAGTGGGAGTGAGGTATGTGGTGGCGATTGCCGACCACTCGGGTCCTAGCTGATCCAGCGGCGCCGAATCCCAGAGGAACAGGTCCGTGTTCGGCCTCCGTTGCGTGACAATAACATCACCTTGAAATTTGTCTCCCCTGAACCATTCCAGATTAACGCCTGGCCTGCCTGACTTGTCGGTGCAGAATGGCGATGCCACCGGGAGCCATTTATGGATGTGACAACCCTTAGCATAAATCACCTCTCCCTGAGTAGCTTGTCTGATGCTGTCCAGGGGAAGCGTGTTATAGTACGGATTGAGACTAGCACTACCGCCACCACCGGCAATAGCCCTGTTGGCATTGGGCCCAATAACCGCAATCTTCGCCGTCTTCGGGTTGATAGGCAATATTTTGCCCTCGTTCTTCAATAACGTCAGACCTTCCACACCAGCCGAGCGTATAAGCAAACGGGTTTCTTCCCGATTATCTTCTCTCTCCGGCTCTTCGGCCGACAAATCGCCTCCTTTTGTCCGTTCAACTAGGGTTAATACGTTCTCCGCTGCCGCATTGATGTCGTCCATGGTTAGTTCTCCGTTGCCCACGGCCTTCAGGATTTTGCCGAATCGCCATTTCGTTGAATATGGGAACTCGATGTCACAGCCCGCCTTGATTGCTTCTACCGTCGAGTTGACGCCTCCCCAATCTGACATCACAGTTCTGGGAAAGCTAATTAATTTGGACCTCGCATCGCAGAGAACACGCGCTTACCCGTCATAGCCCCATTCGCCACGCAAGATGTCTTTTAGCGTATGAGCATTCGAGTCGGCATGGACTCCGTTGATGAGATTGTATGACGACATGACAGCCCAGGGATTAGCCTCTCGCACGGCGATCTCAAAGGGACGAAGATATAACTCTCTTAATGGCCGCTCCATCACCACCGAGTCTACAGTCATGCGATGTGTTTCTTGTTCATTGGCGGCGAAATCTATGCATGCGTCAGTTCATGTCCCTTTTCTTTTCTTTTCTGTGAAGGTCGGGCAGACGTTTGATCGTGGCAGCAACTCCTTTTGATTGAATTCCCCGAATATACTGAGAAGCCAGCTTTCCAGTGAGAAGAGGGTCCTCGGAGAATGATTCGAAATTCCGGCCGCCCAACGGATGGCGGTGCATGCAGACAGTCGGTGCAAGAAGGACATTGGCTGATCTCGCCCGAACTTCGGCGGCCAGATGTTGACCGACCTGATGAAGTAGGTCTTTGTTCCATGTTGCCGCTAAGGATATGCCGCATGGGAATAGAGCTGCCTACGCCCGGTACCGTTAGTGGTGAGTATCTGGTGATACATGCTCTTTCATACGAACTTTGGTGCCTCCCACGAAAACGCCACCACGCGCGCCGTTCGGTCCGTCGCTAGTCTTGATCGCTGGTATACCCTTCTCAGGTATAGACTTCGTTCTCCAGAAGTCGGCGGCGGTAAGAAGGGAGACCTAGGATGAGTTTAGCCTTCCAGTTTTATTTGCTTACTCCATCGGACATGCCTTCTCCTCAATGGTTAGATAGGAAAGCTTCTTCCTTGCCGTTGACCTATCCCGAGTGGAGCGCTGTTTTAGAAACGGGCTATCCGGAGGGGAGTACTCGGTATTGGGTGTCGCGTTGGAACCACTCGTATCCGAAAGTGAGGCAAGTGTCTCCATTGTGATTGACGTTTTCACAGAGCTTCAGAAGAAAAACAAGATTATAATCTTCGTCTTGCTGTGGCAATTATGGTATAGACGGTTGTAATCTGTGGCTATGGTCAAGCAGGTAAGCGATCAAGAGTGAAAAGACAGATTAACTCTCATCTCTTATAGGTATACTGCGTTGGGTCAACTACACTCGTGAACGATGTGATGGCTGGGATCAGGGATTTCAATATCGAGGCGACGGTCAGTTAATGAGCACCGGGAGGAAAGAACATGTGGCTACTATTATGAGTAAAAGAGATCGGTGAGTAGTGGCCATGAAGCCGGCAATGGTAGTAAGTCTGCCCGCATGTACGTACTTAAAACCCCTAACGTGACCAGCATGTGGGACTCGAGCAATCTCCAAAAGCAGGCTGCCGGATCCTTAGGGTACGGATTGGCGTGCTGATGTATTCGCATCACACAAGGCCAGGCGAACTTGGGAGTCGAGATAGGATCGACTTGATGGATAAGTCGACAGATGGATCTGTTCACTCCACTGCTCATGGGAGGCTGAGTACGAGTTGGTGTCCGATCTTGGATTCCTGATGTCAACCGAGGCTATTTCGTCGCATGAAAATAGACGACCGAAAGACTAGGTACCAGATTGTCGGGGAGAGTGGACAGAGTGCTGGTGCCACGGCCCCAAGTCGGTCTCGACGTATATGAACTCAATAAGATATATAGTACCACCCCCGCCAAGTTGTGCCCACGGCTATGACGGACCGGGTGGAGGTCTGCTGTGGCCCTGGAACGTCAACAAGCGCCACTTGTACACACACGGTATTGCCAGGGTTGGGGGTTTCGTCTCAGCGAGCACGCTTACAGCTTGAGACGTGTATTACGGGTACATCTATGGCGATCTGTCATTTCCACTGGGTTGTGTGAAAGACGGGGTTATGACGGCTGGCGGAAAGAGTTTAATTGTAAGTCTCTTGCCCGTATGTTTGTTTGTTAGCTAACCTGGGTGGGAGACGAGGTTTGCGATTCTCTCTTCTCATCATCTACCAACCTACCACACTATATTAACTGTTATTAAGTAGCCTGGAGACACTACTGAAGATTCGCCGGACTAATGAAAGACCTACCTAGTGTTGGTAGTGTAGTTTGAGGTTCCAGTGCCGAACGGAGAAACGAAGGGACGTCTTGGAATGCAGCGAACACATTTCACCTGCAGGAGTTTGTCCTCCACTTTAAATCGCATCGCTACCGGTAATATTCCGTACGTGCATACCGCTGCACACTTGCACACATAACCATACACGCATCACACATGCCCTCTATCCGTGCAGTCATTCCGGATACATTCGTCCACAGACAGACATAGCTGGGTATATTGACGGAGATGAGAAAAATAATCCCACAGCACGTGCCTCCCATTCCATCGCCAGTTAGGGTAAACACGATCCTCGTTCCGCGCGGAACATGGGAGAAGGGGCTGCTACGCTGTGCCGCGTGGTGGGTATAAGTAATACGGGACACCGCCTGACAGTCCAGGCGATCGGAGCAACGCAGTTGTTGTCCTCTGGCATCCCTGTTAATGTTGTTAACGATGTACAGATAGGCAAAGTGGCCGAATGGGCCGACAGTTGGGGGCTGTGGTTTGATGCTCTGCGGCGGTAGTGGGACCGATTCGGTCGGCACATGGCGCGGAATAGTAATTGTTGATTACGCATCTGCTGCACATACCTACCACAGTTACCTAGTGTCCGACGACATGACGCTCTTGCGACGATGATCTCACGCTACGGGCACCATCTACCATACCTAGGTAGTACTCCAGATGCCACCGCAGCGCAATGGCCTAGCGCAACGCATGCGCGATGATGATTCCGCACCACATCCCGTTTCATCTCGTCTCATCGGCAAGTGACGTAAGCGACGAATTGATTTACCCTATTCGAGTCGCGCCCGATTTGCTGCAACAAGCCGCCTCCGTACCGGCCTGGCCTGTGGGGTGGGGACCCAGGGCCTTGGGTGCCTTTCGGGAATGCGGCCCGGCGCAGTTCTCTAATTGGGTAAGGCGGCTCAACCGCTTCTTGTTTCGGTAAGTTTCCCTCAGTTGGATCCGGTCTTGGCTTGCTTTGTTGCGGTTGCTGGGTTTACTTGTCTTGCCTATGCTGGGTATTGTCTGACCCGCTGCTTTGCTTGGCAAGTTGGTCGGTTTGCTTGCTTGGATGGCCGGGCAGTTTGGCTTGCTGACCGATAGAGTATACGTGTTCTGTGCTATGTGAGTTCTTCGTTGACCTGTTTCATTCTTTTTGTTTACTGCTTTCTGGTAGACATCACGGATTATATATACAACTTTGCTGTTTCGTGGTGTTGTCCCACTGCCAACGCTACTCTCCTATATGGATATGCTTACCAAGCTACCATTACCACTCTGTCGATTATCAGTCCCTATATTACCTACCAGATGCCCATTTTCATGTGACTTATCTCCGCGGGTTAACAGTAGAATAGGAGGTATAATCCATGGATTGCTCACTGTGTTACAGAGTAACGGTTAAAGCATGTGTTGCCGACTCGACTATCTCGCCCCTAGCTATACCCAGCTGCTATATATGAAGGAGCATGCATGCGAGCAATGCTTGATGCTACGCCATGTTGCCCTGCTTCTGCGTTACTTGGCTTATTATGTCGAAGTTTGCTGCTTTGCCTGGGCCTTTGGACTTTGGTGTTGCTGTTGCAGTGCATTTACGGGATGGATGCTTGACATGCGGCCTGTTTCCATTTCAGCTTTTCTTGTGGATTCATTGGTTGGTTTGGGTTGGTCTTTTACTGTACCGTGTTCGTTCGTATGCGGCTACATGTTTTGGTAACGGGTGTTATCTTGGGTTGTTGGTATCGAGCTTGCCAAGGGGGGGAGAGTGGAAACCGACATCTTTTGTGTTGTGTGCGTACGGCTTGCGGGTCTGATGGCACCACCGGCGAGGGATAAATTCGTTGTAGGAGTGTGAGTTTCTCCTCCATTTGAAAGTTGTGGTTTTATTGGGGATTTATTGCAAGATTGTGCCAAGTATTCGATATATGTAAGTGGTAACTTGATGTGCTGGTGTGTTATATTCATCTTTGTATGTTGGTGAGGTGTTTGTCGTACACGAGGGGATCTTGTCGTGGGGAGACGTATGGGCTGATTCATAATTAGGGGTTGGTAGTACTTGGTCGCTTGCTCGTAATTAGGAGCTGGAAAATGAAACGATGAAGGTAGTAGTACGGTGGGTTGGGCGACGCCGTAAACATCCCATTCACTTTTAGCCTGTCTTTATGTCACTGATAAGCGAAGTCCATGCATTGAAGCCTGATCTCGGCAGCGAAGGCTTAAGAGATGGTTTGCGAAGTTGGTAATCTCCCGCTTTTATCGCGTGACTGAAGCACTCCATCGTCGGATATAACCGTTATGATGTAAGTTGTACGTTTATATTGTGCGCCTGACTTGAACTTTTCTATTGCGCCCGTGGATTGTTGATCTGCCAGGTCGGTTGTATTTGAATAGGTTTCCTTTCACTCCCATGCGCCTCCGACATCCGTAGTTCGCTTCGCTTTATTGCCCGAAGACATAGATTCGGTAACTGACGGAGTGGTAATGTAAAGCAAGCGACCGAGTTAGTGTCTTCGGGCGGCCGAAGAGATAGCAACGTTGCCCGGAGCCATCAGCCCAGACGGGTGTCTTCGACCTTGGCTCTAAACTATCTGGCTCCATTTTACTACATAGATGACCTTGGCATTTCCTTTGCGTCGTGGAGGCTGTTGTGGACGATAAGCACGTTGTATGCGCCTATCTAGCGTGCGGATATTCGGGTAGACTTTGCGAGGGTTGATATGGTGGGTTTTGATTGATGCCCGCTCTTTTGTCTCCCCTTTTCTGTTTCGAAAGCTACATCATGTGGTTGCTGAAGTTATTGTATTTTTGTTGGGTCTTGACTTATGGACTAACAGTGGCGGTTTGCACGATGATGGGTGTTTGGGCTTGCTTGAACTCTCAGGGCTGAAACCGCGATTGTCAACCGTGAAGGCATTCTCACCAACGCCTGTGAGATACGTCGTTGACTATGATCCTCAGTGTCAGACGGCCTAAACGGGGTAGCACCGAGGTGAACGACGGATTCACATGTACGCTAAATTAGGGGGTGGAACCGAGGCGGCGCTCCCTAATGGGACACGGGAAGCCCTTCCGCTCTGGATTTACGCGGATCTGGTATGGTTTGGTTTTGTGGTGGAATTCGTATGTCTTGTGACGGGTTTCTGGGTGGGCTTGGCCTTTGGGAATGGGTTGGTATGGGCCGTGGTGGGTGTTTGCCTTTTGGAAGCATCTTTGTATATGAAGTGCTTGTCTTGGCCTTTCGCCTGTTGGTTGAAGGGTTTATGAATGTTCCTTACTTGTGGACTTTGTTCTTCTTTCATTACTGAAGTCTCAGGCCACGGGCCAGATTCTAGATCTACAATGAAGGGCCATATGAGACCCAAGGTGGCTATTAAGGACTCAGGAGGCCTTATGAACAACTTTTCCAGCACGGAATTGGCGCGGCACCTAGGTCGAGTGATCGTAGCATATTTTGGATCTGCAATTGATGAAGGATCTGCTTAGTTACCAGTACCTGTCGTAATGATGTGACGCGCCTCTATCTCGACTCTATTAAAGTCTATAGACGCAGCAAGGGCAACGAACGGGTAAGTTTAATCTGTATTGCCGTAATCTAGGTTAAAGCTTCAGATGAGTTTGGTCTTCGGATTTGACTGTGACCTGTTGCACACACTTCGATGAATGAATTCCTTGCTGCGAATCTTGATTAGAATTTAGATATTGGATCTGGCATTTTTGGAACGGCCTCTCGATTGTAAGATGACTTTTACAATGTTCGAACTCAAACACCGAGGGACCATCTCAAAAGGTAACAGCCTGATGTTTCTCAAGGCGCACACATACAAGGCCGAGACAAGGGTATGTTGCTTTATCATAAGGGCAAATTGGGCAATAACATTTCATAGGATTGTCTGAGAAGGTATGTGGATTACCGGTATGAACTATATTGCTGTCGTACGGCTACTTTTACACCAGGAAGTCAGCGTTTCGGCAGTTATCGACCGAAGGAAGGCCCCCGGGTTGCTCCTTGTGCGAGTATTATCCCTACCGCCAACAAACCCAACTACCAGGGCTCCATCCCAATTTTTGGCAGTAACTTGAGTCTTGACATGAAAGGCGTTTGATTGCCGGACAGGGCAGGAAAATTACCAAATTATTATTCATGATTCATGTGTGGTCATAGGGAATTCGGCGCGTTTCTGGAACTTCGTACACGGGCCGGTTCATTGTTTTGTAGTCTCGGGTCTAGCTCGGAACCTAGACGCCCCTCAGACGATTGCTGAGGGCTGGACTGCCTATAGTTCATAGAAGGTGGTTTAGTAAAATGCCAGGAATGGTCAATGGTTACAGATCTGACATTCTGAACTTATTCCTGCCTAAGACTTCATAATCGCTACGCAATGTGGTGGTGCCGAAAGGCCACTGTGCCGCGGTCCGCGGACCTGCCGGGGCGTTCGACCCTGTATGGGCTCTGGGAGAGAACGCAGCAAAAAAGCTCAAAAAGTGCAGGCATATATGGAAATGAGTTGCTCAATAAATGTTCGCTATGCGTATGATTCAGACTGTCAGGATGGATTCCCAGGTTGGCAACCCCACGTGCCCTTCGGGAGGCTTCGGGGCTCGTGATGCGGCGTTACACTATTCAGAGGCATCGGGCGGCCCCACTACCTCCGTGCATCTGCCGGAACTTTGACGGCGCCTGCGCTGATTCAGGGGGTGTGACGGCCGGGTCGGTCCTTATTTGGTTCCGTAGGGTCGGCGTGTTCATAATTTTTAATTGGTTTTTCTTATACTGTCTATCTACGGTCTTATGTCGAGTTTCCACGTTTCACTTACGCTGTAGCAGGTGGACCTCTGAAGCCGTTTATGGGTGCCCCTGCTTGTAGTATACTTGTCTATGAGCCTCGACATGGGGTAAACAGTGGACGTCAATATCTACATACGTGTTGCCTGGCATGAGTGCTCATGCAACTCGTGCATCACGTCGTACTTCTCAATCGATCCATGCATAGGATCGATGCAGTGCTGTAGCCTGTACGTCGTTATATGTATGCGAACAGCAGCTACCTATACGACAGAACCCTTGCAGCTACAAAAGAGGCAGGCCAACCTCCGTAATATACACGGCTTCCGCCTTTCTGTTTGGATTGTGGCGGGCTCGGACTATGGCTCGCAGGCACGTCTATCCGTCGGTCGGTATCGCCTCCTTGTCTTTAGTCGTTGCGTCGCTTTTCGAAGCGAGCTTGCTGAGATATGTATACTGTAGCTCGCTCGTATGTACAACATACACCGCGCAGGACGTACCGTTAGGTACGACATCACTGCCTAATATGCAAGGGGGAGACTGACTTGACAATGGTTAGTAAGTGTTGTCGGATTGGCTTCGTTCCGTGTCTTGGCAATGAGACCGCGGTTGATTCCATGAAACGCGATGCCTATTTTCTTTTCTCCCTATTTCTGTTCCGTGGGTTGTTTTGTTGCTGGAGGGACTGTGACATGCCTATCCGGATGCTGTTAGTAGGTATCCGGGAACCTTGCTATTGGTGGTTCCGGCAGAGGATAAAGGAGGAATCTAAGTGCGACAAGCCGTATTTAGTGTTCTGCGCAAGGGGGTTTGTAGGGAGGTAAGTGTGTCTTTACCCTATTGTTCGGCCCTGGACAGCATTGCTTGGCGATCTTACCTACATCCTCAAACATCTTGGCAAGGGGTTATAGCCGAGTGGTGCCCCTGGATGGCCGGGCAGTACGGTAGATCGTGCCGTAAGGTAACACATGCATAGGCTCTTAACGTTGTCTGACTGGCAGTTCGCAGACTGAGAATCCGGCTGTCTATAGGCTATAGCCATGCGCAGACGAACGACGGACAGGAGCTATTGTCATACAAGCTACGTAAGGAACCAAGTTCATCTTCTCGTCACCCGTGGCTACGGGTGACGGTCGCGAGTATAGTTAGAGAAGGCCAATCGAAAAACACTATTACTAATTTAACGTTTCGGTTGAAAATCTTTCGAGATTTGTTTTAAAACGACCAGGATGGAAACACTTTTGTAACCTAGCTTTTCTTAATACATTACACCAAGTCCTACACAACATGCCCTCCTTCAGAGCTTGCGTGATATACCAAACGATCGATCAGCCACTAACCAGCCGGACGGAACTTGCGCCGACGTAGGGGAAAGGGTGGCGACGGCCGAAAGGTTAATCGTAATGCCCTTTATCGTTACTACGCCACATAGTGTCGCCGCGACGGCGGCGCGTGCGGAAGACGATGTCATGATTGTGCTCGTTGAGAATATGTCGACGTACGGTGGGAGGCCGGAGACTACGGCCCCTAAACCACGAGAACGGTCATGCTTGGTGAGATTGATGCCTTCGCTACGACTTCGTGTCCTTTCCTGCCGTCGCCCGTCGTACGACGCAAGGTGACAAATATCCACACGCGCAAGACTTAACACGATGATCACGATCCCTCGTAGCGGGGCCGTTGAAAGAGAACAGCCTGACTTTCAAGTTTCACGTGTGTCTACGGGATAGATTCAGATTTGGACCATAACCGCCATACCCATCCCAAACCAAAACCAAAACCCCCGGGCGTTATCAAGTTTCAACGGCTCCCGTGGAGGAACTTTGACCACAGTTTGCCTCGCCCGTATTACGTTCGTGGATATGAGTTTTGGAGACGGAGTTGCTTGATGGGTATAGACATATAGACTACATACCTTATGGTATTGCAAATCCTAGCCGTAATATGGAAGAGCGATAGAGAAGTTTCGATCACCATGGGGGCGTTACAGTAAACTTTAGCGTTTCCGGTCAATGGAAACTTTCAAATCGTTCTTCTGTACGCCGTAATGGTAGCGTGACCTTCTACGATTCGGAAGCTCTGCCCCCCCAAAGAATCAAAATATTGTACGATGGGGACACTATTTGGTCAGATACCGATACCACCCGACAGTTTTCCGACGGCCCAAGGGGTCAAAAGCTAACTTAGATGGCGTACTTCTGCTATCGTTAACTACCCGCCAAATCAACAATCAAAGGAAAGGTACCTAGGTAGGCAGGCTGCGTGCGCTTGATTGATTGAGCCTCGATGGTCGGTGACGCGCTTAAAGAGCGTTGTAGTTGGGACGTAAGTGAGAACCAGGTTGGTCATGTAGCGAATTGATGAGGCGGCGATTCCCCTTTGACACTATCAGTCACTCAATGCTTCCGTTAACACCACAGCCCGTCGCGTCATTGGTCATTGCGCTGGTGCAATAAACGAAGGGCTGAACGGTAAAGTCGCGACGCCGACGCGGTATGCAGATACCTATTTTAAGCGCTGATATGGATTTTTCGTACTGCGGCCGCATTTATCATTGAGCGTACCTATGAAGTGCGGACATGTTAATCGAATCTGTCCGTGCTCAGCATGATGTCATAACTACGGACTCCGGAGTCCTAGGTATAGTGTAGACATGTTATCTGTCAGCCATGATGCCATCAACAATCATGATTGCCGGCTTATAAGCCGTGGTCGCACGGAAGGGCTCGAAAATGAGTCTGAAACTGTCGAGCTGGCATTATTCGCCGTGATAGTCGGATACGCCGAATTCCTGGATCCCATTGGGCGGCGAGGAGAAAGGGCAATGTCTAGTGTTAAAGAGTTAGAGATTTAAGCCCTCACAAGCTACCCACATAGTAAGGGCGTGCTTCGCTCCCCTTAGACACAACTTAGCCAGTCCGCTTTCTCGCCGGGTGCTTACCATTCCATGTATCTAGGGTTGACTTGGGCAGACCTGGCACGATGTGGGAGCGCTATGACTTCGCTTGTGCTGAGTATGTTCAGCACCTGAGGCCGCCCACTGGGTTTGCGTCCTGACCAGTTCGGTCATTCTGGATCACTACCGGTACATTGGGTAATCTCGACAAAGCAATGTCAGAGAGTAATTCCCCGTTCCGTAGAAACGTAACGTCTGCAGAGCCATCAAAAACATCCCTAGTGTGCCAAGAGTGTGCTGGCGTATGAAACGATGCGACGGATCTGTGGTACTTTTAAGTAGGGCATGTATGTTTCCCGCCGCCGAGGAGATTGCTTTTAAATGCCAGCCATGGTAGGATTTAGGTCATGAAATCTTCCGCCGGTAAGGAGTCTATAATTATCCATGGATCTCCAAGTCCGGAGCGGAGAGATCTGCATGTGCCGTGATTTCGGCTTGGAAACTGTCTCATCCAATCTCACTTCACCGGTAACCATGAAATGCCGGTGTCTTCAAGGCAGGCTGTATCAACCACAAATTTGCAATCTCGGATCTGCACTACGATTCTAAGGCACCAGCCGTGATGATATCCGGCAATGCGCCGATCGTCTCTATCCAGTTCTTTCCTGGGCCTCCTGCACGTCGACGATACGGCGCCGAATGTTCCAGGTCAGCGCCCAGCCTGTCTAGCACGTTGAACGGCGACCGGCGGTCCCGGTAGAAGACGAAGGAAAGAGGAAACAGGTGCATAGCTGATCAGCATTACAAAGCGCGGAAGTTCCAATGTCATCAGCGCGTGATCATTGCTGGGGCAGAAGTCTCGCCGAGACTCTCAGCTCCGATCAGGTAGCGGCATCCGCTTTGAGAGGAGCGTGGCCGCGCCTCTTCTCTCGACAGACCATAGTCGACGTTGGAGTGGGCAACAAGTACAACCATATACCGGTTGGGACTATAGTCGCGCGGTAGGCAGAAGGCAAACTCGTTTGTCAGAAAAAGATGATTGGGGGAAAGCTTGGCAGAATTTCGGTTACCGGTAGCAGAAAGTAACCGTAGATACCGAGTAGGTAGTCCGTACCAGTGGACGGCTTCATATCGGCCCAGGTGGTAACTGCGGGTCATTGATTCAAAGTGGCGGGGAGCTTTTATCTACGGGCCGCCACTATCATCCCTGACAGCCCGATTCAGCCCGGTTCGGACCGAAGCAGACCGAAGCGGAATGGGGTCTTGCTCGTTATGTCAGCCGGATTCCCATTGGCTGCGGGCCGCTGCAAGGCGCAATTCTAGAACCCGACAGTCGGTGCCTAGGTAATGTGCCGGTGCTATTGCCGATACCGAACTTCCATTCACTAAAAACCCACCTGAGACCTTCACTGCTACCTACCCACCCACTTTCTTCCCTTTCTTCACCACTTTCTCACCCTTCGGACTGCTTCTTCCCTCAATTGACACGCGCCGGGTCGACGCTCCAGTCCCAACCTATCGCAACGGGCCTTCGTTAACTTCGGTGCTCTTGACCGTCATGTTTGCGATATAACTGCCCCCGTTACCGACCGATATCCGGATCTCCTCCCCCGCCGCGCAGTAATCAATAATCAATAATCGACGGCCTTGCAATTCAACGACCTTTGACGCTCCCTACCCTCCCTCCAGAAGACTCTATACTACTCCGATCAAACGCCAGTTCGTCTATAACCAGGACCCAGACGCCTCAATCTGCATACCATCAATACTGGAGCGAGCCGGTAGTTGAGCTAGATTAGCTTGGCACGTGTCCCGCCACTACCAATATCACCATTACATCAGCATCGCCGCAATAGCAACAGCAATAGCAACAGCGCGTTATTGCAAATCCGTAAATGGTGCCTAGGACGGCCTTGCTAACTGCTACGTGTCGACACGCCGTACCTACTTGAGGTATTCCATCGATTGTCTTTTTCTCGCCATTCGGTGGCTGCGCCTCGTTTTCCATCCAATCACCGTTTATTCCACCATCTGTCTTGACCTCGGAGACACCGCTGTACCGTTTGGGCAGGCCAAGAATTTGACAAGAGGGCTTCCCATGGTCGCTCGAATACACTTATCAGCCGGTTCGATAATCAAACTGCCCTTTCCCGGACGTCCGTAACCATGGCCTGGTCCAAAACCACCCGGATCAGCATTATGCTGGCCATCGATATTACTTTCTTCCTCGTCGAGCTGATATCCGGTTTCTTGGCGCACTCCCTTGCGCTGACTGCCGATGCCTTCCATATGCTCAACGACATCATCTCACTGATTATTGGTCTCTGGGCTGTGACTGTGGCGAAACGGGCTACTACGAACCGCTTCTCGTACGGCTGGGTGCGCGCCGAGATCTTGGGTGCCTTCTTCAATGCCGTATTCCTAATTGCATTGTGTATTTCTATTATCCTCGAGGCTTTGGTCCGATTTGTCGAGCCGCAGGTGGTCTCGAACCCCAAGTTAATCCTCATTGTCGGCAGTTTCGGCCTTGCGTCCAACTTCCTTGGTTTCATCGTCTTAGGGGGCCATGGCCATGATCACGGTCACAGTCATGAGCATGATCATGGCGAAGGCGCGGACCATGGTCACGAGCATGTCCACCAGCACGACAACCTTTCCAGAGCTGAGGAAGGCCTAGCTGACGATACCAGCGTGCTTGTGGATGAGGATGGCCCAGTGGCCGATATCCTGCCCGAGGCAATTGTGGCCCGGGCGCAGTCTTCCGAACGTGGCTCGAGTCGCCGCATCCAGTTTGACGGAGCCGACTATCGGCGCCGTTCCGATAACCGAAGCCCGTTTTCGGGAAACTGGGAACGCCGACGCACTAGCAGCCTTAAGCACAGCCGCTTTACGAGCATTGGTGAACTCAATATCCACCCTGCTAGTTTCAGACAGGATATCATCGATAGATCGAGCCAGAATGATAATGAGACGGATGAGAGCTCCGCGGATGACGGCACCGCCGTTCGTCAGGGAGCAGTTGCCGATGAGTCTACGCCGTTGATTGCGAATGGCTTTGGCAAGGACAATGGCGCCATATCCAAGGACAATGACTTCCGTCAACCCGTCACTCGTACTCGACGGGATTCAGGGGTTCACGATGGTCACAACCACGCCAAGCCGAAATCCAAAGCCAAGAAGGGTCACAATCACGGCGATATGGGTATGAATGCCATGGTTCTTCACGTCTTGGGCGATGCCCTTGGCAACGTTGGCGTTATTGCCACCGCTCTCATCATCTGGCTCACAGACTGGTCCGGACGTTATTATGCCGACCCGGCTGTCTCTCTTTTCATCACTCTGATCATTCTGAAGTCGGCAATCCCGCTCACGAAGGCGACGTCCAAGGTGCTCCTGCAAGCGACACCAGACCACCTTGATCTTGGCGACATCAAGGAAGATATCCAGCGACTACCGGGCGTCATCAGCTGCCACCATGTGCATATCTGGCAGCTCTCGGACACCAAGGTGGTGGCCTCGTTGCATATGCAGATCGCCTTCCCCATCACGGACGAGGGCGGGGAGAAGTACATGAAGCTGGCGAAGCAGGCACGGAAATGCCTTCACGCCTATGGCATCCATAGTGCGACAATCCAGCCCGAGTTTTGCCTCGATGAAAGCTGCACGCACCGAGACGAAGGCGGTTTCTTTGATGGACAGGCGTCGCCGCAGCCGTATCCGAGCAATCAGGAGCTAGGGGATGGGTGCTTGTTGGGCTGCGTGGACGATTGCGTGGATCAGGGTTGCTGCACGTTGCCGACTCAGCCAGCCAAGACTGATGCGACTCGGGGCGCGAACGAACATAATCACGACCACAGCGAACACAACGACCACGACGACCATGACCACAACGACGGCCATGGCCATGGCGAACACTCACAATCGCATTAGGATGCCGCATGCTTTTGAAATGGTGAGGCAATTGCATTCATTGGACTAAATGGCGTTCGGGGATCGGCGCAATAGACGGTCTATGGACATTGATTCACATCATCGGCTGGTCATCGGGCGGCACCGCACTCTTGTGCGTTTGTATTCTGGGATCGGCTAAAATCAGGGGCCCGGAAGGATTACAGGAATACAAGGATACAGGGGTACATGGGTCTGCATCTCTGAAGGGGAATAACAGCAATGAAAACAGCAGCAATAATGGGCTGGTGGTCTATGTAGCCGGTGCCTGGGTAATGTGAAGGAGTTCTGCTATACTGCTGAATGCACGGCTGTCGGTGGGGATTTGCTAGCATCCAAGGGGCGTTTGCTGGATGATGCATACCCATGTATTAGTAGAAATATCCGAAGAGCCTTTGAGATGTACAGGAAGGTAATTCATGGGAGCCATGTTAGTCCGTTGTGAAGTCCGGCGGAAGCGGTGCGGCGCCGTCCGGTTACATTAGGTAGATACTTCTCATCAATGCCCAAGGCAACTGCCCAGCTTCGCCTTCCGTCCATGTTTACTCGAACACAGTCAGCAAGAACGCGTTGGGGCATCGTTCCTGCTGGTGCTCCCGTGCTTCCCTCGGTAATACTCAGAAAGCACCGAGGGCAGGCGCGTCCCTATCGTGGTTACGTAACAACAGGTAGATGCCTTCACTGTCTCTCGGCTTGACCACCGCCACCATCGCCATCCCCACTACCTCCCTCTACTTCTTGTCAAATCCCCTTGGATGAAGACTCCCACAGCATCTCCCCCATCCTAGGTGTTATCGTTATGGTAACCGGGGCTCGGATTGGGTCACTGGATACAGTCCAACACATCATCTTATTTCTTCGAGTCCGGGCCCGTCGGTTCTTCATTCTGCACTACGATCTTTTCTGCTACCCATAGTTGAATTCTTTTTGCGATCACCACCATGAGACTCATTATCGGCGCCGCGGTCACGACCTTCTTGCCCTGGTCCTCCTTCACTTCCCCTTTCGCTTCCGCCGCACCCGCAGGAAGAGGGGGAGTAGGGGTGCACATGCCTGATACAGGAATATCAGGACCTAGTGGGATGACCTTTCGGGTCGATCAGGTCGCGAATCCAAAGTTTCACGGCGCAGGGAAGGGTTCGGGCGTGATGGCTTTGGTGAAGGCCTACTTGAAATACGGCGTTCCCCTACCTGATGACTTGCGCCTGTACCTTGGGCAGGTCTCGGAGGAACTGGGTCTCACCCAGAAACCCAAGTTCGACGCTGGAACCGAAACTAGGAACGATGCCGTTGCCAATCCACAGGGTAAGATGATCTTTTGCGATCGGCACGGAGGCCGCAACGTTCACTTACCACTCTCACAGGAGATGTAGCAGCCACGCCTGACACGTTCGACTCAGAGTACCTCTGTTACGTGCAGATCGGAACGCCGCCTCAGACGCTACACGTAGACTTTGATACGGCTTCTTCTGACTTCTGGGTGTTCAGCAGCGAGACCCCTCCGAATCTCGTTAATGGCCAGACCATATTTGATATTCAGAAAAGCTCGACCGCAACTCTGCTGAATGGAGAATCATGGCAAGTTCAGTATGGCGACGGCAGTAACGCCGGCGGTGACGTCTATAGCGATGTCGTATCCATCGGCGGTATCCTGGTGAAGAATCAAGCTGTTGAGTCCGCCACTCGGGTCTCGTTATCGCTCACACAGCGCACAAGCGTAGACGGGATTCTTGGCCTATCATTTAGCGGGTTAAATACGGTCACACCGGATCGAAAACCCAGTGTATTCGATAGTGTGGTAGAAAGTCTGGCTGATCCGTTATTCACCGCGAACTTGAAATCGGCTGAGCGTAAGTCTCCCTCCCCGTGTGAGTACTTTCAGGTTATCAATACAGAGAACTTGCTAACAGAGCTTTTATGCGCAGCTGGTGACTACAATTTCGGGTACATTGATGCTAGCGAATTCACGGGTCCGATCACCTACGTGCCGGTCAACACAAGCGGGGGCTTCTGGCAATTCACGGTGCAGGATTTTGTGGTGGGCAACGAAGCCCCCGTCACAGCGCCTCACGAGGCAATTGCCGATACAGGAACGACTCTGCTACTCCTGCCTGACGATATCACCGCCGCTTATTACGCCCAGATTCCCGGGGCCACCAATGTGACACGGACGAGTGGAGGCTATGTGTTTCCGTGCTCAGTAACACCCCCGAGCTACACGGCCATAATCGGACCCTATCAGGCTGTCGTCCCTGGGGAATTCATCAAGCATTCCCCTGCCGATAGTGATTCGTTCGCCGATGCGACTCTGTGTTTTGGCGGCATACAGACAGTTACCTCTGGGTTTCCAGCCTCAATATACGGGGATGTGTTTCTGAAGTCACAGTTTGTCGTGTTTCATGGAGGAGAATTGCAGCTTGGATTGGCTGCGAAACCGCTTTGACCGCGTGGCCGTGAGTGACTAGGTGTATTTGCGGGACTTTGATTTTGTAAGCTTTGGCATTCAGTTGTGGATTCATGTGATCCGTATGATGGATAAGCCACTTAGTCGTCGAGGCGTATTTTGTTGACTCACGAGCGGGCTTGGCCCTCCGGGGTGTGATGTGATGTGAGGAGAGGTGAAGACTGGATTTGTTTGAAAATGGAGTTCGCGATTTGGTCATCCACTGCTGGGCTTTGTAACTTGCTTCTATCTTGATGAGCCGTTTTGCAGTGTGTAGGTATTACTCTGTTTTGCGTTTTGTTTGTATCGTTATTCAACTCTGCGAGATGCTGTTGAGGAAAAGTTGTCGACTAAATTCGGTGTTTGGTAGGGGTAATCGGAAAGCTATGCCTTATTTTACCTTGATCTGATGACTTGTGTTGTGTTGTGAAGACTTGAAGACTTTGACTTGTTGCTTACTTTGGTTTGGTGTTGGCTCTGTTGGTTGTCTTACGTAACTACTGTGGTAACGTGTTTGGTTGTTGTCTGGCTTATTACTCCCGTTTTTGACTGTGTGCCTGGAGCGTGTGGATAGGGGAGACTGGGAGTATAGGTGGGGATGACGACCCTGGATGGCCGGGCGATAGGGCAGACACGGTATTTACTGGAAGTGCTGCGGGCATTCGCTTTGGCATGGTTGAGAATTGGGTTTTGGGTTCTATGACGGTATGGATGTTGGGAGGTTGGGAGATTGGGAGATTTGCTTCACTGGTTGTCATGTCAATGGTACGCTGAAGCTTGGATGATGTGCTCTATTCTGTGCTATACTAATGAGATGTAGATACCCTGCTATCTGGTTCTCTATTTATGGGGTGGGATCATGCTGATGTCGTTATTTCGTGATGGGCGCTTGTTTCTTCGTCTCGTGTGTGGGATTTTGTGGGATTGTGTGGCTTGGGCGATTAGAGGAACATGTTCGTCGTCTCGCCGTACTTCTTGGTTTCTCCTGGCGCGGTGTAGTCTATGCCTGCTACGTTTGTGAGGTCTTGCTCGAAGCGTGCTTGGATCTTGGCTACGGCTTCTAGCGTCTTGAGATCTAGCCGTACCCCGTCGAACGCGGCTAGGCTTTCGGCTGCCTTTACTACGTTCTTGATTTGTCGCCCGTTGAGATCGTGTTCTGATAGCTTGCGGAGCCCGGCTTCGTCTATGTCTACGCCGCCTGGGACTCGGTCGCAGAAGTTGCGCCATATCTGCATGCGGGAGCTTGGGCTGAGGTCTGTGTAGCGGATCGGGATGTGGATGCGCGACTTGAAGGCGTCGTCGAAGGTGTTGACGCGGTTCGTGGTTAGGAATAATATGCCGGTGTAGTACTCAAGTACGCGGAGGAATACGCTTACCATGGCGTTGCGGTGTAGATCGTGTAGCGAGCGGCGCTCTAGGAAAACATCGGCTTCGTCGATTAGCAGGACCGCTTTCCATGTCGCTGTCATATCCATGATACGGGTCAGGCTTTCGTCGAGTGCTGTGCTTGAGATGCCGAGATCGCCGGATGAGACCATGTAGAGTGGGCGTCGCACGTATTCCGCGACGCACTCGGCTGTCAATGTCTTCCCTACACCGGGCGGGCCGTGCAGCACACATACTAGCCCCTGCCCCTTGCCGCTCACGATGTCGTCCATGCTCTCGCGTTCTTTGGAATGCATGGATACGAGTGCCTGGACCGTCTTCTTGGTGTTTGCGTCTAAAACGAGCGAATCGAAGCACTTCTCATTCCACTTGATCGCAGAGACATTGTCTACGAAAAACTCGAGGAACTTCTTGACTGTGAATGAGAACCCGCGCACGGTTGCATTCGTCAGGCACGCGTCTTCTTCCGAGAGCGGCTCGTATGCTGGCTTCTCCGAGGCGAACTGAATCTTTCCGGCGGCTTTGCGTCGTGCCTGGTCACGCTTGGCCGACTCACTTATGGGGTCCTTGACACGAAAACTATCATTTGCTTCGAGACGGTGATACGTCTGGCAATCGATCATCTGTCCATTTGGTGATTAGCCCACGTTCCGTCCATAAGTTGAACGCTGTCTTGAATCCGTGAAAAGATTATTGGAACGAGTGGGCAGATACTTACGACGCGGCCCTCCACGCTAATTCTAGCATAGCCCCTTTCTATCTTCTTGACAGCAATCCCGTCGTATCTCTGAAAGTGCTGTCCAGTGATATAAGTCTCAAACTTCCTGCCTCGCGCGAGGAGATACTCGCGGATTCCGTTGGCATCTTCATGCAGATTTAGAGGTCGAACCTCGAGGTCGCCAAGATGGCGGTTCCCTGTATACTTGGGGATGTAAAGCTCGGTCTTGCGCTCACCGAGCTTCTCGCCATCAAAGTCGATGTAGACGGCGACAATGTTGAAGCAGGGCACCTCACCCACATCGTACCAGCTGCTGTAGACCCTGAAGGCGCGATGTTGCTCTAACACTTTGGTATATAAGATAGTTCTCGGCGCGAAAAGCGTCCAAAGTTGGCTGTAGGAGATAGCCTTCACGTCACCGGTAATGCAGGTCTCGTAGGCCTCGATATCTAGTTTGAAATGGGTCTCGATCCAGTTCAAGAGGAGATTGAGGTGGGACTTGCTCTCTTCGTCTTCCTTGAAGCGCTCACGGCCAACTTCCGCTAGTTCCTCGCGACAGTAGAAGAGGGAGTAGTAAGGCGAGGCGATCTGCACGTCGTTCACATTGATAGGATCGGACCAGTAGTTACCGATGACGTCCTTGAGTAACTGGCGCAGGGGCTGGGGGTTGACGTACAACCGCGTCCATTCCAGTTCATCGAACTCATTGAAATGGCGGACAATGCAGAAGGCAAAGAGCTGCCACCAATCCTTCTGCTTGGGCTTCATGACTTCTTCTTTCCGTTCCTCAAAGAACTGCTCGTCCCTGTCATCGTAGCGGTGGTCGAGGTGCTTAATTTCGCATTTCATCGTCTTGTCGTCTTCATCCTCAAGATTTTCGGCCTGCGACGGAGCTTCTCCATTCAGCCGGACCTTGTTAGTCGAGTCTGTTTCTTGCCTTTCCCCGTCATCTGTCTTTGAGGCGCCGCCGCCCGTAAGCCGGCCGCATTCGCACATGGGGTCCCTGATGCGGTTGCTTGAGTAGATGACTCGGCTAGTCCTGGTGCCCCACATGGCACGAGTGTCCCAGTGGCCTGTAGGAACCGGGCCGCCTCTAGAGTCACCGATCAAAAATCCGGCTGGCATAATGTATTTGAGTGTGGTTGGTGGTGAAAGAGCAACTTTACAAACTTAAGACATGGAATGAGTGACGTCTTGTCCAATGTATATAGGCAAACTGCAGACCCCAGGCGGCCGAGAGACTCAGAAATCGGGAGCGTTGGTGTGACGATGCCTAGTGACGCGTAGCAATGCAAGGCTACGTAAAGGAATGAGGTGAGAATACTGAAGTAAGAATAGCTGCCTAAGTTCCAACCTGCCTTATCTACTAGACTAGGACTTTGTCGGTTGCCCAATCGTACTCGACCCGAGTAGCGATGATGGATGGAGACGAAAGGAAGCGAGAAACATGCGCACAGAGAGATATGATGGAAGAAGAGATGGAGAAGAAAAGAAGAAAGGAATGCGCGGCGGCCATTTAAGCCGAATGAATGGAATCCAAGAGGACACGCTGAAACTTCCTCTGGAGTCCACGGGTATCTACACAGGCAGCATCGTCCAATGCATGGTCAGACCTTGCTCCAATAACCGCAGCATGGGCTGGAGAGTTGCGCAAGGTACGCAGCAAAGCGCGCCGTCTATTGGCGACTTGGTGTCAGCATCAAGGCTGTGTGCCATGAGCGCGACCGAACTGGTGGTTGGAGAAACGGGGACGGAGGCAGCCCCAAGCTGCCCCAAGCTGTCGTCGCAGCCACTGTTGGAGCCTGGAGGGAGCATTTGCACGTGTGGGGAAAGACGATAGCCGGCCATGGCTGACTGTTCAGATTGGATCGGTATGCCTTGTTGCCTTCAGCTGAAAGAGGGCCCTCGTCTCAGCGGCGGCCTGGCTTAGAGCCCGTTAGATGCAACGGATGGATGGGATCTGTAGATCCATAAGCATCCAGTACGACTATGTCCTTGTAAGTGGTGGACAGGAGGCAGCGTGCCCGTAGGCGATCTAGGCACCACTAGACAGCTCTAGGCAGCCGGAACTGCGGGCAGTTCACAGCCTTGCGGCGTCGATGCAGCCGATTTCAGTTTAACCCCATTGCCTCCCAGGAAGCACATTTGCTGCGTAGTCCGTAGAGAGTGTTATAGTTATCCATGGATTAGCACAACAGGAGGGCAGAGTTCTGGGCAGAGACAGAAATATCAGGAGGCGAGGGGAGCATGCCAGGATCCATCCATGGCGCTGGGAAGTGTCCACACAGTAATAAGCGACACGGCCTGATCAGCCCAGGTACCTTTAGTACCATACAATATGCGTGGAGCATTGTGTACAGAATTACAGTGTACTAGACGTATATACACTGTATGCACCTCGCAGGTCTTACGTAAGGCAACCAGACGGTCCGCCAGAGCCGGGAGACCCACAATAGACAGCTGGCGACAGAACAGTGATTGTCGTCAGAGCAATAGGTAGCGACATCCCCAAGCATCCTCGAACCTCTGCTCGCTCAACATCTCGTCAACCCGACCTCGCCTGCCAATGATCTTCTACCAGATATTTTACCGTTCCGAATGCCCCTAACCGTCTTCCCGCACCCCGACGTCGTCCTCCCGTCAGTATCAGCGCCCTGTCTCCCGCTATCGGACCCCAGACGACCTGACCTGACCCTCCCTGCCCGGTCCTAACCCAGAGGTTGCCCTATAGCCTGAACTATCTACCTACAATCGCCACGAAGAGCTCCGGGTCAGAGATAGTGGACTGCGCATCATAGTGCCTGGAACAATGACGCGTCAATGTTGCCTTTTAATGCTTACTATTTCCGGGTAGAACGTCTTCGTCTCCAGCCATTTGGTTTCTCCCTGATTCGCTAACTTCTGGCGATATCGGCCAACCACCTGTCATGGTCGTTCTTTGCGTGGTTCCAGCCAAACACCCATCGGGACGTCCACAAGGGAGGCCGCCGCCGACCCTGTTGTCACGATGATATTCTAGCTTAGCCGTGGCCCGTACTGTACGTACCCGAACCATTCAGTATCTGGGTACGTGCAGCCAAGACAACCCTTCATCGGTGGAAAAGTTTCATTGCTGCATATTAAGCATCGATCGAGCACTGAAGGCCCAAAGAAAAATTTCAAAGGTCTTCATCGGTAGTCGCAACGGCCGACGCCTAGGACTGCTTCCTTTGATGCGTATGGATTCGCTCTACATCCCTGATATGGGCTAGCCGCGCAAGCCCGCATGCAATGCTGGAGGGCGCCGACGATGTTGCCTCACATGTTGGGGCATCCCCAGGGGCTCAAGCTCACTCATCCCGGCGCCCTCATGCGCTCGTAGATGAATGACGTCAAAGCCTGGGATCGCCCCTGAGGACTGCCCTTTCCAATAATTGCCACAAACAAGATGCGAGAAGCGCCGCGGCCGCAGGCGTCCCTCCCGAGTGGCTGATGTGTCCCCCTCCCCCATCGTGGACCACCCATCGCAGACTGGTCCACCGAAATCTTGCGTTCCGGTCTCAAAGCCGCTGAGCATATGTACGTCCGTAGTTGCAAAGATATTCGGAGCAGTCCATTCATTCGGCATGTCTGTTCTGTCAAAGTACCTACTTGTCACATACCCCAAGTGAAGGCACGGTATCTACTCCATGGTATGGTCTCCCACTGGGCAATTGACAGGTATCTAGACCGAAAGTGCGTTGATATGTCACGCTGCACCAAGAAACGTGTTCATTACGGTAACACGCAGACCCATGAGTCCGCTGATAAATTACTGTTCCATGAGGCAGGCTTAGTGAAGGACGACCCAAATAGCCTGAAGTGATTGCAGCCAACCGGACCAAGTTGTCACTACTAGTCTTGCGGCAATGCACCCCATACTCGGAAGATGGAGTGGGTTTAGCATGCCTTCTCTTTGTTTTCCCACTCACAAACATTGTCCTTGACTATGACTGAACCAGTGATATCACATTTTGAGCCCCGATGCCTTTGATGATCTACGAACTGCAGGGCGAGTCTCGTAAACGTTTTCCATCATCGCAGCTGCATCTCGAGTGTATGTTGGACGACCAAGATAACCATGAACCGCAGTGAAGCGGTTATAACATCCAAATCGATCGCCATTCATACAATAACGGCAACGGCACGGGGTGTTTTCCGCTTCGGCCGTAAGCCGCAAATCCACACAAACCATCACATGGCGACCATCCGGAATCGATATCTTTCTGTCAGTACGCTATCGTGACCAGATATCTTCATTCCGCATGCCCCCGGTCTCCCAGCACTTGTTTCGAAACAGGGATGTATCATGCGACCTCCAAAGACCATTCACATCCTAGGACAAGTCCTCTCGCGAATACCTAGTGGTTATGTATCCAGATCCCGCAATGGGCCGGTCTAAAAAGGGGTGTTGATTGACGGTATGTATTGAGGTTTGACTCATGACGTTGTTCTGTTGAGGTTTAATTGGCGCCCAGTCGGCCATTGCGACACGGAGGCGGTTATTCCGGTTGCTTGGATACATTATGGTGGACGATTGTCTACCTGGGACCTATTCTAACACAGATTTGCAGGACAATGACACATAACTAACCAGGCGATCACTTATCACTCCTTTTGACTTGTGCTTTCATTCGTCCTCATCACCAAGGACGTTTTACAACAGCTGACTAGTCAGACCCTCTAGGCATTCCCCCATTCTCACCGGGCTCGCCATTCACTTCCCTTCGAGTACAGGTCAGATGTTGTCTATATCATCACAGGCGTATGGGTCGGTGTACAACTGTACGGCTCATGGACACTGCATACCCAGATTAAGTTGCAGCAAGTCAGACAATCGTTTGGATTGAGCTGCGATGTTCAAGGCTCTACTATCTACAGTTTGCGGCTTCTTTCTGAGACTGGCTCCCAAAAACTGCTATAGGCAAGGCTTGTGAGACAGGTTTAGGACTCTCTGGACCATACTAACCTCTTCTCGACGGTTCACGTGGAAGCGCGACTCGATCGATGTATATGGTCCGGCGCAGTCGGCGGCAAACGGTGTCTCCAATCACCAGAATAAGATGATCCTCAACTTTGAAAGGCTCTGATGCTTGCTTGCAGCTTATTCTTCAGTTCTGCACGGCCTCATTCCTAAGTGCGAGAGCTTGACGCAACGAGATTGTCCAATAGGATACCTAACCCAATTAAGAACCGCGGATTCATGGTCCCGTATGATAGATAGCGGCGCATATGCGAGAGAGGGACATCCGAAGGATAATGAGGGCATACTTTATTCTTCTTCCTGTGCGAGGATCCTATATTTACCCTCTTTCACACGGCCATTGTGCCATCGAGGGTGCGCTGTCCGAACCCGTCTCATTTCGTTGAACGGGAAAGGGTATGTTCATATCTCATGGTCGGACCTGATTACTCTCTTCCTCAGTCTCTTCTGGTCTTGGCTTTGATATCGGCATCCTGCGTGACGGTCCGGGGTACGATTCCATCCCTTTGGCCTTGGACGGTGGTGAGTTCGCCCGACGTCAAGTCCCGCCCCATTCCCGCCGATCTGCGGCCCGCCGGAGAGAGGACGGTTACACGGTAGCCATGCTTGGGCTGTGGCCCTTAACTTCATGGTCCCTTTCCTGGGTTTGCGACGGGAGTTGTGCAGACATTGCTTGCCTGAGAGGCTGAGCCTCGGTGGCGGTTTTGGGCTTGTGAGTAGACAGGGATGATGAATGCTAATCGTGATGTGCTAATTGCCCTGGGTAATTGCGGTGATGACGATGTCGCTACTGCTTGACACTGGTGTTGCAGGCGATGGTGTTGATTTTGGGAATGTGTGTCATGGTGATGACAGCTTTCTCGTTGGTCCTCAGGGGCACTATGGCCGGGTCACGGGTGCATTGTCTGATTCCTGAATACGGTGTCATTGGCCTTCTATCTGGTCTCTTCGGCATCAAGTCACGCATGTTGTTGTTGGCTTATGGTGTTAGCTTATGGGGCGGTTTAACCTGACCTGTCTGCCGCGCGCGGTGAATGCCATGGCTATCCGTGGGCCGTGTCCCTTGCTCGGATCGGTGTTTAAGGTGAGACTGAAGCTGCTCTGTTTCTTAACGTGATCACGATGATGCGCGAGGGCTAAGCGTCGTTTAATGACTACGCGGCACGCCGTTTGATCGTCTGGTTAGTTCAGATGTTTACGGGACCCAATCTTATGAGAACACCTTCAGCCCTATAAATCTTCATGCGCTCACAGACCAAAATGGAATCGGCCACGGTCAGGAAACTGGGTACGAAGAGTTTGTAGCAAGCGATGAGAGGCCTGAAACTGCAGGACGTCGCGAAGCACCCGGGTTCCATTTGCTTGCATCTTAGAATCTCTGTTGCGTAATACAGGTTGGGTTGATTAAGTGCTTGCTTTGACATGTATAACTCCCTAGCGCTGTTCACGGAATACGGAATACAACCTGGTGGTCTTGCCCTGGTCTTGTCTACGGTGTATATGGATATTCGTGCGACTGGCGACAACAGTTGCTACGGGTTTGGATCCTTGTTACTGTTGTCCTTTTCTTCATTCGTCGCGGGTGTACCTACATCATTGTTTCCTGACGGATTGTTATGTGCTTGGTTCTATAGTGGTGCGTTAGTTGATCTACTGGTGTAATTGTGATAATCGCGAGGTATGCACGAGGTCAGGTCTTTTCCTTGGGGATCGACTTGAAATTACATATCTTACGTCACGTTGCGTTTGATGCGGATTCACGTAAATAATCTGCACGGTCTGGAGAATCGCGTTTCTGATTTCGAGGGGAGTGTACGAAGTATAGACTGTCGCTAGGTAGGTAAGTAAATCTCGCGATGACGACAGGGAGTATAGTATGGTGTAGGTATAGGAGGTGGTTACAGGCAGGCACTTAGATTGCAATTCCTTCACCGTTGGGGTTGCATCATGTCTGTCTCAGCCTGGATGCGGGTTTTGTGGCACATGGTTTGCTGGGTTTAGAGACGGATTGTGGACTGTGCTTTTTTTTTTCGTGCCGGTTTTTTGCGAGATTTGGATTTGTTCTTCATCTGGTTCTTTGCGGACTTGTCATATGGGCTCACCTCGACGCTCACCGAGGGGCTTGTCTGCATTTGCTTTGTTGGGTTTCTTGTTTCTTGTTCTCTCTACTTCTGTGTAGCTAGTGTAATATAGGTAGGTAGGTATTGTGTGAGTATTGTGTCGGTCATCGCCGTTATGAGATATCCAAATGGGTAATTTGCTGGGTACAGTCAGCTTCTGTTGAATGCATCGATGCCGAAACTGCGCGGAGCACACCTGACAAAATGCAACCTGCCTTCAGCTTTGGCAGCTGTTGTTAATTGCGGGTTGCGGGTTGACGCCTAATGCAAGCCACGGGAATCGAGAAAAAACTCATCCTTGGTGTGCGTACTAGCTAAGTGAAGTGGAAGTGAAGTGCGGCGTGTCCCACGTTCAATGGGCCCGGTGAAGGTCTCTTTTAGGTAGCTCGTAACCGGGACGGTTGGGGGCTAGATAGTTATTTGGTGTTGAAACCGCGGAGGAGATGCCTACCGTGACCTAATGTATCACTCCGGCGTGAGTGCTACGTTGATGATTAGTTAGTTGCTATGGAGGTCTGGTATTGTCAAATACCGAGTGAGTCCTTTCTTTTTTCTGATTTGGGGCAACCCCTTTACCTACCGTCGTCTGCTTCTAGGCCTTACGGGTTTCTATAGATAAACCTGCGCAACTTACTGCGATATGGTTTACCTAAGAGGTTTGGACATGGGAGTCTTTCTTGATCCCGCTTACAGTCTGCACTAGCCCCTAACCCCGGCAGTGGTGGGGGTTGTCGGCCCGCTGTGGGGAGGGAATGGTTGATAGGAGGGGTCGTGATACCTCCTTGGAGTTCTTGTAAAGTGCGGACCAAGTTGTTACAAGTACGAAGTTACGAAGTACCTGCCGTACGCAGGAGGTGTGAAAAGTACGTGGTTCAGGGGGATAAATATCAACGAGGAGAAGCAGACTGGCGATCTGCGGAGGTGTCTCGGTGTCTCTAGTTATTAGCCTGGCCGTGGACGTGGAGGCGTGGAGACCGAAGGTGACGGAAGCGATACCGTTCTCGCTGTCGTCTCTTCTTGCCGTGTTAGTAACTTAGACTCTGGGTAGTGTAGATACCCAGCGCGTGGTGTGCGCCATTACGAGGCCATGTAGGTAATATTCCAAGCCAGCTCCAGCTCGCCCCTCCGGATCCTCCACGTGTACCGCCGGCACATCGACTTGTATATAGTAAGTCATTGCGCCGCGTGTACTGTCATGTACCCGGCAGGCGAGCAATACTTGCGCCATACATGACGGAGGGACCATTGGTAGACCGTGCGGTGTGCGTGGGGTCAGGCGAGATCGATCTCTCTCCCTCCCCTCCCCTCTCCCTCCCCTCCCCTCCCCCTCCCATCTGACCGATATCAAGATAGGCTTTCCTGCTTTCGCGACGAGCAGGGCTGACGGCGACTCGGCGAGAGGGGGTGGTGGTATCGTGTGCTACGGTGGCTACGTGCTTGCTGATGCCGACAAGACATAGTTACTTCGTACTTGCTTTCCCTATTCTGCGAAATGCAAAATGCGAAATGCGCATTGTCGGCGGGCCGGGTTCTCGGTGAGGCCTGCCGAGGCGCTGCCGCTCATTTGTTGTTCCACCGACCTTCCAGAAGCAGCGGGTTTGGCTTCGAGTAGCGTCGGCGCCCCCATTGAGGACGACCCTTTTCTCGTCACCGGCGACCGGGGTTTGTATTGTTCGTGACGGTTCTCTCGAGTCTCAGCTACCTATGAAGATGTACCGTATCTAGTCGCTACGTTGCGCCCTCTAATGTACACTATCTAATGGGCTGTCTCATTTCTCATTTCGGCAAATCCAACGCAAGCCTTCCGTCCCCGTTTATTTCCCCCGCCTTACTACGCGTAATTTGTTGGAGAGTGTTGGGCAGAGGGGAGGGAGAGTGGAAAGGAGACGGCGCAGTTTGAGGTGGAGTAGGGGCACAATTGAAATGGCTCCCGGTGTAAGATAGAAGTGGAAGCGCAGTTATTACACGGGGACGTCGCACACTCCCACTGCCGCTCTATATTCCGTATACTCTGCGCAAGTGTAGGTCTACAATTACTACACTCCCTCGACTCCCTAGATTATAGGTACGCCTCGTGACAAAACAGGAACAAGTGGAGACGAGAGAGGCGACAGGGATGCCGGCCTGTGCTGTAAATCACACAGGGTACGGGTACATTGCCATGTCGTCAGTCTCGGCGGCGCGGGCATGTAGATGTACTTATAGATGGTTCGGACACATGTACATGAGCCATATAACGAGGTCATGTATGACTTATCAGCTTCACCGAGGGCGACTGGAGGCGGAGGCATGGTGCGACGTGCTGGTAGCAGCGGTAAATCCGAAAATGCAATGCTGATGGAAAATGAGATACATTAGATTGCGGGCCTTGGCTCGCTGTTTTCGGTCGGAATGTCAGCCAGGTCAGGTGAAGCGGGAGCAGACCGCGCAGGGCATCGCCGCCAATCGACGCGCCGATCGGCAGTGTAATGTAGACTGGATAATAGCAGATAATGGCAAATAATAATGAATAATAATAAAATAACAAATAACAAATAAATAGAATGTCGAGTCGAGCTGGGAATCAGATGACAGGCAGTGCAGCGTGCAGCGCCGGGCGAATCACGGCAGGCCGAGGAGAATAAAAAGGTTCCCACTCAGGGCCGCTAATGAAAGTGATGGTGATGGGGAGATGGCGTGCCATCGGCCTGCGTTGGGCTGGTTGTTGGTTGATGGTCGATGGGCGGGACACGATGGGACTCGATGGTCGTGTGGACTCGAAAAAGGACGGCTGCCACTGGCCAGCAGCTCAATTTACTTTGTGGCCGTCGCCTCGGTCGAACCAGCGAATGCGAACACGGGAAACGGCAGGTCTATTTCTCATTGGCCGAATAATACTTTTGTCGGGTGGCGCAGCGCTGGCGACGGAGAGAGACGAGAGAGGGAGCAGGGAGGGAGGGGAGAGGGGAGAAGGGGACGAAGGGCATGAGTGGACGGGGAGGAGGACGACTGGAGACTGGAGACTGGAGCTGATTATGCATGCAGTGCGCAGAGAGACCTGCCGCTTTCTGGGGCCGGTTATATTGTCACTGTCGCATCTGCATCTACGCATTGTCGGGAATACGGGCGGGAGAGTCTGTGTAGGCAGTCTGTAGGCAGTCTGTGAGTCTGTGAGTCTGTGAGTCTGTAAGTCTGTTGTTGTTATTGCGTACGCCGTACTTCGTATATCGTAGCAGGACTACCAGTTATGGTATTCTCTCTTGAGTCTTCGGCCTCTCCGCGATCGATGGCCATTCCATCGTGTCATTCCTCAGCCGATTGATTGCTTTTCTCTTTCTCTTCTGTTCTCTTCTTTTCTCTTCTCTTCTCTTTGTTTCTTCCTTTCTTCCTTCTCCTCTGTCCCTCTCTTGTCCGGTCACGGCCTCTGGCCGGCATGCAGCGCGACGGACTCAACCCCCTAGTCCCCATCGCTGTCGGCCCATCTGCATGGTTGTTTACTATGTATGCCGGCAATGGCCGTGATTGGTAATGTGCGGCTCGTTCGCGTCTTGACCAAGCAGTATTGGCTGTGTACATGGATACCTGGAATTGGTAGGTAACATCCGCCGTAGCCCTGAGAAAAAAAAAGAGAGCGAGAGAGAAATTCTTGTTTGTCCGGACGGAAAATTTTTAATCGTCTCTCTATCCTGACCGACACACTCAGGTACCTGTGTATTTCGGCGCGCCGTCACTCCTGAAGATCGCACTTTTCCCCGTTCATCTCGCAAGGTCGATCGCCAGTTGTCGTGCGCGCTGTTGAGTAGCATCGTAGATCGGCAAGATTCTGGTTACGCGAGTCCGAGCGGCTATCGCCTAATATAATCTACAGCGCGACCTTTCTGCTCATACCGGTACGCCCTGGAGCTACACTAAAACAAAGGCATTATCTATCTCTACCTAGGTAGTTATCTATTCCGTACTTTTATCTTTCTGTTTACCGGTATGTACCTCCGTCCTCGGGATAAATAGTAGATACTTCAGTGACTTGCAAGGTAGTTAGTGACTAGGTTGGATTGGGTTAGGCCGCCAGATGGAGTTGACTGTTTTTGTAATTGTAATTGTAAATGCATCGTGAAGTTGAGTTAACTATTGTGGAACAAGTCGCAGAAAAGTGCGACGTTCCGGCGATAGACAAGTTGCCTATAGGCTATAGTCCAGTAATAGGCATGCGGTTGCAGTCAGTATTAGTTGGACGAGGACCGTATTTCAACGTATAACTAACTACTTAGGTAAGTACCCAGAGTTATGGAATTGTCCATGTCCGTCAGGCCGTGACACAAGGATGCCATGCCAATACTTTGGTCGTGATCTAATACCAAGCAGGCCTCAGCCCCTACTACCGCAGGGAGCCGTCAATTGACGTTCTGCTACTGGCCATGGCAATGACAAGCACTTCAGGTCCAGGCAACTTCGTGACCCTCGGTCCTCTCAGCTTCCGTTTCAGACTCTTGACCCGTGCCGCCGTCACATAAGGTACATGCGTTCTCTCATCGCACATTGCCGCATTACAGAATACTTGCCTGCTTCACCACCGGCTAGCGTGACCAGCCAAGTAGTCCAAGTAGGCATCGTGCCCCGAGTCATCTCCACATGAAGTAAAAAGTAGATGGTCCGTATAAGTAAGTACACGGGGCCCGTATATGGTGGTTCAGTGATGGAATCTCAGGCAGTGTAGATCTACGCATGTACCTCTCCACCCGTTTAGTATAAGTTGGCAGATATAGTATGCATAACCGTCTGTTTAGAAAGAGCCATGCCATCTTTTTATATAGACTATATAGACTACGCCTTCTCCATATCCGTCGTAGCCATGATAGACAGCTGAAGCCCAAGAGTCAGGACTCTAAGGCGTTAAGCCGGGGACGGCAACGCCTCCTGACTGTCTCCATACAGAGATTACATCTGTACCTGCTTCCCTACGTGCCTCCCATTACCCACACGCTCCGTGGAGTCATCAATCATGGACAGAGTGTCCCCTTCAATCCCTCCTCCCGCCTGGATCGGTACCTGCTGCTCCCCCGTGCTGCCCGTCAGTCGAGCCGTACCTACGCACCTGCAAGTATATTCGTAAGAGAAGCGTACCAAGGTTAGGTAGACGTCCTCGCCTCGGTAAGTACCCTGTACCCGCGAGCGTGTCCGTGTCCGAGGCACATCCACGGCGGACGGGAGATGCTGCGCCAGGTATCCTGTACTCGCGCGGCCTCCCTGAGTCCCTGACACTTCACACGACAGCTCCCGGTTTCCCTCGTGCAACCATGTGTCGAGGCCTATAAGCCGTCCGCTCCATCTCTGGTACCGGGGCCCCGTCCATCCATCCTACATCCATCCTACATACCTATATAGACCTGCATATGCTCGCCTTTCCAGGAGCAGCCAGGCAGATCAGGGAACAGGGCCACACGCGAGAATCACGGTCCACGTAGCCGGATGTACCTCGATGCCACCCTGATCATGGCATCGGCATAGTGGTCTACCCGCTCTACAGACTACCGCGATAGCCCTGCTGCGTAGACTCCCTGTTGCTGGGCCCCGGCTTGGCTGACCTACCTCGATCTGCTTCGGGTATCCAGCCTCTGCTGCTTCTGCCCAACGAAACGTCAACGTCAACCTCCCCATTGCCATTCGTCCCTGACTCCCTCTGCCGGGCCATCTAACTCGCTGCTGTCCTCTCCGCCTCCAGGCGCTGCCGCTCCAGACACACCACTGCCGGGTTCTGTCGTCGCTGCTGTTGTCGTATGACAGCCCAACCTTGTCGCCAGACACGCAAGCCATTCGCATTGGGCCTCCATTTGACAACCCGAGTTTAGTGTTGACGGGATCGGCCAGACGCGCGAGTGAGACGACGAGCCTGAGGGGAGTGGAAACAGAGACAGGGCCGGGCAGACGGACAGCCCAGACGGACACCCAGCCAGACCACACCAGACGTAGACGCAGACACAGACACAGCTCCAGAGACAAACAACCAACGTGGCCCACCGTCGTCTCCGGCCCTTCAGTATGAGGTAGCCATTCCCACGCGCTTTGACGAGGCCTAACGACATGCATCCGGCCCCATCCCTGGCAGAGTCGTTCCCCAAAAGCAAGCCCGATGACAGACCTCAACATGTCTACGAGACTCCCCAGCAGCCTCGCCTGGCCCACGCCGCCCACCTCGGACCTCCCAAGCCCGCAAGCTTGAACCTCAAGATCGAGAGCCACCCGGACTTCCATTCTGTCAGTCAGTCTTCGCCGCTCATGAGGAAAAACACGGCTTCCAGTACTTCGACCAATGCTTCCGACTCGACCGTCGTGACGGCTACTTCGACTGACACATCCGCTACAGCCTACAGTGTCGAGTCGTCCCAGTCCATCTTCTCCATCAAAGATGGCGCCGAGATCTCGAGCCACCGTCGCGCGAGCCGCCGGCGAACTGGGCCGCTCTCCGCCGCCCAGAGGGAGAAGGCCGCCCTCATCCGCAAGCTAGGCGCCTGTCAAGACTGCCGAAGACGCCGCGTCGCTGTAAGTAGTCTGTTCAGCTATTCCTGTTCCTTCATTGCTTTTCCGGGCCGGGAGGTTTCGGTGCGACACGGCTTCGTTTTCCGTGGCCTTGCTTTGTTTTTGTTTTCCTGCATTTTTATTTCTGCACTTTTATTTTTTGCTATTTATTCTGTCCAGTAATGTGTAAAGGGGGTTGCGGAAAGCAAATGAAAAGAAAAGAAAAAAGGACGAAAAAAGAAGAAGAAGAAGAGGAAGAGGAAAAAGAAAACAACGACAATGACGAATAGAAAACTCACATGATTACGGGTTTCTAAAGTGCCATCCCAACCATCACAACATGTCGTGGGAAGAAGCGGTGCAGAAGTACCGGTCTTCGAGTCCGCTGCAGGAGCTCGCCACGCTCGCCGGGCGCCCCATCAGTCCGGCGCCGAACCACCAGATGAGGCCGCCGCCTCCGCCATACGCTCAGACGTCGCAGGACATGGAAATCGATTCCGCGGCCGCGCCGTCCCCTCACCCGCAATCCACGCCTGGCCGGGCGTCGCCGAACGAGACGCGGCTCAGCCGGACGCCGCTGCCCTCCGGACCGAGGGTAGACAGACACGTGTCCATGCCGAGTCCGCTGGCGGCGTCGTCGTCGCCGTACTCGTCCATACCGCAGCTCGGGTCGGTCAAGCACGAGCTGGAAAACGCGGCGGCCAAGGTTCTCTCCTCGCCGTACAGGAGTCGGTATTCCAGCGTCTACGCGCTCCTAATCTATTGGCAGGACGACCACGAGATGAACGTCGCGGGGACGGTGGAGGAGCTCGCTGATACGTTCCAGAAATGCTATCACTACGTGCCGCAGGTCATCAAGATCCCGCCGGCATCGCGGGACGGGTACAGTAATCCTTCGCGGTGGATCTCAAGGGTCATGAACGAGTTCATCGACAAGAGCGACACCCGCGACACGCTGAAGATCGTGTATTATAACGGACACAGCTATTTGGACGACAATAGGGAGATGATGCTATCGAGGTGAGGGAAAACTCCGAACAAACTATCTGAATCTCAACCATTCCTCCCCGAGTCCCCCCGGTCGAACTTGTGATGATTGAACAATCATGGCGATGAGACGAGACTCATTGGAGGAAAAAGAAAAGCTGTTTTCTGACTTGGATGCCAGTTCACGAAACCGTGAGAAAGCTGGGACGATCCGCTGGAGTGGCATCCAGCACATCTTGGAAGAGGCCAATTCGGACACCCTCGTCCTCATGGACTCGACATACTACCCGGCCACCAAGATAGACCGCCAGAAGGGCGTGCTGGAACTCATCGCCGCCTCGGCCCCCGACGACTACTACCATCTCCTCGAGCGCGGCATCTTCACCCGCGCCCTGATCGAGCAGCTCCGCGGCGCCAGGACCCCCCAGCGCGGACCTCACGCGCACGCGCTGTCGGCCGCCGAGCTGCATTCCAGACTACTCTCGCACTTCCCCAAGTCCATGCACGACCGCCACCCGGTCAAGGGGCTGGCGACGGCTTTCCCGGCGCCGCTACACATGCTGATCTCGGGACATCCCCGGCTGCCCTCCATCACGTTATCGCCGCTCCCGCTGCTGCAGCACCAACCGCCGCCGCCACAACCGCCGCCGCCGACGAACAACGCGCTCGAGAACACGCCGCGCATCACGCTGACGTTCCGGCTGACGGACGAGTCGCTCTGTCTGGAGAACTGGACGGAGTGGCTCCGGATGATGCCCGAGGGGATCCGGGACGTCAAGGTCGATTGCCCTTATACGTTTAGATGATAGTGGTTTTTTGCGTTCTACTTCTCTATTTATTCTATGCTTTGCGTTGTGGGAGTTCTAATTTCTAGAGATATTTATAGGCGACGTTTTATTGTACGTGGCGCGCCTGCTTCTTTTTTCTCTTGCCTTTGGCCCCCTGCTTTGGAACGTTTAAGAAGAAGTTTTTTAAGAATTAGAGGGGCTACGCGAGTGTTGTAGCTGGTTCGTGGATGGTGGTGGACTTGGGGGTGGTTTGGTTGCCGGGTTTGATTCGGTCTTGGACGGGAGGATCGTGGGGTTTATTTTACTCTTTTATTACCTACGGCCCTGGCAATCGTAACTATTCCTCCTGGTCTGCTGCTGGTCTTACGGGCTTTCTCTTACTTACTTCGTTGCTTGGTATTTCTGGCTGGTATGCTGGTATAGGGGGTTGAAGGGGAGGGAAAGGGGAAGCGGGCCTTTTTTTTTCCACAAAAAGAAAATGGGAGGGTTACTTGTTTTTTTGAAAAGACTTTATCTAAAAGCAAAGCGGCTTATTTTTTTTTTCCGTTCTCTTTTCATGAGGGTTATGATTTTGCCTGCTTACTGAAAATGGACAGGAATTTATATATATTTCGAATTTTGGGGGGACTTGAGAGTTGTATTGTCTTCCTAGTTTTTTGGTGGTTTTTGTCGATGCCTGGAGCTATGCGATGCGATGGATTGCTGCTATGGGGGATTTGGGGGTGATTTAGAGTGACTTTACTGACGGATGGGATACGGTGTTACTCTTTTCGGTCGTCCTTTTTCCTTCCACGGCTTTTTAATTCTTTTTTGGTTTGCTTTGCCTTCGATATCCGTGCTGCGCTACCTAGAATGTTCTTTGCGACATCGTTATAGTCGACCAAAACACAACTCCTCCAGTTACTGATCTCTCGTTCCTTGAATCCTCTCTTTGGTTGCCTGACTTTGTCCGCTTCGCTTGTCAGACTTCGGATTGGTTACCTATCCAGATCCCGCGAATCTCCTGAAAGGAGAAGATGAAACTTATTACTGGTACTGTAGTCTGGCTGCTGTTTATTGCTGGCTTACCTGCTTAGTGTTCTAGCTGTCTATCTTTGCACGGGGCTACAATATTGAATACGCTTCACCCTGGTTTTTCACTCCCGGCTTTTCAGATTTCTGGACTTATTATCTTATACATATCACTCACAGATTCGCCGTCGACTTGCAGACTCTCCTGGCCATCGACGTTTCTACTAACTGCATCATACGATGCGGCATATCGAACCATAGCAGCCTCACGAGTGAATCCGCCCAGAATCCGATCTCGTGTGCACCGGACCTGACTCTGACTTACCTACCCACCCACGTCTCGTTTCCGGAAATGCCAGGTTTTGTCTTATCTCTTCCACGCCGAGTCACCCGATTTGAGTAATTAAGGTGGGAAAAGCCGCAGTTGTCCTTGGCTGGGACGACAAAGTAAGGCCGTCCGCATGCATGTACCGTGTACACGTTGAAGTTGCAAATCCGGGGGTTGCTGATGTTACGGTACTTACGGTCTACCCCGTCTCGTCGCAGCGGCTGGTCGTAGTGGTTCAGGTTGGGTATCAATCTATTTGTTTGTTTACCTGCCTGCATACCTGAATGCCTCGTATTACAGTCTGGCCTGCCTGTATGGGATTGTGATGCTGCCTGTATTGGATGCTGGACAAGTCTCTTCAACCGGCGAGCAGTTCCCGCTTGATGCGAACGCACGGGGGACGACACTCTTTAGGGGAGATCTCATGTGCGTTGTGGACACGAGGACTGAGAATGAGAGAGTGGGCCATAAATATGGACGATGGACGGTAGACGATAGACGGACGGATGTTCAGACTCTTGGCGGACAACCCCCTATTATGCACCTGGTCGATGACAACAGCGACAACAAATTGTCTTAGAATGCCCGCTTCTCATTAGGTAATTCGCTGGGTTGTCCCTCGTCTTTGTCTTGTACCGCCGCTTTCTGACTTTTGATTTTCGCATTGCATTTTCTTTTCGCCGGCTCAGTCCCGCGAGCCGATCATGTCGGTCGGTTCTCGCGGCCTCACCTTTGCTGCAGACCACGTACATGGCATGGCATGGCATGGCATGGCATGAGGCCACTTCTTTTTCCTCGCGAGAATATCCTCTTTCTCTTCTTCCTTCTTCCTTCTTCCCTCTTCCCCGTGGGCTCGCGCCTCTGCCGTCTGTACGGATGCATATGCGCATGTCCATGTACGCAGCCAGGTGAGCAGCAGCATTGGCTGATTGGCACGAATCAGTCAATCAATATTTGCTGACGTGCTTCTGATTATTCACATTGGCGGTGGCGCACACCTCATACCTGACGTGCCATGTACTTACGCCCCGTGTATCCCGCGCAACTCCAGGCGAAAAAGAAACTCCCCCCTTCCCCCCCATGGCGATCCGCACGCTGGCCGATAACCAGACAACTGGATATCGTCCAGGGTTCTGACCTGACCTGACCTGACCTGACCTGCATATCCCGCGCGGGTGACGGGATGCTATAACTGTTACTTCGGCGCGACGCTTATCCCCGTGGTGACGGCCCAGTAGGAAAAAGCAACGACGACGGGCCAAAAACAAAATGACTTGAAATGAAACCGGTGGGAAATAACAGCTGAACTGCGAAATCCTATTGGCTGAATAATGGGATCTACTGTCCCGGTCCCATCACGCGTCGTCGCTTTACATACCCGCGATGATAGCCTCGATCTCGTTGCCTTTCTCACGTATCACCGTCGAGCACATCGCAGCGTTTGATTGTCACATTCTCGTCATTATTGCCATGTAACTGTGCCGGGCATCAACACGCTGGCGCTTGATGGTATACTTGCCTGTTCGTATCCCCTATTGGACGTTATCACGGGATTCGAGGACCAATCCACCCCGACGGCATTTACTCTTGCATTGCATTTCGATTTGGAAATAAGTCAAATTAAAACCGGACTCACTGACCTGTGCATATTGTTGTCAACTTGCTGAGCCCCCTTTTTTATCTGCGGCACTACGTCATGGCGGTTTGCTGCTGGGAGCTGTCAGTTTATGTCTCGTACACGGGGCTTACATCGTGTTGATTGACTTACTGACCGTGTGCTACATGGCGAGCTCCGAGGTCGAAGCTGAGGTGCATATTGTGTTGGAATTATCTAGTTCTGATACTCCTAGGCTTAAATGATAAGGGCAGCGAGATGTTTAAGATATACTGATCTCCGTGTGGGGGAAGACATCCTCTCCTGTTGATGTGGAATTAGGAGGCACCTCCCTATGTTCAGACTCAGTATGTACGCAGGGCCTCCACACTTTACGGCGATATTTAGGGGCTCGGCACAAGGACTACACCCAAGAAGCCTACGTCAACTATGATGGCTTGCGAAGAGTTCGGGGTGAGGATGTCCTGCTATCAGGTTGTGTACTCGTTCATGTAAAGCAAGCCCGAATAGACATGGGAGACCGTTAATCATAAGACTCAGATACTAAACCACTCGCGAAAGGTCAGAAAGTCAGAGTAGAACACCATGAACAGGCAGTAGAAGCCTGGCATAACGTCTCCATTCCTGACCTAGCTGCCGTGTAGCAGACGGTGTAACCAGCCCCAGCCTCCCGCTGCCGCCAGAAACAACAACCGGAATCGCGGAATGTCTGCGCCATCCAAGGAAATCAACGAGATATTCCGCGCGTAACGGGGTAACTTACCATTTTCCGCTCACAATAACTCGAGTAGAGCGCCAATCGAGCACGAACTGCGAGAACTACACAATTTACTGGTGTCGACATGCCTGTGTACCGCACCCCCTTAACCTTTCCCCTCTCATGTGGATTACGTAGGAGGGAACTCGGGTAAGTTGCGGGAGTGCTTTACCCGGCCGAGCGGCTACCGCGGCAGAAGGGATTGCATCCTAACTCGACTCCCTTGACGATCTGAATGCCTGTTTTGTGGGAGTGCCGGTCGAGGTAGATATCAACCCCTGAGTCCGCGCATACAGACTCGCTTACGGTCGATCTTCTGCTCGGCTTGCTTCCTATTGCGCTGTTGGGATGGTGGTATTCTATTTCTTACTTCATGCTTTGTTTGGTTGTTGTGTGTATTTATATGGGTTATGGGGTGTCGCGTTTCCTACCTATCTGTTGAAGCGGTCTGCTGCTTGGGTTGGTAGGTGGTTATCGGATTATTCGCGCGGGTAAACTAACGTAACGCCCAAGCCGGGTAAAAAGATTCTGCGACTGGTTTTCTTGGCTTCACCTCCTCCTCGCAGTCGCTGATTCTACTACCTCCTTGCCGCAACATCCTCCCGTTCATTCACCTGCGCATCCCGCCGACCGATTAACCGATCCCGTCGCAGACCTATTTACATATCTAGTGCGTGCGCGTCGCAATGGAAATCGGCAGTCATGGCGCTGACTACCCAAACGCCCATGATCCGGGCAGATCACACGCCGTCATCGCCAATCGGCGTAATCAACTTGCTGGTTTCACCGTCCGGCGCAAGTAGATACCTATGTAGCCACGACACAAAGCGGCGACAGCGTTAACCACTGGAGCAAATCCCCAGTTTCGCCGCCCTGTGTGGATTCGTCGCAGTGGCACCAACTTACCACTTACACAGCATACCTAGCATATGCGACACCGTTTTCGGGGCTCCCCGGCAGGTATATTATCTAGATTCTAAACAAACAAATTAATAACTCAGCCCTCTGGATATCCCATTGGGCTTCTCGGTGCGCGTTTTGCCCAATCAGTTTGGTTCTTAGGTCGTGCTTCCTTCGTGCATTGCATTCCGTAGTTGCGCGACCGTACGCCGAGTCTAGAAAACGGGCATCACGCGGGACTGGAGTAGGTCGCTTGATTGGAGTATGTAGAATATTAGTTTTGGCGGTGTAGAACGTGCCTTTTAGGTATATGCTTCTATACTACGTGTTATATACAATTGCTAGGTAGTAAGAAAAGGGTGTGGTAGGGTATGCAAATCAAAAGCTGACTTCGCTGGCCCGCTTATGCTCTTTTGTCACATCACTTCATGAGATTTCCCGTTGGGTTTTTTTATTTTTTGGGATTTGGTTTGGCTTGGGATTGTTTCCCGGCTTTTTAGATTATTAGTATTGTGTAATATGGGCATGTGCTTCGGACTACAGCGCGAGAGCGACGCTCGCGAGACCGACGACGGCCCATACTAGTCCGCTCACCGCGACGTGGGCGCCTGCGCCTTTCGCGTCTACCGAGAGGATGAACTTGGGCTCGTAGCCGGAGACCGGCGTGCTGTTGGTCTTGCCGTTCCAGCAGTACCGGTCGAAGCAGGACTTGCAGGTGGCCGGGACGGCGGTGCCGGTGCGGTCTAAACTGCGGCTCAGCACGGCGCAGGCCGCGCAGGCCGGCCAGTCCGCGTCCACGGTGCCGTTGCCCATGGTGGCGGCGTTGTAGCCGTTCTCGATGTAGCTGTTGCGGTCTTCGTCGGTGTACGATGAGGTGAAGGTTGATGCGTTGCTGTAGGCCGTGTAGGGGGCGAGAGGCATGTACACGATCAGCGGCGGGATGTGCGCGTCCGTCTTGCCTCCCGAGGTGAACTCGGTGGTGTTGCAGCCGAAGAAGGTCGGCTTCTGGTTCAATCCGAGGTTGATGAATGTCTCGGCATCCGGGACTGCTGGGAACTGCGTGCCGTTGCTGATGGGGTTTTTGCTGCGCTCGTACGAGGCGCGCAGGGCCGTTCCGTTGGGGAAGTTGTTGGTCGTGTCGGCGGAGGAGTCGACTGCGAAGATGACGTCGACGGCACGGACGGGCTGGATCAGGGGGTGCAGGGGGATATTCTGCAGGTCCTGTGGCGGCATCAGAAGTCAGCAGTTGAATAAATCACATGGATGCGTTTTTAGCGCTTCCGAAATAGCAGGATAGACGGCTGCAGAATTACTAACCTCTCCACCGTCAACAAGAGACAGCACGATAGAATCGGCATTCTCGTTGGTCTCCGGGTGGTAATTGTAAAAGGGGTTGGGCTGCCACTCGGCGACGACGTCGTCGTGCTCCTCTATGCTCTCGAGCAGTTCGCCGAGGGCCGCGGGCATTGGAGCCGACGCGAGACTGGAGAGAGAAACCTCATTCCACAAGGAACTGCTCGTTCCCATCATGAAGCCGTACTGGTCAAATCCTTCAACGCAGTGGCCGTCATCGGGAACGGCGCCGTTGCTGAAGTTGGAGCCGACGTACTTGGTGGGTACGAAGCCGAAGACGGTGGGGTCGAAGGTTCCGATTTCCCAGGGGTTGAATTCGAAGACGGTCGAGTTGAGCTCGACGATGGTGGTGCCTGGTTTTCGCTCGTCGGCCACGAGAATGGGCATGGGCGTGTCGCCGGCTACGAAGTTGTCGGCGTCGGCAATCGACGAGAAGGTATAGCTCGGACCGCCGTCGGTGGCGTTGATGAGCTGGTAGGACAAAGCACGGCCCCAGTAGTCCGTGAAAGAGACGTTGTAACCCAGGCCGCTCTTCTCGTCGACCGCATCGACTATATTTTCCCAGTAATCACTACTGTTGGCGATGGAGACGCCGCTCTGACTGGGGCCTTGGAAAATGGAGTTGGAAAACTGCCATACATCCGAGCCGGGTGTTCCGTCTCGCAGCGCCGGAATGGTGGAGAAGTTGTTGGCAAAGATGGAACCGACGAGCCACGAGCCGCCGGATAGACCGGCAAGGTACGTAGACGCCTGGAGCAGGTTTCCCATGCCACCGGCCTCTGTGGAGCCGGGTGTTCGGGAATCAGCGGCCGCGATGAAGCCGGCGCCGTTCATGAGCGCGCGATAACCACCACCGGATATCGCAATGGCGATGTTGGGGACCACGGAAAAGTCGCTTGAGCTGGACTTGACGTAGCCGGCGGCGTCGAAACCGGAGATCTTGGCCTGCGTGAGGAATTGCATCATGGGGTCGACGGTGTTGGGGCGGCGCTTCTTCAGCCACTCCACCTCGGAGGGCGACAGAGCGGAGGCATCCCGGAGGGTGGGCTTCTGCGCCGGGCAGTCAACACGGGCGGGAGCGTAGCTGCCAGATGGGCCGTCCGGCGCGGCACGGGGCGACAGGTCCCGGGCTAGCTCACGGCTGCGCGCGGATTGATTGGGCGCTGCGAACACGGCAGGGACCGAGGAAAGCAAGGACAGCGGTAGCGCTGCCGGCAAGATATGCATCGTCGCGACAAGTCTATAGGGCAGAACGAGTCAAGCGAGGGCGCTGACTGACTCGGACGCGAACGCGAGGGCGAAAGCGAAGGCGAAAGCGAGGGCGTAGTTAACAAAACACAGAGAACACGCCAATACCAGCACAAAAATGCAGAGGGGTATGAATGCGATAATACGGAGAATTAGCTACAAGATAGAGAAGAAGAAGAAGAAGAAGAAAAAGAAAAAGAAAAGCAAGACCAGTCAGCCTGAATTGCTTCGTACATTATGTACGGACTCCTAACATTTGCATTCCCCGATCCTGCAAATCTCAAATCCGCCCGGGAGGGCTCCACAGAACCCTTGCCAAGATGGCCCCTAACTAATCTGGCACGGGGCAGGTGCATCAGTAATGCGCGGACGCGCCTGCAGCGTGGGATAGTTTTAGATGTTCACGCATGCCCCGCCGGACGCTCGACTACCGGCGTAATACGTGCCGATTTGTGCCACGCCGGGGCAACTACGAACGCGGTAATCCCGTGCCTTCTTCGCTAAGGCCGGATCTCCCCATGGATTACTCTCCGTACGTAAGCACTTATATAGTCCCTAGGTGTAATCCAGAGCCTGAGGCTGTAGCCTATAACTTTAAGGTGTCGGCGCAACCGTGGCGGGGCTCAACGGCGACTGAGGCCGCACTACCTCTTGGGAGTTACCTACCTACCTAACCTTATGTTTCGACAGAGAGAGGCTTCGCATGCCCCTGGCCCTAACGAACCAGCTATACCTAGTGTACATCCTGCAGGGCTCCATACACTCAGCGAGCTGCCTCAGGTTTGTCTAGTGTGCGTGCCTAACGTATGTAGGACATAAGCAAACATGTGATCGGCGTGCGCTGGTCCACGTCTTTCATTGGCAGGCTGTCGTATTTCCCGTTGGTCGAGCCCTCCGTGCTCTCCAGCTGATGATGCCGTGCTGCCGTGCCAACTCATCCCTGGGCTGCCATACCTGCCTCCATACCGGATTATACCTGCCCGGCTGCCGAGTATTCCGGACAACAAACGGGCGTACAGACTCCTAATTACCAATCATACCTATTCCGTGTAAAGCCGTCGGCATCTATCGCAAAATAAACTCATAAACCCTTCTTAGTTATACTGCCTACCTAGGTAGGTCGACCGTCTTCAACTTGATTAGGTACTTAGGTAGCTTTACATTCCGCCTCCTGGAACGTCAATGTCCAAGGCATTTTGAAATGTCTGCTTCGCGCCAAGCCACCATTCCTCTTGGTTTATTAGGCAAAACCTAGATAGTGTACGGTACTCATTTCTCCCTCACGTCCCAACTCCGATCTGGAATTAAATCGTAGCCGGGCCGATGTACCTAACCCCTATGGATCTGCGTTTCTGTCCTCTCTCAGGCTCCATAATCATCTCTCCACGTGCTGACGGAATTCCATCTGTTATTGGTGTACCCAATATTAGCTGGTTAACTGCAGGTAGTTTCAACTTTCCCACCGCCAAACCGCTTTCATTACGGGACACTTATTAGTGCAGTGTAGAACGATTAGGATTCTGAAGGAGATGATGGAACGAGTCAAGTAGCGCGGCCCGTGGTCACACTAGGATCTCAACAGCGCGCACTAATAAGAGGCTAAGACTACGATCAAGATCGTTGAACTTGTCACCGGAGTTTTCTCAACGCCACGTGCTTTACACTACGCCCTGCAGCGAATTGCGGCATGCGCACACAAGCAATGAGGTACATTTAAGCCTGATAGATCCCAACCGGCCTGCATCGCGAGAGGCCGAGCCGCGCTGTCCTGCTCCGATGTATACCGCCATCCCCATACATAGTCATAATAGCAATACCGACATCCCGGCGCGGTAATATTCCCAAACGCCACCCTATGCCAAGTCCCTAACCGCGCCCCATGTTATCGTTTTACACTTTACATCGAACACATCCTCCATCCACCTCACGGCTTCGGTTCCGATAGAAGGGTGGGAGCGATCCTACGTTTCTTTGGTTGGTTATTCGTCGTCTCCTTTCCCTTCTCGGGCGCATCCCTTTTGACACCGGCAGCAACGTTGGTAGCTTGTGGCGTCTCGGGAGGCGTGGTCAAGGGAACCCCCGTTACCTTACCGGAATTGGTGGCCGTGAGGCTGGGCACGCTTCCGCCGATGAGGGGTGGATTGTTTATGATGGAAGCTTGGGTCATCACCGAGGACGTCGAGTTAGATCGGGTGGGCGAAGCCGGCCGTGCACCGACAAAAGATGTCGTTGGCGACGGCGATGGGCCGGCAAATGAGGTGCTCGAATTCCGATGCTGGTGACTTGGAAAGGGGGACGGCGGTGCAAAGACCGACGTCGGAGTGGGCAACGGTGTTGCCTGATTAGACGAGGCGCCGGTCGCCGTCGCCGAGGCGTTCTTGGCACTCACCACCTCGCCTTTGTATTCCTGGCCCAAATCGCCCGGCCCGAACGTAAGCGTCGAACAGAATCCATCCGACGAGGAGATCAACAGGGTCGATCCGTCCCCAGACCTAGGGAGCTGGTTAGAGAGATGTCATCGCCGGGAGGGAATTCTTGTCTTACCAAGTCAAATCAGTAAATGTAGCAAGATGTAAATTGCTCACGATGCAAATAGGAGTAGTTTGCTGAGTATCGTAGAGGAGGACGGAATCTTGTGTGGCCACCGCATACACCATTCGGTAGGGTAGGGCGAAAATAGGTTTGGGCCCAGCTGTGGACGCATTCGTCTCGATGCTAGGGAATTTGGATGGTGCCGACTTCTCAGGATCTAAAGTGGAAGTAGAAGAGGTAGGTGGTGGCGGTGGTGGATCCATAATCGCCGGCGACGGCTTCGATATTGGCTCAGGAAGCGCCGGGATCGGGTCCTCGGATGACGACGTGTCTATCGTGATATGCTGCGTGACAGGAGGACCTTGCCGAAGGGTGTAAAGGATGGGCGAACATCGAACAGCCACGGAGGGCTTTTTATGACCCGGTAAATGGGCGATAGGGGGTTTGTTGATACCACCCCGCGTGTATATGTAGACCGTGTTGGTGACCTCGTACGAAGGTTTAGACCCCTCGGTCTGGAGCTGGACTTGGTACTGGCCCGCGGGCGTGAGAAGGAGGCTGCCATCCGGGGTAAATGTCAGGCGCCTGAAGAAGGACGTCAAGGTCTCATTAGCGTAAAGGCTCGCATTCTTCATGCCCATGCTGTTGTAACCCGGTTTGGGAGAAGCCTCAGCCGGCATTGGCATAATCGCGGGGAGTGGTAATGACGGTGCCGGCGAAACGGATCTGCGGGAAGAAAATGAAGATCGCCTACTATGGCTGAGGGCGCTGGGTGGATTCATCGGTAGCGGTACAGACTGAGGTGTCCCCGGAGCGGATAGGACCGGAGAGCTGACATTCGTGGCGAGAGACTCCACGGCAACTGAGAGCTGGACGCGGTGATGTATGTCCGATGGTGCTGGGCTGTTCGATGAGATGCGTCGGGGAGGAAGATCCATTTTTGCATGGCTCGCCACTTTTGGCGTCTCGGCATTGTGGCTGGTTAATGTGTACTGGCCGTCCTTGGTTTTCAACGAGTAGATATGGACAGATCTGTCGGATGACTGGGTAGCAATGTACTCGTTCAACGGGTCCCAGGCGACGCCTTGGACATAATGGCTGTGCTCGGCAATCTGGCGGACAAGCGAGCCTGAGGACATGGTGAGCAATGGGCAATACAACCGGAGAGGGCTGAGGCGGTCAGAGCTGCCTACCTGTGACGGCATTGTAAATGCGAGCAACATTATCCATGCTGCCGATGATGAAATAGGTGCCATCTGGGGACCAGGCGAGGTCGTAGATCTCGGAGCCCGTAGGACGGAACATGTGCTTGGTACGCCAAGTCTCCTTATCCTCGATGCCCTCGTTGCCAAAGGTGGTGGGGTGGTGCGTCTCGGACGGCACCCATAATATTACGTTTCCGTCGTCGCCGGCGGACGCGAGAGTCTCGCCTTTGGGGGCCCAGCGGACGACATTGACGGCCTGGGAGTGCTTTATCAGTGTGGACAGATACTCTACCCGAGCCTCTCCATCGCCGTCGACTTTCCAGATACGGACGTTGTTGTCTCCTCCTCCTGTAGCCAGTCTCCCTTTCCCGTGTGGCTCGAAATGGGCTGAGTAGATGGGCGCGTTCTTGTCGTGCCAATTGATAATGAGGGGAGTCGACTTCATGGTAGCAGTGGCGGCGCCTCCAGAGACAGAGGCATGAGATTATTGGTGGGTTGATACGGCGAGGATTGATCAAGATGGGGAGGCCAGGGCGTTGATGTGAATAAAGACAGTGAGCACAGACCAGGGGTATGGCTTATCGAGTCAACATCGACTCACAGCAAGCCGAGTCGAGGGAAGTCAGCTTGAAGTGGTTCTTGTATGCCTGTACCAGAGAATTATTTTCTACCAATTGAAACGTGGATATACTTGGATCTAAGGCGGTGATGGGAATTACCCGAATGGTTAGTTTGTTCGTTTGGAGAAACAGGAAGGAAAGCAGAAACGGGACATGAGCAAACACACCGGCAAACACACGCCTCGGCGCAGGGTGAAGGCGGCAGGGGCGGCAGGAATGGACAATTAATTGAGCGGCGTCGACGTCGAGGTTGGTGGTGCAGGTGCTGGACAACTTGAGGAGGAGGAGTTAGCAGGCAGAAGGGTCACTGTAGGAGGCACAGATGCGATTAGGTTATCAATTAGGACGGTATAATGTAAGTACAGCAGCCAGGTGGCCGGTATAGTCGGTGCTGGGCAGTGAAGCGGCGTTTGCCTGTCTGAGTGCAGGATGGGATGAAGGGATAGTTAGTTGGAGGCGGAGAGGACGACAGTCGATCTGAAGTCTGGAGATTACGTTACGTGTGCGAGGGAGGGAAGCGTGGTCCAGACGGGCAGGCAGTGTACCTAGGCAGCTCTGTAGGCGGTCGGAATGGAATCGCAGAAGAGGACGAGGAGTGAAGTCGGTCGGTGGACGTCGGACGGTCAATCAAATTGCGCGCTGGAGCCAATCAGGGGCGTGCTTATCGGTCCCTACAGGCGTCGTTATGCCAGGGCCTGGGCCTGAGGCTGTTCTGGATGGACTGCGCCGCAGGTGCCTCAGCTTAAAGAGCTCGCTGAGCTTCCAGCGGGCGTAAGCCTCTGGAGCAGCGCGTCCGAGCGCGTTCTGGCCAATTGCAGTCCGAGCCAGGTCTCCACAGCGACTGAGCATTGTGCCCGGCCATGGGCATGGCCAACTGCGGGCACAGTACATAGCACAGTATCTACACATGTGTAGGCACGGACTCGTGGGAATCCCGTCTCTCAGCTCTGGTCTGGCAAGTATGACTGACCCCTTAGGGCATCTGTTTCGGGCAGCCAAGATCGGGAGAATCAAGGCGCAATCCCTAAGTGTGCTAGGTAGCCTGAGGTATACCTAGAGGACCTCATGTGCGACGTCCTACAGTGGGTTGACATAAAAAACGCACACCCTGCATTCCCGGATTTCGCCTTCAAACAAAAGCCGCCGTGCGCATCCAGGTTTCACTTATAAAAATTGATAAAAATTGCTATTCGAATAATTAGTCATTTCTTAACGCGTTAGAATTTTCCGCGAAGACGTAGCATTTTATTTGAGTGTTGCATGATGATATACATAAATGAAGTCACTTTTAAACCTTCCTATTTCAATGCACAATATCTCTACCAATTCTCATGATAATGACTTTCTGAAAAAGCCGTAATATAACCAATTGATAAATTAACTAGTCAGTCAATTTAGATTTTTATTCTAACTGGTGTAATTGCTCAAATGATGGACATTTAAAGTGGCTATTTTTGATATGATTTTTGTAAATAGTTACTACAGTGTATGTAATTATTAATGAACTGTATTTAATTTTATAGTGGTAATACTATAGTGCATTTAGTGGATTAGGTCCCTATATACATGCCACTAAGCTCACTAAAGCTTAGGTAGTGGTACAGCACCTTGCTAGGCACATTGCTACTAAATAAGCCACTAAATGCACTATAATAGTACTGTATGGGCCCTATGCTATGCACTGTCACCTAGTTTTGTATATCAATTATTTTTCTAACCTCAAAGTTCAGCACCTAATATCTACACCAAAACACCACTTTGAAGAAAATAAATATATGTATTTCTTCACGGAATCATTCTTAAAAATCCGAATATAACATTTATTAGTTTCGCTCGGCGTAATTCGTTGAGTTATAGGCCTCGCAAATACGTGAGTTTGTATGTAAAACCCCGGGGTGTTCGTTTTTTATGCTTACCCACTGTAACAGGCGAAGGTTTGCTACCAGGTGCTCTGTACGCCCGTATCTCTGCCTGTTTCTCCCCGCTTGTCAACATCTCAACCCCACCACCTCAACCCCACGCCCCTAGATTATGTAGAGACTGTATTCTAACACGTGCATGATTGACTCGTTGACCTTCGGCTCAGCGACTTCTTCGATATGCCAATCTGCTGCGACATCTGCTCAGGCAGGCTCACCCGTAAGTTATAACCGTCGGAATCTATCTACCTACGCGGTATCATGGCCACATCGTGGGCCACGAACTACACATACCTCACGTAGCCCTCGGCTAGGGTAGATAGATAGTGCATAATGGAAGCCGTAGCTTATTAACCATGAATTATGAGGCGATTGAATAGGTACCTATTATCTACTCCGTATACAGCCTACCGTGTTCACCTCATAGGCCGTCCCACCAGATGCATTTCTCGGCCATCGCCGGATGTTATTCGCCTATAACCCCATGCCAAATCTCGGGTCGCCGAGCCATGTCGGCCGGATAGTTTAGTGCCTCGGGTGAAGACGTTATCCGTGTCTACCAGACCTACCTGTGTATTTACAGAGAGCCTGTACCCCAAATGCAAGACGCTTCTAACTACATAGCTCTACAGTAAAGGCCTCATTTGCCGCCGGCAGATAGGAAGCGTCTCGCTTAACTGATACAATACTGACCAGGCCGGCCTGCTCCGGTCGAATATGTTATGCCGGTTCCAACTAACCTGATATCGGCGTCGTTGGACTTATACGTTCTTAACTCCGTAACCCACTATGTACTTCCTACCAAGTCGAGATTCATTATGTTTGCGTGATGACACCAATCCCGAAGCACATTCACTGAACCGATCTTGCGTAGGCATGGCCTCGAGTTCAACCGTACAAACGATTATATGCCTCCCGCAAAAGCGGTGTGCTCTGGACGGCATACAGCATGTTGCGTACGACCAACGTATCCGTCTCTAAAGCACGCTTTACTGTAGGGGAATACCAACGGTTGTGTATACATACCCTAGACAGCCAAGCATAATACCCCGCGTCGCCGACCTGCTTTTCGTGGAGTCAAGCCGCAGCGCACAGCTTGCCGACATTGTTCAAACTTCAAGCCCTGATACAGACCGGGGTCTTGTCAATCTGGCAATGAGTTGTCGTGCTCATGACGTTAATAAGCTTTCCATGTACAATGTGTATTTCTTACGTGTGTCGCGTCGCTAGATAATTGCTGCTATTGGGCAGTGTTGGGGAGGGCGCATATGCCGGCGATGCAACTCTCATCGAGGCATTGACAATTAGGTGGTCAGGATTACGTATGGCTGGAAACTCTCACAGTTTTACGGGTCTTTATTCATTTGGCCGGTGACATGCTTCATTCTAATCATCGCAAGTGATTGCTGGCAGCTTGAGGTGTTCGTAATCCCAACGTCTATAAAACTTCCTCGCACATCGTGCGTCGTTATCCCCATGGCGAGGGCAGTGTCGGGCTATTCTTCACACAGCGGGACATGGCTGCGTTAGTTACCCCAATAGCTTCGTTGCATTGGATGTCGTGCCTTGTGGAGGGATTTATCAGCTTTGCTGCATGCGTTTCAAGAGTATCTCCCACACTATCAGGGGGTTGCATCGAGATAGTCATCCCAGTGGAATGGCCTTTTGCGCTTCTAGATGAGTAGACCCTGAGTGACGGCGCATTGCAAAGCACGGCACAGGGGTCGACTTCCCTGTTCGTGGTAGTATAGCCGACTCAAAAGGCGCCTGGCTGATTCGTATAAATATACGGTCCGTAGGTAGACGCACAAGGAAGCAAAGATTGGGGCTGTCTAAGCGACGGTGTGGAGCAGTCAGCCTGTCGGTATAAGTTCTGTTGGCTTGAGCGGCAGATCTGGGGAAGGGGTCGGGGCATGGCCAGGGCCAATGGAATAGCACAGAGGATTTGGCGCATTTATCAACGTCCAAATCGAATGGGATCAACTCAAGAAGGCGGGCGGTGTGACTATGGGCCACCACCTGCATGAAAGCTATGCCTGCTAAGAGCTCACGCATAAACATTTAAAGACGATGAGTCTGACCACTTGACTGCAACAACTGCAGTCTAAATTGATACCCGACGTGTTGCAAGGGCTCGGCCGATCAGGTAACGACGTCCCGAATGGGTCTCCGTATCTCATGAAAGCGGCTTTGTGATTGCCGGGAACGAGAGGCTTCCATTGATTATTGAATAGGCAATCTGCAGTTGACGCTTAAACTGGAGGGGGTAACTCGATAAAATTGCCCCTGGTTATACCCATTCATGAGGTCAGTTGTACATGTGGCTTTTCATGAACATACCTACGGCATGATTGGGGCCTGAGCCGATTCCGACCGTTCACGGCCGTCGTAGACCTGCAATCCGGTCTGTTACCCATATGGTAGTCGCCCGATTTCCGCAAGGTTCATACGTAGTTGCTGACCTCGATGCCGAGTTGATATATTGGCTTTTTTTCTGAACGGCCAACACACGGTATCCTAAATCTGTTGAGCGACGAGCGTAGACCTGTAATTCCTCGAGGGGCCAAGTTTCGCTTGGCGACCACTCTCACAGATCCCCCATACTGCTGCACGGTCTGATGCGTCGGTCTCCGTCGCGGTCTCGGCATGCAAGAGGAATGGTACAGTGCTGGTGAAGTAAGTGAGAGCCCTCCGCAGACCCTCAAGACTCAAGAGCTCCTTGGCGCTCATCGGTCCATGCCGAGCTTCCAAGAATGTACAGAACAAGTCAATTTATTTGACGGCTTCGGTATGTGGCCGCATGCTTTGATAAACTGCCGATAGGCCTGCAATCTCCCAAGGAAGCGCGTAATCTTTCCAGTCGTGGCTGTTATTGAAAGCTACCGTAGAGATTTCCAATAATCAGGCTCATCAACTAATAGCGTAGGGTCTTCATTGCTGTCCCTCGGCCGTCATGACAGTTCCGTCCCTTTCGGGCTCTGGCATTATATGGAGGGTAAATATACACTATTCGTGCCCATTCTCACATAACTCGTGGTTGATGTGAGTTAATTTTCAACGTGGTGTACATCGATTCGATCTTTGGTGTGTCACAGCCGGTCGCATTCCTTCTACTTCTAGCCCTTAGCAGTAGATAGAATTACCAGTCGTCCCCGCCTTTTCCGATTATCTTGGGCGGCTTCACTCATTCCATCGTGGACAACCGGTGCAACAGGCATTCAATAGCTGAGGAAGAGGTAGAAGAGTCTGATTTCGGCAGCCATCGACAACATATCATGGCACACAGAGGGCTTCACCCATATTGCGCCATGTCTCATGCTTGCGGCCAGTCGTGGCGCGTTCCGCACCGGCTGTCCTTCCTCCCGGAAACCAGTCCGCAGTGCGACGTCGATTATTTGCCGGCCTCCATGTCATACCCAGACAGCTTCGCGGGCGCAAAGCCCGGGAGGCGCTGCCGGTCGTAAATAATTTACAATTTCGGCGGCAAACCCCGAGCGATAAATAAATACCAAAGTTACAATGCTCCTGCTCCGGCGAGAGAATCAGAGTCGGTCCGAATAGCGCAACTGTGCAATCTCTCGGAAGAGGCGTACGCCCTTGCTTCAGGGGCAGAGTGGATGCTGCCGATTCCTGTTGTCTCGGGCCGGGTAAGTCCTTCCGTTAGTTGGTGACCATTGCTCATCACTCATAAAAGATGAAGCACTTACCGGCAGTGACAAACCATTCGATCGGCCTAAAGCTCGGTTTGGTAGACATCTCGTCCGTTGAGAGCAGGTATTGCCGAGAGTGGATTTGGATATGCGCTTCCATTGGTTCCATTTCCGTTGGTCATGTACTGCCAGCCTTCCGCAGAATCCGTCCGGGTTCCATGTTAAGTCTAGTAGGCACATTCTATGAGAACATGATGTCCCTTCACGGTGAAAGAGCACCATGATGGCGGGAATCCTAGCCCATGGCCTCAAGATGCGGCACTGACGTATTCAGTAACGCAGAGTGGCGCATCTATCGCCTAAGCCTTCGATATGGCGGCTGGGCACCCTCATTTTTATAGACGGTCGGCCGGCCATGATGGCTTTGTTTTCGCTAGTGTCGGACGAAAAGATCCGGATGAACCGCGGAGGCCGAATACCATTTGTATTATGTATGTTTCATAATACTGCCACTTTCAGGATCGAGACTCGGGTAGGGGCCCTTCCGATCTCTCAGCAAAAGCGCAGACATATCTGTGCGGCGTGCACTATCTACGTCCGTTCACCCATCGCCGATCGCCGGACCGGTGGTTGTCCTACGCATCTTTCAGATCTATGATGATATCCAGCCGGATGGTGCAGTGGACAACAGCCAGTCCGCCAATGGCGACTGACAGGGCCGACTAGCCGATGTGTCGTTGTGATTCAGTGAGTCCAACGTCTCATTCTTCAACTGAGCGAATCAGGTTCGTATCAGGCCGCAAGCGGAGTATGCGCGACAAGCTACCAAAACTACTCAGCGGCTTCTTTGTCGAGAAACGTCATGGATTTCCCATAGGATACACGAGCCAATGCTGTGTTTTGTTTTGGATACACGACTCCCAGCGCATAAAAGAACATCACAGTCGCGTGAATGTGTCGCTGCGCTGAATCCTGAGGTCTCGGCAATGTGTAAAATTGACCCGAAACGCCTTGTGATGCCGATTTGAAGCCAGGCCTATCATCTTCATCATCTGGCCGGCTGCCTCAGGATCGTTGGCCCATCGCAATTACCTAAGGCTCGGGTTGAACATGTTTATGTAGGGTAGCGGAGCAGTGATGTAGGCCGAGGCTCCGAGCTGTAGGGTCGCTTACCACGCTTGCATGTAAATAGTCGCGTCGCCACCAATAAAATCCAGTTCGTTGGTAGTTAGTTACCTGAGTTATGATCTGAGGTAGTTCATCCGTACGACTTGATACACGATGTAGGCATTCCGTACACAAACATAGAGATCGAGAGAGCTGAGATTCAGCTGTCAAGGGTCTGCCACGCTGGGATGATCCGAAAAGGGCAGAAGGTAGGTCTTCCACGCACTAATAAAAGGGTGGACTGCCCTATTCTAGATAGTGAATATTACATAGGCTATGCCGGGAAGTTGAAATACGTTACTGTACTCGGACGCCGCGCCGAGTTACCCAAATACTACGTCAGGTACCTAACCAAGAACCCGGTTGTCTTTGAATTTCCCTCCCTTTCTGACCACAATGTCGCGGCGCCCGTGTCACACAGCTACCTATTTATCTACCTAGTGTACACTGGGTCTCCAGGGTAAGGTTAATAAGAGCAGTTCGGTGGGAGAAGTTTGCGGAACTACAGGACCAACGGAAGAGCGATTTAAAACTCGATCAGCTTAGGCCCACCATAGCTGATCAACTTGAAGCTATTCTGTGGCGCTAACACAGTTATCTGAAAGTTCCTGACTAGCAAATTGCGGCGCATTCCAAAGCGTTGCTGTAAGACTGTAGAGTACAGTAAGACCTATCTGAGCCGGATGATGGCACTACCTGTTCATCAGGTAAGCATGTACGTAACAACTACCTGGGTTGTCAGAGTTGCAGATTTTTCTGAGGGTTTCAGTAAGAGCACGCAGTACCATGTAAACTACGGAATAAACTGTATGGCCGTTGCTGGTTGTACGGACTCTTATTATTTATATACTGCTCCGGGGTTCGCTATGACGTAGTGTAGGAAGTCCAGCAGCGCGATGCCGCTGATGTGCCTAGCGCCGGCACAGTATACCAAAGGATTAGTTATTCCACGGCTGTGGCAGGCTGGCAGCTCATATTCTCTCCAGCTAGCCCCAAGAACTGCTGTGTGTGAACCCAGTTCGGCACTTGTCGCAGCTGAGATGGGCCAAAGCGGTACACGGCATGGCATGCGCGGTGGCCCGGTACTTCAAGTTGGAGGACCATGATATTATGCAGCTGCCGCAGGTAAATATTCGGCATGTGGCTCGTGCATAATGCAACCTTATGTACATAAAAGGACTGCAGGAGGCTGAATGCGAGCCCTCCCTGCTGGCATTGATCGCGCTACTCGCCAATTTATCATCAGCCTGAGGTCGACACTGTGCATATACCTCGATACCGGGCTATCGGCGTCAATCCACATAGTGCCGTGTCCACTGTCTTTGTTGACATGAAGTGACCTCAATAATACCTCCTATCGCAGCGCAGTACGTAGTGTAGATAGTCCAGGCACAGTATTACCAGTATTACCACCTTCTTGCAACCCGGTCCAATAAATATCCAAAAAGTCATCGCATCGCATCGCATCGCATCGCTGCACAGTACTACCACCCCCTCGTCGCATCGTTGCCACCTTGTCTTGCTTGCTTGATATACCTTAGCTCCCTACCTCCAGCCCGACGTGCCAGTGCCTGGGCGTGCCTAGTTTGGTCCGCTTGACTCGCCGAGGCTTCTCCAATGGCCCGGTATCGCAAATAAAGCACCTTCGTAGAGCTCATTCGGACACTCGAGAATCGAGACATCATCAACGAGAGCTTAGGAACCGTCCCCGACCCGAATCCGGGCCTGGATTCTTTCCTCATCGCCTGCCATGGCCGGAGACAAAATACCACTCGCCTGGTCTGCCCTAGGCTTGGCCGGCGTCACTGCCTTCTCCATCCCGGCCGTTGTTCATCTCGTTAGACAGGTCCACAGGCGGGCTCCCAAGACCGATGGCTACGAGGATGAGGACGGCCAGAGCAGTCAAGAGGCCCTCGAGGCCTTCAGTACCAAGTGGTCCAAGGTCGCTATACTGTCGTCCTCTATTCTCGGCGGTTGCCTCTCCATTGCCATCGCTGTCCTGTCCACATTGAGCCCCGAAGACCAGGGCGATGGGCTGTTCCTGGAGAATTGGCTGGTCGCGTCATGCTGGGTAAGTGTTTCCTCTCTAACGCGACAGTAACCCCCTTCCCCCCCGGCTTATCGACTCATATGATTCGATAGGCGCTTTTGGCTTTTCAAGCTGTTTGTATTGGAGCTTCCCGGAATTCCGTCGACGCGTACTATCTAGGCATCTGTTCCACCGTTTCTTGCCTGGCGCTGGCCTGCATCCTGGCGTTCCATGACCACCAGGTGGCTGAGCGTCTCTGGAAACACGACGGTCTGATGTTCGCTGCCCGCGCTGCCGAGATCGCCTCTGTTTTGTGTCTAGGTTTTGCGAGCGTGACGCTTCCCCGCCGACCCGATGTCTTCTATGAAGGCGAGCTTGTTGAGCCACTCTACTCCACCACCGCATTGAGCCGATACACCTGGAGCTGGCCATCCAGTATTCTCAAGCTAGCAATGAAGAAAGACCTCAGCTTGTCCGATCTTCCCAGACCGAATCACCTCGTGAGAGCGAAAACTGTTGCAGCTGCGTGGGAAAGCCGTGACCTTAAACACTCGCTCTGGATCTCAGTCACCCTGGCGCATAAATGGTCCTTCATCCTACAATGGACCCTGAGTGTGGTCGGCGCCGTCTTGAACTTTGCGCCGCAATGGGTCGTTCTCCAAATTCTCAATCTTCTCGAACAAAGGCAGGATAATGAGTCCGTTGGCTACCAAGGGTGGTTCTGGGCTATTTGGTTGATGGTGGCCATCCTTGCCCAGGCTTGGGTGGACACAATCATTTTCTGGCTTTCATGGGCTGAGCTGTGTGTGCCGATCCGCGCTGAGCTGTCGTCGCTTATTTTTCAGAAATCCATGAGAAGGAAAGACGTGAAAGGAGGGAGTAAGAAAAAGACTGGCTCCGATTTCCAGGAGGGTACCACGACAGGGCAACTGGCATCATCTTCCGGTACCGAAGGCCCCCAGGCCGAAGAGAGCGGCGACGATGAGGCGGAGATGCTCAAGAAGAGCAAGCAGAGTACCGTGAACTTAATTGGCGTCGACGCGAAGCGCGTTGCCGAGTTTGCCAATTTTAACTGGTTTTTCCCATCGTCCGCTTTCAAACTGATCGTGTCTTTAGTGTTCCTCTTAGATCTTCTGGGCTGGAAGGCGCTTGTCGCCGGCTTCGCTACTATGGTTCTTGTGACTCCTGTCAATATCTACTTTTCCAAGAAGTACTCGGAGGCTCAGGATAAATTGATGCAAGTCCGCGACGAGAAGATGGGGGTGGTCTCCGAAGCCCTGCAGGGAATCCGCCAGATCAAATTCTCGGCTCTCGAGCCACAATGGGAAAACAAGATCGGATTGGTCCGAGAAAGAGAGCTGAAGTGTGTGTGGGATGCGTTTGTGTACGACGTGATGCTCTTGGCCTGCTGGGCCACAAGCCCGGTCCTGCTCGCTGCCGCGTCTTTGGCCGTCTACGCCACCTTACACGGCATGCTCACCCCCTCCGTCGCTTTTGTCAGTCTCAGCGTCTTCAAAGCCCTAGAACTCACCTTATCCGTGGTCCCTGAGCTTACCACGGACTTGCTGGACGCCTGGGTCTCGGTCAACCGAATTGACGCTTATTTGCGGGGGGCGGAAATCAAAAAGATCACAAATGACTCTGATGAAATTTCGTTTCAGAATGCATCGATCGCTTGGCCCTCTGACGCTGAATCGACGGACGAAATTGACGAGTCCGACCGTTTTATATTGCGAGATGTTAGCCTCACTTTTCCCAAAGGGGAGCTGTCCGTTATCTCTGGGAAAACAGGCAGTGGGAAGTCTCTTCTGCTCGCCGCTGTCCTCGGCGAGGTGGATCTTCTGTCAGGCTCAATCGCTAAACCGCACGTGCCCCTACTCCACGAGCGCCACGATAGCAAAGCAAACAAGGATAACTGGATCATCCCCGGCGCCATAGCATATGTTGCTCAAATCCCGTGGATTGAAAACGCTACGTTCAAAGACAACATTCTATTCGACCTGCCGTATGACGACTATAGATATAAGAAAACGATTGAAGTCTGTGCTCTCGTGAAGGATATCGAGATGTTGGCCGACGGCGACGAGACTGAGATCGGTGCGAACGGAATTAATCTGAGTGGCGGTCAGAAATGGCGAATCACGTAAGTTGTATTTCAAGAATTAGTAGCTTTTCAGTTCGGTAAAGAGGACTTAATGAGCTGCGGATCACTTATTTTGGGTGGTCCGCATGGGACATTTCATGCGGTCTTTTCATGAAACTCCCGAAACAAAAAGCTGACATGTCTGTAGACTTGCACGAGCCATATATTCTCGTGCTGGCATACTGGTCCTCGATGACATATTCAGCGCTGTCGATGCTCACGTCGGTCGACACATTTTCGAGAAGTGTCTGAATGGCGAACTGGGAGTCGGTCGGACTCGCGTGTTAGTCACTCACCATGTCGCGCTGTGTGAACCAAAGACGAAGTATCTCGTAGAACTAGGAGATGGCCGTGTCCTGCACGCTGGACTCCTATCGGAATTGGAGGAGGCGGGGACGCTCGAACGGATTAAAAGCCACGAGCAGGCACCGGAAGAGGATGTGGAGAGTCATGATGGAGAAGATGCAACGGCTGTAAACTCCGAGATGTCCGAAATTGGCACCGAAACCGGACATGGGCATGGGGTCCTTGTCGAAATTCCCCCGAAAGCAGTACCGCAACCTCGCAAGTTTGTCGAGGAAGAAAAGAAGGAAGAGGGAGCGATTAAGCGAAGAGTCTATTCCGTCTACCTCAAGTATAGCGGCTCGTGGCCGTTCTGGACTGGAGCCGTCATTATATTTCTCCTCGTTCAGGCGCTGACCGTTTCTCGATCGTGGTGGCTTCGCATTTGGACGGGCCAATATGAGGACGAAACGCTCCAACCGCCGAGAGAGGTCCAGGCATATATGTACCAAAACACCCTCCAGCAACTTGCCGTGAACACCATTGTTGAACCGATGTCTGTCGACCCGGCCCATGGCCTTAATTTCTACCTAGGCATCTACATCGCCCTCTCCGTTGGCTTCTCGCTACTAACTACACTACGCTGGTACTATGTATTTGCAGGCTCCATCCGTGCATCTAGGGAGCTCTTCGCCCGTCTTAATTTCATCGTGCTCCGAGCACCGGTGCGATGGCTTGATACTGTTCCCGTTGGACGTATCTTGAACCGCTTCACGGCCGACTTCCACTCGGTAGATACCCACCTTGCCTACGCTGTGGCTTTCGCAGCTAGCGCTTCACTCAATCTCCTGGGCGTCGTAACAGCTGGCTTGTTCGTGTCGCCTGTGGTTATACTTTTGTCATTCATTCTGCTGAGCATCTGCGTCGTGTTCGCGCGCCGATATATCCGTGCGGCTAGGTCAGTCAAGAGGATGGAGTCTATCACGAAGTCGCCTGTTTTCGAACAATTCGGATCTTCGCTTACAGGCGTGCTGACGATCCGGGCGTTCAACAAATCTCAGACTTACGTGGAGCGTATGTACCGGAGATTGGATGACTGGTCAACGGCAACATGGCATTTGTGGCTGTTCAACCGTTGGATGGCTTGGCGTATGTCCTTCGTTGGAAGTTTGTTTGCGCTGTTCGTCACGATCTTCATTCTGCTAAGCCCAAACATGGACTCGGCACTGGCCGGCTTCGCCCTCGCCTTCGCGCTGGAGTTCTCTGGCCATGTGACTTGGACGGTCCGCCATTATGCGAACGCTGAGTTGGAGATGAATGCCGCCGAGCGTATCGTTGAGTACACCGACCTGCCGACAGAAAACCTCGGTGGTGTAAGCCCGCCTGCCGCGTGGCCTACTGAAGGCCGCGTAGAGGTCAACGACCTCGTCGTCAGTTATGCAGACGATCTGCCGCCTGTACTCAAAGGGCTCAATTTCTCCATTAAGCGAAACGAGCGAGTCGGCGTGATCGGCCGCACAGGTGCTGGTAAATCGTCACTCACACTTGCCTTGTTCCGCTTCGTTGAAGCACGTTCGGGGAGCATCCTCATCGATGGGCTTGACATCTCCAAGATCAAGTTACATGACTTACGTAGCCGTCTTGCCATCATCCCGCAAGACCCCGTACTCTTCAGCGGCACCGTCCGCTCGAACCTTGACCCCTTTGACAATCACACAGACGCCGAGCTGTTCGACTCGCTCATGCGGGTGCACCTCATCTCGGAGGACGAGGCCTCGCCCGGCACGCCCGTCTCGGCGGCACAGAGCGACAGCAGCAGGAAGAATACCAACATCTTCAGCAACCTGTCGAGCACGATTTCCGAGGGCGGGTTGAATCTCTCGCAAGGGCAGCGCCAGCTGTTATGCCTGGCGCGGGCTATCGTTTCCCGGCCTAAGGTCATGGTCCTCGACGAAGCCACGTCGGCGGTCGATATGGCCACGGATGCTCTCATCCAGCGGTCTATCCGCGAGGAATTCGGCGACAGCACGCTCGTCGTCATCGCTCATCGCCTGAGCACCATCGCTGATTTCGACCGGATTCTCGTCCTCAGTGATGGGCGGGTGGCGGAATTCGGGACGCCGAGGGAGCTGTGGGAGGCTGGTGAGGACGGCGAAGGTGGCATCTTCCGCGCCATGTGTGAGCAGAGTGGCGAGGTGGAGTTACTGAGGAGAATCGTGCATGGCGGGGCGGGCAACGCAGGGCACGAGAAGCCTGCCTAGAGGGTTAATTGATCTCTCTTTAATTTGTTTCGGTCTCATCTGTGTCAACTATTCAATACAGGTACGGGGAGGCGGAGTCGTCGCGTTTAAAAAAAGGCTGCATTGTTTGTCTTTGAGCGTCCTGGAATGGGATGACTAATGGGAAAATGGCGAGGACGTGAGACGGTTTTAATGCTGTTTGTATTTTAGAGCATGCAGGTTATTCCTTTCCCGGTGATCCGAAATGTCAAGGGGATGGACTTCATGAAGTGGCTGTGGGTGGCTATCTGGAATAACTACTTGTCGATGTAGACAGACCGGACCGTGTCTGACCGGCAATCTATCTGTGTCTGTTTGGATTGCCCAACTTACAAGTGCGTGGTGGTCTTTTGGAGGTCCTCTCGTCGATCCCTCTGTTGGATTTGGATTCCGAAGCCCGGGTTTGGTAGCGAGGAGGCGGACAAGCAGTGCCACGACAACTTGCGTCACTATCCGCGAATGAAAAGATTGGCGGCTTGGCTTTGTCTGCTGATATCCGTAGCCGGTGCTTGGATTCCCTACGGAGACGTCTAGGCAAGCAAATATGTCTACTGATAGTACCCGGGATTGAATATGCGGACATCCGACGTACCGGAAGTGACAGTGGTTGCCGATGTCTTAGGCGCTGATGGTAAAGCCACTGATATTGGTCCATGGGCCATGGCTCATGTCCATGAAGATTTTGTTTGCCGTGTGACATATCCTCTAAAGTTGTCGTCCGCCGGATCACTTCCAAGTTCCATCACATGATACATTGATGAGAATTCTGTTGATGCTATTAAATGCGATCGGGTTCGGTGTGTTCGCAAACCACACGGGTGCTACCGCCGACGTGGGAGTCACCCATGGTGGCAGTTCTAACCTCACCGGTGCTAGATTGTACGTGGAATCGAGAGCAACGTGGTCATGGATGCATTTGCGTTGGGAACTGATGGCGGGAGCCCTGTGTCTGGATCGGAGCCTCGTTCTGTTGAATGACGTGCGTGACTTGAGGTCTGACTATCTGGCAAAACGGCTACCACTCGTTTACGCGCTGTCTCGACGTGATCCCCGTTTGGATGGGTGCATACTAACCAGTGACCACAAGGCTTAATTAATCACTTCAAGTTTTTGTTCGTGCACGTTCGGTTCGATTCGCTGCTATTTGGTATTTTGTATTGTTGGGCACAATGATCCTCCCCGGCGCAATTTCATGGCATCGACCACCTATCACTCTCTCAGGAGTATACGACCTGGGGGAACTCTGACTGCTCGATGCAGTGTTTAGGTTGGAACCTTGTCGACGAGGCCACGAAGCATGTAAGGCGTTGGGATGCTGCAGCGACTGTTAGTTGTCTGTCGAGTATACCTACATTGTAGCAGCCCAAGGAAGGAACCCCCCAAGGAGGAAGGAAGGAAGCACCCTCCAGGAGGGACACAGACCTACTCCAGGACATATCCTGTAGCCATAGCATAGCTAGATTCTATCCCAGATCATCATCAGAGAGAATATACAGACACTTGCTACATGCATCGCCACCTCGAGTGAGTCCTATGCACGTAGCCCCGTCTGCCTCCCTCTACCACCGCATGGTAGCTAGCGTGTTACGACGTTGTTCTTAAAACCGTCACAGCGATCAACGACCTATTCAGATTACCTCCCAAAGATTCGAGGCCCACGACTGAGGATAAACCCCCACCGCCACGCCCAAGGAAGTGCCCGTCCTCGCAGGACTAATCCTGGCAGCTGGCACGCCCGAGACAGCGCACGTCCTCGAAGGATTAATCATAGTCGAGCCCAAATGGGCAAAAAGAACAAGGGCAGGCTCCGCGACGACAAAGGACGTTTCGTAAAGGCCCCCATCGAGGCCGAGGCCGTCCCCGTCGACTCACACCACACAGAGGCCAGAGGTCCCGACCCGCCTGAATCTATACCACGGAACGAACAGATCCCGACTACGCCCTCCATATCAGACAACCAAAGAACATCCCCACCACCCCTTATTCGTCCAAACCGATTCATCCGCTTACCGCTGGTGCCCAACACACCACTCGCAACGGGACCCGCCCCAATCATCCAGGCACCAGGACCACACACGCCGCTGGCAGAAAAAACGAGGAATCTGACCACACCACTGGTGCCAGGAGCCTTCCCGAAACCCGAACGAACTGCACAACAGGAAAGTACCGATCCGGGAAACAGCAACGCGACTGCGAGACAATCGCGGGACAGATCGGTCAGCACTGGACCGAAGATCAGACCACCTCCCCAATCCAACATCGCAAGAGCGACGGCAACCTCCTCAACTGAGGAAGGTCACGAACCATTGACCGACCAGGGCGCCGCGCACAGACCAAAAACGGGCTCGTGCGTCCAGGAGCAAAACGAATCTGAGACACCCCCTGTTTCGAGAATCAGGAGACACACAGAATCGCACCAGGAGGTGACAGAAATCGAGGAGTCACGCGCGACAGGGACCCATATTTTCTCACCTGCCAACCAATCACTGCGCGACGCGACCTTCGCGAGCTATATGAGCGCGTCAGGACAGAGTCACACCACAGACGCACGGACCATAGACGCACGGACCAGCACCCCCGTGTACCAACCCCGCAATCTACCCACGATCTCCCCCACGGACAGACCCTCTTCCCCAGGAAGACTACATTCTCCCCACCTCGACCAAACAGGCAATACGGAAGGATCCGAACCAAGTCTGGACAACGTTAGTAAAAACACCAATTCCCTAGAGGAGTACCCGAACAATACCGGAAAGAAGGTACACCATCAACAAGACACTCCAGACAGCGATTCAGGAGAAATCACCTCCGCTGAAAGCCCCCGTCGACAATCCACTGAGAATACTCAGAAACCTTCAGACAAGGATCGATCACATAGTAAGAAGGTGTCTGAGCTCGACAAGGACGGAAATTCAGTGAAAGAGAACCTCAAACCCTCCAAAATGGCGGACGGAGCCGAGTCAAGTGCACAAGGTGCAGCTCGAAACACAGCAAGACGTAATCCTCACAACGACATGGGAGGAGATGCAAGGAAAGGTCCCCGACCAGCCACACCCCTGGCATACGAAAGACACTCACACGGAAGCCAACTCAGCGGTCTGACGGAAGACTCATACTCCAACGAAGACCATCTGATTGACGCAGCCTTGATACGGGAAATCATGGACGCGATGATGTTCGGAGAGTACGGGGAGCTATTACCCATGATGAAAAAGGATATCGCTGCCAAAGCAAAAGCAGTCCTCAGGGAACTGACCGGCAGCGAACTAAACGATATCCTACAGCAAATCCAAATAACCGGACGTCTCCAGAGGGCAACCAGATCGGCCGAAAGCTTCAGGATCCTGCTGGAAAGATTTGTGGATTACTCAGCCAGTCCGAAACGACAAAAGACGATCCACAACCCTGGCCGGGACGAATATGAGCGACCGAAGGTCGCACATCAACCGAGCCGAGAGGATTATGAATTCATCAACCCAGGACCCTCACGTCCGAATGGACCCGGAGAGGGATACCGACGCCACGAATCGGCAGGACGGTGGTCAGGACCCAGCCACCCCCCAGCACCATCCAACACTAGGGAGCCAACGATCAGCCGAGAGCACCCACCAAAAATTGACCAAAAATTATTTATCTTCAATGATATACAACCAGTCAACACTTACTTATCCAAGCTGGACCATCTGGTCCGCCGATTCGGCGAGAGACACGTCCTGGACAATCTCGTCATCGGGATACTACTGGAAGATTCAAGCGCGGGCGCCAAATGGTTTATGTCCCTGCCAGACGAAGAAAAAGAGGACCTGTCCTCGAACTACGATTTGTTCCGAAGCAAAATGGCCGAACGATTCGGAAAAAACCGAAACGAAATGATGCGGACGGGCGATGGGATCCATCACAGTTTCGAAACGGAAGAAACCATGTCCGTCTATGAATACATCGATGAAAAACTCCGTTGGTACAATGAAGCCGGCGACCTCACCGAAGATTGGCTAGCCATGCGAATCTACAATGACCTGGACGACAGGTTGAAATCCCGAATCAGCATGAGACTGACAAGGGATAATACGGTGGCAGAGCTCCGAAAACAGATATACCAGCACAAAGATGCTGCGTACGAGGATTGGACAAAGCAACGAGAATGGAGGCTGAAGCAAGACAAAAAGATCCAAGACCTCCAGAACTCGATATTCCGCCGCAGTGAAAGGGAGAGAGCCATTCCGCTGAAAGACCACCTACCCCGATTTCCCGACCTAGCATATGACCAAGCCTACCCGGCTAGATGGCAACAACCTGCTAGATGGCAACCGCAGACCCCTTCGACAGAAAAGCCGAAGGTCGGACAAAACCCAGGGCAGACGTCGACCCCGTCCGATCCCCAAGTCAAACAAGGAGACCCCCCAACCCAACAAAGACAATCCTGGAATGCCAACACAAGGGGACGAGGAAACACATGGTTCCGAGGACGCGGATCTTACCGAGCCGGATACAACAATGCTCGAGGCGGGCAATACTATGGTACCGAAAGGAAGGACGAAGCCAGGGTTTTCGTCATAGATGATACACCCCCATGGGAACAAGAGCAGCAACAAAACAGCGACGAACTCCCCTCCGTGATGGAGCAGATGGAGTCGTACCAACCATCGATCGAACTAGAGCCGGAGGAGCAGTCCGAGCACACTCTCACGCCGGACCACCAAGATTCGGAAAACCGGTAGGGCGACAGTCCATAGCGGGGGACACGTCGCCAGCCCAAAGCGTCCCCGCGGTAAACGACATTGCTACAACCAACTTGCTATCAGACACCCTTAGCCCACAGTCAGAGTTAAAAAACACAAAAGCCACGGACAGAAAGACTTCGAAGAAGGACACAGATCCAACTCCCAGTATAGACATATCCCTCACAGACAGAAAGGCTTCAAACAAGGACATAGATCAAACTCCCAGTAGAGATATATCCCTCTACAAAGAACGAACATCTCAGCCTCCCATCCCGGATACAAAGATACCGGAAGAACCGTCCCAAACAGCAGAAGACAGTAATGCGAATGATACAAATCCAGATCGTGAAACCAGCGGAAAAGTCCAAAATCTATCTGTCGACGAAGCATTGGACAGCATCGAAATCCGAGGCCCTAGTCCGAAATGCAACAAGAATAGGACCTTCGTATTCAGTTGCAACGGAAGGGAACACACCTGGAAGTCCTTCGATCATCTGAGGGTGATGAACTACGCCTCGAAGGAGATATCCGAGATATACGCCGACACAGCCTCACCGCTCAGTCTGATGAGCCATGAGTTCCAAAGACGCTTCTATCCCAAGGCTGAGATCCAGACCCTGGAGAATCACATCCAGACCGGGGGCATTGGGGGAGACGGACCTACCATTTCACAGAAAATAACAGTCCCGATTACGCTACTGGACGCAGAAAAAAAGCCATGGACAGAACAAGCGGCCATCCACTTAGTGGATACATTGTCCGCAGGATGCATAATCGGACTCGACTTCGTGAAAACAAACAGATTACACATACGCTGGGGCGGACCGACTCAGAACGACCAGATGATGATCGCCGACTCGGGACGATTCATATGGGCAACCTCCCTAGCAAAGACAAAGCTGAATAAGCCAAAAACCCACACGATTAGGGCAGCGAAGGATTGCCGCATAGAACCGGGACATGGAATGAACATCCCCATACAGCACGCGCACCTACCGCTGAGAGCGGACGGATATCTGGTGCAACCTGACACACTGACAAACCCCACCGGGGATATGCTCGGATCCATCATACACGCCATCGTCGATGGTCAAGACGCGGCCCTACCATTCTCAAATTTCGGGACGGCACCTATTGTCCTAAAGAAAGGTCAAAGACTTGGATCTATCCAGCCCACACACATAGACGAATCCCCCCAGATATTCGCGACAACCGCGGCAGAAAACCACCCGCATGCAATACCCCTGAGTGAGCTACTGCAATACCAGGACACCGAAGACGAAGAAAAGGAGGACGCGGAGGATAGATACGGGAACGGATATCCGTTCGCAGTACCAAATGAAAATCAGACGAAACGTCCAGCCCCCATTCCAAAGATCGAAATAAAAGATGTCAACGTCCCTAAGACGTGGTCGCCGGAAATACTACGACAAATCGAACGAGTGCTGAATAAATCCGCACGGCTATTTCGTGACGAACTGGGACGATTTGAAGACGGAATAGAAATGCCAATCCGGCTGAAACCAGACGCGGATATAGACGGTTTATACCAGCGTCCCTACCGACAAAGCCAAAAGGACAGAGCCGCAATGGATTCCATCCTTGACCCCCTCAGAGAAATCGGCGTGGTGGAACCCGTCCCCCTGGGGGATCCATCCCCGTCGGCCGCCCCGGCCTTCGTGGTTTGGCAGAAAGGGAAGCCCAGAGTAGTCGTCGACCTCAGAAAGATCAACCTCCGCATGATCGGTGACGGTTACCCCTTGCCACGACAGGATGACATTCTGAGCGCGCTTCAGGGATCGGCCGTATTCTCAGTCATTGACGTGATGAAGGGATATTATCAGCAGCCAATACCGTCCCAAGACAAATGGAAGACGGCGTTTATATCAGATCACCGCGGCCATGAGCAGTTCACCGTGGCGACAATGGGGTTGAAGACCTCGCCTGGATTCTATCAACACCGCATGGAATCCCTCCTGTCAGGATATTTATGGCAGTTCGTCCTCGTGTACATCGATGATGTCATCATCTTTTCCAAAGACATTCAGTCCCACCTCCAGCACCTAGACACCGTCCTCACCATTTTCGCCAATTCAGGGTGTACTATGTCCTTAAAAAAGTGCCACTTCGCATTTGAGGGACTGGAAGCGCTGGGGGTATTCGTGTCCAGACTCGGGCTAGCCACCACCAAGGAAAAAACGGCTGCCATACGAGAATTACAAATGCCAAGGACATTGAACGAGCTGGAGCACGCCATCGGTTTGATGGGTTTTCAACGAAACTGGATATACCGGTTCGCCGCATTACAAGCTCCCTTAACGGAATTGAAAACGATAGCTTTCCGAAGCTGTCAAGCCAGGGCCAACCCGGCGAGACGACAGTTTGCCCAAAGATGTGTCCTGCCTCCCACGCCCAAACAACCAGAACCGGATTCCACGGGAAAGATTCCTCCAAAAGCACAGAAGGAATACGACGAGCTGAAAGAACGGATCCCAAAACTTTGGGAACAAGCCCAAAAAGCTTTTCAGATCCTGAAGGACCGATTATGTCAAAGCGTCGAACTCGCTCACCCCGATTACAACAAACCATTCATTCTACGAGTCGACACGAGCCGAACCAGGGGCATTGGAGCAGCCATGTACCAGACCCAGGAGGACGGACGGATCCGACCAATCATATTCCTTTCCAGAATGCTGACCCCGGCCGAAAGCCGGTATGGAATGTGTGAAGTAGAAACTTGCGGCCTGGTGTGGACCCTAAAGAAGATAATGCACTACCTCGACCACCAAGACCTGTACGTATATACAGACCACAACGCCATAGCGCAATCCTTTATGGACGCAGACGGACGACCAAAGGTGTCCGATCGACTACGATGTTGGAGATTGTTCCTCTCGCGTTTTGCAGAGAACCTCAAGATCATGCACGTCCCAGGGACTTCACTTACGGACGCGGATGCACTCTCGAGACTCCCCAGGACAACGGCACAACCGAAAGAAGCGCCAGAAGTCATAAAAGCCTTCGTGACAACACGAGCACAGACCAGGATCCGTCAAAAGCATAAACAAGCCCAAGACCACAAACCTACCCATCCGGAGACCTCGATACAGCGAGAAGAACTCAACGACACCCAAACAACTCCCCCCTCCGAAGATATACCCCAAGCCACCGTGCGCCTGTCTGAGACAAATGGAGTGACCACAGCTTCGATACAGATATCCGACGAGCTGATCAACGAGATCGCGGAAGCGTACAGGAAGGACCGATCGCTGCGCGCCATCTACAACAGACTGCGACGAGCGTACGACGAGTCAAAAGACACGGCCGAACCAGTGACGACACTACACGCGTTCAGGATAGATCCGGACACCAATCTCCTATACATGATGGACCCATCCTCCGATAGACTGGCAATTCCCGACAGCCACAAGGTCACAGTCCTGAGGATGGCACACGACGAAAGAGCCCACGCTGGAATAAACCAGACGTACCAGTTTTTGAGGTCTTTCGTTTTCTTCCAGAACATGAAGGATTTCGTGACAAAATACGTCAACGACAGTTGTCCTAGGTGTGCAAGGACAAAGCACGCGTCAGTACGGCCATACGGAGAAATGATGCCGATCAACACCCCGATAATTCCGCTGACAGCGATATGTCTGGACTTCATAATAGGCTTGCCGTTGTCGACAAATCAGAACGACGTGATCCTGCTGGTCGTAGATAAAACATCGAAAGCAATGAAAGCGATAATCGGCAGGGAAACGGACACAGCAGAGACCTGGGCAGGACGATATCTACAAAACGTATATGCGGACTGGGGGCTACCAGATATTTTCATATCGGACATGGACGGGAAATTTCTGAGCCAACTATGGAAGTCGCTCTGCCGCGCAGCCGGCATACAAATGAAGGTGACAGCTGCACACCATCACGCGGCCAACGGCCAAGCGGAGAAAGCCGTCCAGATATTTATGACTAGTATGGTCTCCATCCTGGGAGCAAACCTCGATCCGGGCAACTGGGAAGAGCACGTTCCGCATGTGATACACTGTATAAACTCACACACATCTGCAACCACAAAAAAATCCCCGTACGAGATACTATATGGACGGAAACCGAAAACCTTCCTACCGGTTGAGGCATCCATGGGGGACGACTTTGGGAACATACAAGCCATCCTGCGCCAGGAAGCCGCCGACCACACAGCGATGGCTCAAACTAAAATGAAAGCCTACTATGACGACCAGCACTCCAAGCCACCAGAGTTGAAGGTCGGAGACATGGTCTACATAAAGCTGGCAAAGCCAGGCCGGGACGGCTACCACCTAAACCACCAAACCAAGCTGTCATTCCGCAAAATGGGACCCTTCCCAGTCGAAAAAGTCATAAGCCCCCTGAGAGTTAAGGTCGCACTACCAGGATGGCTGAGATGGGAGCCGGAAATTTCGATAGACCACCTGATACCCGCGCGAGCAGATCTGTTTCATCGCGGGACGCCTGAACAGGGCCCGCTTACAAAAGACGGAACCAAAAAATTTATAATTGAAAAAATCCTGGACCATGCCAGAATGAAACGTCCTGGAGACCAATATCGACGACTATACTACAAAGTCAAATGGATGTCGTACGACGATCCAACGTGGGAACCAGGAGACGTCCTGCAAACCGACGTACCGAAATTGATCGACGAGTATCATAAGACGGCAAAGCTGCCTAAAGCCGACGTATCCTGGCTCAGTCGCCTATAACCCCACCCGTCCGAGAAGACGTTAAACTACATACGTCCGAGAAGACAATAAACTCCTATAGCGTCCGCAAAGACATTAAACTAGATATGTCCGAGACGACAATAAACTATAGCGTCCGAGATGACATTAAACTCCTATAGCGTCCGAGAAGACATTAAACTCCTATAGCGTCCGAGAAGACATTAAACTCCTATCACGTCCGCAAAGACACTAAACTAGACACGTCCGAGACGACGGTAAACTATAGCGTCCGAGAAGACAATAAACTACAGCGTCCGTAAAGACGATAAACTAATAAACGCGTCTCGTCGCGAAGGAAGAACGCGTCATGGGGAAAGAACGCGTCTCGTCGGGGGAAGAACGCGTCTCGTCGCCCACCCAGACAACGGCGGCTTAGCCAGGCGACCCATACAGCCGCTTCCCAAGGAAGCCACTCCCTCTTCTTCTTCTTACCCCGCACATATACGGCGAATGAAAAGCGCACCAAGCTCGTCGCCCACCCAACCACGTGCAGCTTAGCCACGAGCTCGGGACCGACCCAACCTAGCGCAGCTCAACCGGAAGCACACATCCGCACCTTCTCCCCCCTCATCCTCCACCACACCAGCAGCCATGACTCCCAAAACCCCTAAAGTCACCAAGGACGCCGCCATGGACACCCCGCAGACCCCGTCAATCAGACGAACCACGAAGGTAGACATCAGTCCAAGCCAAGCTTATAGACCGGACGCTCCCTTCCAACACGTAGACTTCGGAGGCACCTTTGACATCACACTGGAGGAAAATAGCACGCTCTCCGACGAGGCCGAACGCACCGTCGACAGATGGAGAAAACCAACAACATGGCCCGATTTTCCCCAACAAGCCAACAAGCTGCGAAAGCTCAGACCGATCAACAACTTAGGACAGAACGAAACCCACCTCGCCGACATCCAAGATCCAACGCAATGGTGGACGGCAGTCCTGAAGATAGCGCCTCCACGAACGTACATGGATAGAGCCAAAGTCCTATCGTACCTGGCCATGACCAAGCCAATGGAGAAGCCAGCAAATACGAAGCTCTGGATCCAAGCGATGCCATGGCTGGACCAAGCCATAGCACAGGGAACGGCGACACAATGGGCCGATAACACAAACATGGACCTAGATGACGCCTGCCCCGAATATTGGGAGGCGATCCGTATTATAGGAGACGCAGCGCTGGGCTTCGGATCCTTCCCCACATCAGTGAAAGAAAAGGTCTTCAAAGCCGGCCTCAATTGGATCTTGGTCAATCCAAGGAAAAGGATAATCCCGAAGATTTGGCAATCCTGGGCCAAAAAACACGGCCACACATACAAATCCACAATATCCATCAAGGCCACCGTCGACAACAACAAACCACGAACCCCATTGCCCACCGTCCGAGCAAAAACAGCCGCCCAAGCTGTAGCCCAAGCAATCTTTGTCCCAACGACCATAGACTATACAAAACCTCATACCGTCCCAGAAGATCTAAACGCACAAATCTCAGAAGCGGCAGAGAAAGCCATGCGGGTCGCCTGGAACGACGCGATCCAGAAACCGGACGCAGACATCGACGAGATGGTTCAAACGAACCCACAAACCCAGGAAGAATTCCATACGCTTCGATCAAAGGAATTCCACATCACCCAGACGGAGCCAGCCAGTTTCAAGATCGAAGGGCAGGAGGCCACACCCAGGGATATCTCCCAAATGTGGCAACTGATGCAATACAATATGCGCGCACTCAGTCAGCATATAACAAAAGCCCAGAACGAATCGACACAGGAAATACAAGAATCAATTGGCAAGCTCCTACAAGTTACCGTACTGGGACCAGTGGACGGACAAATCCGAGAAATTCTCAAAGAAACCATAGCCAGATTCAAGTCGGACACGGACACGAAACAAAAAGAACAAGACGCACGCATTAGCGAGATATACAAAATCACCAAGATCGTAACGGACAACCACCTATCACTGATGAATAAGATCAAAGCCTTGGAGGCGAGGATCAATGCAATCGAGGAGAATGACAAGACGAGAACCCAGGAAGTCATATCGCGTTTAGACAGGATCCAAAAGAATCTGACACAAAACGACTATCAGTCTCTGCTCGGAAGAATCCAAGACCTCGAACAAGTACAACTTGACAAGTCAGAGAAAACTGAAGTAATCGCAGTGGCAGACGACGATCCAGTCCACTCCCAGGGAGACGAACAGGACGCTCCCGACCCCACTGAAGAGGAGATCGAGGAACACATCCCAGAGGACGGGGACTCGGACGAAGACTCGATGCACTCAGCGCAGGAAGAACAAAACATGGACGAACCGATTCAGAGCACTGATGAAGCGACCACATCATCAGCACAAAAGAGAGCCGCGGAGCAGGAGGAAGTCACCCCCCGCAAGAGACTCTTCCTAGACATCTGGCAGACCCCTTAGACCGGTCAGGACGTCCCAAGATCGACCCCAGGCACGGCGCTGTATCTGCTGTACCAATCCTCGGGTTCGGCTCCCGCCTGACGAAAAGACGTACCTACCATAGTTTATCGACCCCAGGCACGGCGCTGTATCTGCTGTACCAATCCTCGGGTTCGGCTCCCGCCTGACGAAAAGACGGACATACCATAGTTTTCCCCCGTCACAGAGAAAGACGGACCTATTTTCGACAGGAGGACGACTACGTCCCAATATCGACCCCAAGGGTCGTACAAAGAACAAAACATCCGAACAGCTTTCTCCTTTGTCGCAACATAAACTTAGCTTCTCATTCTTTAAATAATAAGGGAGCGAGTCACTGAAAGAGGGCTGCGTCCCAAGGGATTAAAAAAAAAAAAAAAAAAAAAAAAAACCCGGGGCGGCATGTAGCAGCCCAAGGAAGGAACCCCCCGAGGAGGAGGGAAGGAAGCACCCTCCAGGAGGGACACAGACCTACTCCAGGACATATCCTGTAGCCATAGCATAGCTAGATTCTATCCCAGATCATCATCAGAGAGAATATACAGACACTTGCTACATGCATCGCCACCTCGAGTGAGTCCTATGCACGTAGCCCCGTCTGCCTCCCTCTACCACCGC